>JAOYSI010000027.1:277102-325798 GCA_025775065.1 Hiodon alosoides | reverse complement strand
TTTTTTGTTTTTGTTTTTTTCTTTCCACCCCCCTTGTGCCCCCTGTTTTTTTTCTTTTTTTTTTGGGGGGGGGGGGGGGGGGGGGGGGGGGGGGTGTGGGTGTGTGTCTGTCTCTGTGGTGGGCAAGCAGATGGAGGGCTCCTTGGCCAGGCTCCATACAAAGCTTGCACACCCAGCTGAGTAAACAGCCAAGGCCTGGTGTGCCAGGGGAGACCCTCACGTCCTGGGCTGATGGGTGACTGGGGCATAGCAGGGCCCCAACCGCAGGGCCCCAACCGCATGCCACACGCAAGACCTTCCAGCAGTGCGTTTATAAACTTCTCGCAAAGACTATATATCAAAATTCCTTTTTGTTTTGATCTTTATGTATATCGTTTGGTTTGTATAATTTTTTTGCCTAACATTTTAGTCTTGAAATGCTAAACCACTAAATGTAGTCTTTCTTTTCAGTACTTTATCGGCCTGCGTGGAATTCCTTTCAATTGTTTATTTAAGTTGGGGCTGATATAACCTCTCCCCCAAGAGCTTGGAGAATGTGTGAGTTCTTCCCCAGTGTTTGGACTGACCACGGCACCAGGCAAACCCTCTCCCCCTTGTGCAGGACCGGTCGCTGGTGTCTGAGGCAGCGAGGAAGAAGGAGAGGGACCTGGTGTCCAGGGAAATGGAGAGGCTCCGCTCCTCCATCCAGACGGTGTGCCGCAGCGCCCTGCCCTTGGGCAAGATCATGGACTACATCCAGGAGGACATGGACTCCATGCAGAATGAGCTGTTGACATGGCGGCGGGAGAACCAAGAGCATGCCCAGGCCCTGCTGCAAGAGCAAAGGTGGGGCCTGGTGGCCTAGGGTGGGGCCTGGTGGCCTAGGGTGGGGCCTGGTGGCCTAGGGTGGGGCCTGGTGGGAAATGTATATATTGAAATATAACCCTAAAATACATTTTAAATCCTTTGAAAATTCTGAATGATGCTTTTATTAAAGTGATTGTGCTGGTATACAGTAATTCATTCATAATTATATTTAATTGTATCTTCTAATGGATATATTTTTTCAAAGTGAGGTGTCTCTAGTTTGAGCTAACAGAAAACCGCCTGAATTCTTTGGGGCGTGGATTCTACAAGGCTCATTCCATCTCATCCCAAAGATTTTCTAATGGGTTTAGGTCTGGGGACTCTGTAGGCCGCTCAAGTAAACTGAACTCATTGACATGTTCCTGGAACCATTCTAGGGCTATATGTGCTTTGTGACAGGGTACATTTTTCCTACAGGAAGTGTCCATGTGACCAAGGGTAAACTGTAGCCATGACCGGATACAGCTGCTCAGCATCAATGTTCAGATACGCTTTGGCGTTTAAACTTAAAGCTCAGTGGATAACAAGGAACGTAACGTGTGCCAGGAAAACATTCCCCACGCCATTACACCGCCGCCACCAGCTTGTACCGCAGCTGCTGCTGGGTTTTATTTCTTTAGCCGATGAGAATGGAGCCAGCATGACGACCCCAGGAGGGCAGCCTGTTTCTAAAATACTGGAATGGGCACACCTGGCACAGACTACCATGTGATGATCAAACTCACTTGGGCCACTTGTTTGTTTTTCCCAGCCTGTTGCTCAATTGAACAGTGGCGTACCTAATGAAATGGCCGCTGAGTGTATAAATGGCTTTAACCACTGCAGGAATTGGGGTATCTGGTTAATGCGGCGATGACGGTCATGGCCATGAATAGCCGCGACGCCTGCCCTAACCTGCAGCTTGTTCTGTTCTTCAGAATAACGGACAGCGCGGTGGAGCCGCTCCAGGCAGAGCTGGTCGAGCTGGACCAGCTCATCAGAGACCAGCAGGACAAGATCTGCGCCATCAAGTTCAACATCCTTAACAACGAGGAGAAGATCCAGAGGATGGTGTCCAGCGTCAGCTTCTCCTCCCGCACCTGAGGAACACCAACCCTTCCTAATAAATAAATTGTTGGAGAAGGCTGTGTTGTGCATAACGTAACATGGTTTTTATGGAACGTTTAAGCTGCGATGGGTGTCCGTCAGTATGCTGCGAGGCTTAAATGCACGTTACCTCTGCCCGGTCACTGGGTGTAGCAGAGCATATCGGCTGTCCCCTATTAAGGTGAATTTAGGTGCCTTCCACTAAAGAAAATGCACTTTCACCCCCTGAATCCTGCTGTGATCAGGATATTTTTGGGTTTCCATGTTGTCCTTGTAAGGCCCTTATGTTTAAAAGGGCACCTATACTAGTATCCTGAAAACCTCAAAATCCTACTAATTGATTAGCATGCATATCTAACTGGAGCTTCAAATTATTTGAATCTTCTCTTGAAAATATATATTTTTTTAATGAAATCCCAGAGAAGTATTTAGTTTTAATACCAAGCTAACAGAGTGCTGGCTTGGCAGATCCTTTAGGTTGATTTTGTGGAAGAACCACCAAGGCATCTTCAATGTGGAAGTGTATGTTCTGATGCCCTGAACTTTACCATTGACTTGTAGTCATTTGAAAGTGCATGTTGTAGAGAAAGGTCAAACCAACACCATGAAACAACGCTGTCCTCTCTGTCCATTGAATATTCCTCTCGTCAGGCACCAATGCACTTTTACCCATACGATTGTTACCCTTGCTGTCAGATTCGCAGAACAGCAGTGTGTCCAAACTCTGTTGGATGAGGAAGAACGAATTGAGGATGTGTAGGGCTGCAAGTAGCTTTTAAAGTTTGGAGCTGAAAATGACGTGGTTATGTTGGAAAGTTAACGGCTCTGTCTAGCGGAACCGTTGGTTTCTATCTCCATAAAAATAAAAAATAAATCCCCTGTAATTCAAATGTTTCCCCATGAGCCATACTTTACATAAGTAAACTTTTTTTTTCCTTTCTAAAAGAAAAAACTTTCAGGTCACACTGTGCTAAAAGGTTTAAGAGTGGGGCTGTGGTTCTAGGTAGATTCAATTCTCTATATATTTTTTTCTTAAATGCTAAAAAAAAAAAAGTATTTGTCCGATTGTTTAACAGACCTACTGAAGATATATATAAAATGTGTGAGTTTATATTTCCAACTTTGTCTCGCAATAAAAGATGCTCAATGATAAACTCTCAAAGGGTAGTTTAGGCATTTGTTATTTGAAAAAAACGTCTGCAAAGATTTCAAGTCCTTTACATTTCAACAGTCCATGTTAAAAAAATAGTAATCCATTTGTGTTTACATCTGCTTTTACAGTTGAATGTCAGATAAGTAGAATGTGATACATTAAATCTATTCTAAAGTGTAAACCGTTGACATTCCATTAACAAACCAAATTTGTATATTATGTACATTGAGTGTATCATAGTTCACATTTTACCATACTTTTGTAGTGGAGTGAAATAAATGGTTATGTTTTAGCAAAAGTTGGTGTCTTTGGGGGTTAACGTTTGTTCCCTGGGAAAGAGGGTGTGGGCGAAAATCCTTGGCCTTCTGAGTATGCTAAGAAAAAATCGTACAAGTAAGCAAAGATGTGCTTTGCTTATTTTCTGTTGCGATGTAAAATAAAAGTTGAGGGTTTGTGTTTTAGAACTGCACACACGTTTGGTGGGTTAGCACAGCCCCCACTGCACTTAGATGACCGAACTTCTGTCAGGATAAAGCAACAGATGAGTGCCAAAACAGCTGCACCGCACAAAAATTAGAATCTAAGAGTTATTTAAGTCTACATGCGGCAGGATTTAAAGGCCATTGAAAACTGCAAATCTTCTTAAGGAAAACCTCTCATTCGGATTAAGATTGTGGGCCGAGTTTCGTGTAAAGCAGGCTGCACGTGCTGCCATTGTTCCCGGTTTGAGAAAGCCTAAACCGAAAGTCTCTAATCCCTGCGCGCACAGTACGAGTTTGAAGTGACAACCGAGTGGATGGGTAGGAAATGGCTCGGCTGCAACCTTTCTCTAAATCAATTTCATCCACTTTTAGCGTTCGATTTCGGAGTTAACCCAAAGTGTACTGTCGCCACAATGACAATATTGTTATTTCGGCTAGATTTCTATTTCCACCTTCCCCGTTCCAAAAGTTTAAATTATTTTACATCTATACGCGAATCGTATGTATTAAACACTAGAACGAGGCGACATGTTAATGTTTCTACAATTACTAATAGCAGAAGTTAAGCAAGTTCGACGCACGTTTTCACAAAGTTGGAGATTCGAGCCCCGACGCATGCAGAGGCCAGTGCTTGATTATTTTAGGAAGCTAGGGACTTTTGCTCATGTTTCAGTTGTCATCGACCAGCAATAAGTATATAGCCCTGCTCAATAGACGCGTTAGTCTACCTACCACAGCTAAACAAAAAGGCCGTCATTTGTTTACTTTCACCCGGGACCTAGAAAGCCAGACACTAATTTGGGGTTCAGTGGGAATCGGGGTAGGTCAGACTGCTTTACAAGGTATTCACATATTGTGTATTCGTATCGATGTATATACATTGGTTTCACTATCATATTAATACAAGTCAAATTTATTTGAATTGCTCTTTGGAGCTACATGTCAGTCTTTAAACCGCTCCACCTTAACAAGCGTAGCGCTGCGAACAGGAAGTCACTGTGCTCCAATCTGAAACATTTAAAGGAGGGACGTCAGACTTCTCTTCCATGTTGGTTTTGCAGACCAACACTGAGAAAAATTGTTCTAGGAATAAGTAATAATTGAAACAAGTATAAAATTTTCGTTTTTTCTAGGTTCGTTATATAAAATAGTTTCGGTAATGGCAGACTGCGGAGACATAGACGGAGACGATGACCCGCCCAATATCGGTTATCCACTGGTCACCGTTTCAGATCTGCCCAGCACAACTGCAGGTACTGACTGCAAGTTATGGTGAATTACAGTGTTTTTGTTCCTCTTACAGCATGTTGCCGTGTGTGTGTGTATAAATATATATTTATAAGAAATAAATTGTTTAAAAACAAGAAATGTGCCCTCAGTTTAGCTTCAGTACTATTGCTGAAGTAGTGTTTACATGTTTAAATTACGATTTGACAGTATCATAATTTTACTGGGTTTACGGAGCTTATATGATCTACGTAGTATGAGAAAACGGCATGTCATCGGTACTTGTATGTTTACTGTTGTTAACAAACGAGTTTAGTTAATAAATAAATGAATAAATAAAAAATCGGCAGATGACCAACGGATTAGCACGCGCTTGACGGTTGCGCTACCACGCCCCATCCCTGACTCCGCGCAGGACGCAATTTGAAGGAGTGGCTAGAGGAGCAGTTCTGCGACAAGCCCCTGGAGCAGTGCGAGGACATGCGTTTGCACAACGCCGCCTACGTCGGGGACCTGGACACCCTCCGGGACCTGCTGCAGCAGGACAGCTTCAAACAGTGAGGAGTGAGGCGTCCGCGCCCGACTCAGCCTTCAGCTCCCCCTGCCGCATGTCTCTGCCCAAGCCACCGCATGCACCCGGGTTTTTTTTAAATAGTGTGTGGGACAAAGGCACAGTGGCGTAAGGATAAAAACACTGCCACTCTTGTCCCTTGCTCTGAGAGAAGTTGCTGAATGAGGGTAACCCTCTTCTTCCTTCCCCGGTCCCCTGCGAGCGCAGACGCATCAACGAGAAGTCGGTGTGGTGCTGTGGTTGGTTGCCTTGCACACCACTCCGCATCGCCGCCACCGCTGGCCACGGGGAATGTGTGGACTTTCTGATTGGCCAGGGCGCGGAGGTGGACCTGGTGGACGTGAAGGGGCAGACGGCCCTCTATGTGGCAGTGGTCAACGGGCACCTGGACTGCGCCAGGATACTCCTGGAGGCCGGCGCCGACCCCAACGGCAGCCGGCACCACCGCAGCACGCCCGTGTATCACGCTGCCCGGGTGGGCCGGGTGGACATCCTAAGGGAACTCATCAGGTGAGAGGACGTGCGATCCTGCTCGACCTGCCAGGAATGCTCGGTTTTTGTGATTCCTAAGAGAGGAAGAGCTTCAGAAACAAACAGTACTGCTCAATTTGCTTACTGTGGCTAACTGGGCTTCCCTCTCGTGGTGAATCCTTCTGGTTGTTCCCACATGGCTGTTCCAGTAACTTAACCCGCAGCGCCGGCCGTTGTGAGGTCTGGTCTGGTCTGGTCCTTAAACTAAACCCCACCCGGTTCAGCGCCGTTGTAGATGTGGACCAGTAGCTGCAAGTCTATGGCATCCTTTGAGGTCCGGTCCCTCGGCTTTGTCCTTTCCCCAGGTTCAACGCGGATGTGGATGTGGACCACCAGTTGGGACCCAGGCCCTTGTTCGGTGCCCGAACTCTCTCCACCCTGGTGGTTTGCCCACTGTACATCAGCGCCGCCTACCACCATCTGCACTGCTTCCGCCTGCTTTTGCAGGCCGGTGCCAACCCCAACTACAACTACGGCGGCCCGGTGAGCCGTGAGGCCCTGAGCCGGGGTCTGGCCTCCTGCCTGCTGGATGCTGTGCTCAGACATGGCTGCGACCCGGTCTTCGTCACCCTACTACTGGACCACGGTGCCGACCTCAGCCTGGTGCCCTGGGAGGAGCCTGACGTGGACGCTATGGGACGGGTGAGGATCCACCCCGAGGCTCTGCGCGTCTTCCAGGAAGCCAGGCGTAAGTGGGCGGCACATTTGCTGGAGAGACCTATAAGTCATGATCTCCAATCTCCTCAAATTAGGCAGTTAATGATTTTGAAATGTATCGTCTATATACCTTAATTCAAATGCTTTAGGAATTAAAGCTTGGTCAAATAGGCGGTAAAGTCGGTAAAATTGGCGTGAGTGAAGTTCACGTTTGTTTGGACTCTTGCCTCTGGGTGGCCCCCTCAGGATGTCCCAGGAAACTAAGCCACCTGTGTCGTGTGGGCATCCGGAGGACCATGGGAAAGCGACGCCTGAAGGACATCCCCTCTCTCCCCCTGCCTGATGCCATCAAGCTGTTCCTGCTCCATGAAGACTGATGAAGACCTCCCCCGCTGCTCCTGTGCCGGCGTGGCCTCCCAGATCCTCCTTCAACCTCCCCTAGCCACTCCACCTGGTGTAAAGACCGGTCCTCCGGCGTGAGGCTTCCCACACTGTTGTCCTGTGACATGCTAGGCTTCTGCTTTGAGTGCCGTTTACATTAGTGGAGAGCACAGAACGTGGAAAGGGGCGGAATCAGGCTGGATTTGTTTGGAAGGGACACACTGCCACTTGAGCTGGGAAAACTAAAGCGCATGGTAGGAAGATCTCAATCTCACTGACTTCCAGTGGATGGTTCTGTGTGAAATCTGCTCTGTGAACAGAAAGCAAATCCTTATGAAGATTCAAGAGATAGAACATGAATTTGGTTTTGAGTTAGCCAGATATTATCGTTTACATTTGTATGGTAGGATATTCTATGAGGTATAATAAATATGCTAGCAGCTTTTTAAAGATGCTCATGCTTTGATATCATATTTACATAATACAGACTGACAATGACTCATCAGTTTGTACTCAAGAAACAAAAAAATGTTTTTTTACATTACCATTGTCCCTGGTTGTTTCCCGTTGTGTTCTCTGCTGGCGTAAAATGCACATTCTGCCTTATTTTCCCCCATCTTTTGGAATTGATGAATAACAGTTGGTGTAAGTAAGTATAAACTGACAGTTGTACCGTTCCTTTAATGCTAATGTGTGCCTTGCTAATCAGTGACGGTGTCTATGGATATAATAGAAACGACTGCTTCCTCCCTCACATTAAATAAGGAATAAAAAAGAAATCAAATCAAACGATTTCAGTCCTTGTTTAAAAATGTTTTTGTGTAAAGAAGAAGCAACTGCTGTGGTCATGTACGTATGAGCAGTGCTGTGACCCGTCTTTCTTTGTGGGGTAAACACTGACGGGCTTTTCTTATATCAGTATCTTAGACATTGGCTCATCTGGAAACAATACCTACCTCTTAATCCTTAACTTAGGCAATAGTGATTAGATCTTTCTGAGGATTTTGGTTTAGGAAATTAGACCAGAATGATGAATGTTATTTATTAACATGATAAACATTAAGTTTGAAAAGTCCAGCCTGAGTCCAGGAGCTGTTGACAGAAAAATTGCTGCGCCATTGGAAGCCAAATAGATACGATGTCTAAAACGTCACGGAATGGTGTCCATTCTGATATAATTTGCTGTTCTCTTGAGTAAGCGAAGAGATCTGAAAATCCCCATGTGAAACTGAAAACGGTATCGGTCCTTAGGATAGTTTTTCTTCTGTGCAAGTTTGAACAAATGTGGTGTCTGGTTTTTGGGGCGCTGAAACCACACCTCGTGGAAACCACAAACGGTGGAAAAAGCAAAGTCTGGGAAACGTTACGGAGTTGCCAGCGGCACACAAGTGGAATCTGACGGAGATGAGGCATCTGGCTCAGTGTGTCACAGGCTACAGCAGGGAATGCTGGGTCAACACACCGGCCTACTCATTCACTGACTTCTCCATTGTTTTATCTCCTGCTGAAGAGCGTCTTGAAATACCCTGTGAAGCATCAACGTTGTCCAGGCCTTGTTTTCTGGTGTGTATTACAGTAGATTAATCTTTTCCCTTTATTCTTTAAATTGTGTATCTGGAGGGGAGGTCCCCAGGTGCCTTTTGGGATCTGTCCTTCCAGTTCTCCGCAAAAGGCAACCGTTTTAAGAGTTTCTGTGGGCTGGGTTGCCTTCAGTGCCACACAGGAGCAGTCCCTGGTGAAAACAGATCACGAGTCCCGTGCAGTTTTGTGCAGTTTGCTGTAATATTTTTTTTAAGCCCACCTGACTGTCACTCTTTCTGAATCTATGCTTGTGTATGTTTTTTTCTTTGTGTGACGATAATCATGGTTGCAGAGTTCTGTATACTATAATATTTTAGGCTCTAGGGCTGTCTGTGCATTTTTGTGCCAAAGAAACTACCTTGTTTCACCTTTGTGTACCGGTGTGTGGCGGGGAAGCTCAGTTCTGTGTTATCTAGGGCTCTAGGTGGCAGTCTCTTCATGTCGAGCATGCTGTGCATATCATTTATTCTGTCGTCTAAACTGATTCCTAGCTTACCTCAGCATCTGTTCCCAAGAATCTCACAGTGCACATGTAATGCGATCACGTCTGCAATTTCCAACGAACGCACGCAAACAGACTTACTTATATCCACACTCGTGCGAACGACAAAGTTTAAAAAAATAAACAGACTTGAAACTAACAATCTAAACAACGTGCTGTCACTTTTTTTGAGCTGCATTTTCTGTGGCATTTAGTAGTGCAGCTTCTTTGGCCGAAATTAAGTTTTAGGCAGTTAGTTTGCTCCAGGCCGGGGTATATCCATGTGGGGACCAGTGTGAGGCAGAGTGCACATTACACAGGGCCTGAGCAAATTAAAGCCATCACGGAGCAATCGAGGCCGCCAAGAGTTTCTCTTGATTAAAACAAAAGAAAAACATCGGGCAAAATCACGTGGGACAAAAAAGAGTTCTATCAGGTATGGGTGGAGACGGTGGACTGAACTGTTCTCGCCTGCTTAAATCTGAAGATTGCAAGCGATAACCCCCATAGATCTTATTTAATCACCAACTGAGAAGTCGTTAAGCCATCACATATTTGTAATGAATTTAACTTGCATTTTTTCAGCCAGTGGTGAACTTGGGCGGCTGCAGCGCTAGAAATGTATATATTTGTCCTGAACTGTCAGGTTTTCGTAGCTCGATATGGTCACCTGATAGTTATAGAGGCAAGATCACAAATGTAACGGCGGTACTTACTGGATCGAACGGGAGAAGAACTCATAAAGCAAAGAAAAAGAGTATTCATAATTTGTTTTGGAAGTTTTAATTATTAGTCAACATGTCATTCCGTCAAATAAAGTAGTCCCTATTATTAACGTTTACTATACTGTAACCGTTGAAACATTCTAAAATAAAATAAAAAATAACGAACGGCGTATTATTTGGGAGATGTGTTTCATTGTCGCATTGCAACCCAACTGAAATGCAAACTGACCAACGGTGGGACCGGAACCGTCACTTCTATAACATTAATCATAACTACTTGCATTACCCCAGACTAGTTTCACGACATCCCGCTCCGATTGAAATGAGAAACGGGCAACGCAGTTTGGCTTCTGCAAGCAAACCGTGATACAAGCACACAGTGGAATGAACCAACGAACTGCAGCAGGGAAACCCTAGTAGGTACCCCCCGCGAAAAAGGTAAACGAAATATTTCCAACAATACATGCTCTGGTCCGCATATATAAATTATTGTAATCATTAGCGGTTGTCTTCCGCCCTCGCTGGCATGTAAGGTGGTGTACGTCGTTGTTTTGTGGTGTGAAGTTATATGTTAACATTTGTGTCATATATATGTATTTAGCCGACTTAAATGTTGTACGCGTACATTATAATTGACCAACAAACAAAATTCCGGGAAAAAAACGGATTAAGAAATACACGAATCAAACACACACAGCCATAAATTCCAATTAACATTCAGCAACGTAAGATGGAATTGGTTGAAAAAAAGGAAAGGAGGAAAAAACTCCTGGCTACTGCCCTGGTAAATTAATTTTTAAAACAAGCGAAACCCGTGCCCGCCCCATTGCGGTAAGAAGAGTTAGATTTGGTACCTTGGTGAATAAATTGGCGATGTTTATCGCAAATTTCACCATCGCGCCAGCGATAAGGGTTTGATGTGCTCCAGCCCACAGTATATTTATTGAAAGTGGTCAATTTCCTCTTTGTTAAATAACAATGTTAGATTAACTGTAAATTCGACAAGTGCAGAAGTTTTCCACCGTTATTTAATCAAAAGTTATTTAATTAAATAAATCTCCTTTCGTATTTCCCTTTTATTTGTCGTTTCTAAAGGAATACATGTTTGTCATAGTAGCCACACAGTTCAATGAAGTTTCAGACACGTTTGTTCTCACAAATTGTTGAATAACTTGATTTCGTTTATGATGCAGCCATATATGTGGAGCGGACATAATGTTTATACATTTGTATGTCCTTTTTTTAATTTAACATTTGCCTCATTGTTGGTAACTAAAATAACCACAGTCGTACCACAGCTTTTATTTGCACACAGCAAAAGTAGAAGCAATAAATAAATAAATAAAGAGGCAAATATGCTGCTTTCGTGGTTTAAACTTATTTTTTTCTTAATTCAAAACTGTTAAGTCTGGTAGTGTGTGTTTGTGTGTCAGATAATTTATTTCTCTGTGATTAAACATGAAAAATGTCTGCATTTTTTCCAGTTAATTAGTCTTTGAAGTTCAGCCTCTACTTTCCAAGGGGTGATATTTTCTTTAACTTCAAACATTATAGACTCTCGTGATTACAATAGCTTTGTGTTTGAATGATCTCATATCGAAGGTGCTTTGTTTCAATGCGTGTGTGTTGCATAAACACATACACGTGCATTTTCGGATGGTTGACGTTGAGATTAAATTAAATTCAGCTTGTATAAATAAAAGGCCAACATCTTGCTCAGGTCCTGTCAAAGGATTGTTGTCAAGAAATTAAATTTAAAAAATTTACGGCCCAAGTAAAACAATATCTTACGTCTGCAGCGGCATTAGGTCAGTTTAACAGGAAGGCGAGGTTTAAGGGGAGCGATTAAGATGGAGAAAGTGCTGCCAATTTTTCATTTTTTGTGTCTTACGTGTCTGAATCACGGCGGCAGGACCCTCCTTCAGGCTGTCGGGGGTAAGGGTTTAGCTTCTTTTCGTGCAGCGTGCGAAGACTGTATTGAAATGATTAACCGGATAACGCAGCAGGCAGTTTTGGGGGCTAATTTACCAATAAACTCGTTTCTGCGCTTTAATCGGAAAACCAAAACGGCTTAATGACATTCATTTTTTGAAAATGTATGCAGAGAAAGTGGTAGCTGTAAAATGTGGCACCACTCCCACCAGTTCCTACTTTTTTTTCCCCCTGAGAAGCTGTCCTTTAAATGTTTGCAGCACACACGTCTTCCTACATAAAGTGGTACATAAGGTATGCGGTTCAGATAATGCACAGGGCTGATGGAAATACTTTTTTTTTTTTTACTTTGTGGAGTGATGTGCTTGATAACTTAATTACATGACCTGCTCAGGCCAGACTAACTTCCAGACTAGGTCGGACCCAAAGCCTCTTTGTTTTGTTTAGCCTATATTGTTAGGTGTCTTCTAACTTCTAATGTCTTAAACCTAAACCCTGGTCCTGAAGTCGCACCTGAACCTTCTTATAAGCCAGCAGTTTTTCACACTTGCTGTTTCAGCTGTTTTACAATAATGGGTGGTTGGTGTATTATATTTGTGCATATATTGTTTTTTTAACCTTTATTTTAAATTTACAGAATCGTCCACAATTTAATAATACTTACTGGCCTGCATACAGGTTAACTAATCTCCTTTGCTAAATATTAACAAGTGAAATATGTACAATTGGGTATGACCATCAACGTAAAGTTTAAGGTAAATAAATAATTTAGAGAAAAGGCTGCACCAGGCCATCCAACACCATTCTCACGAGTGACAAGGTATGAAAAAAAGACACAAACACATAGGCGTCCCACCAGAGGAACTCTGTTTGTCCAAACCGACACCCTGGCCTCCTTTTCTTGTTTTATTGTGTTGGAACCTGCCCACCCAGTTAATCAGGTTATGCTTCACCTTCAATTGGTAAGAACTGGATACACCTTATTTTGATTGGATACCTTTTCTTGATTCATATTTTATTTATTTTAATAAAATGTTTCTTTTTTCTTCTTTTCTTTATATTGTTTTTTTTGTTTAATTTATACCTATGGGTGTTGAGGGGGGTTGTTATAGTGGAAGTGACATTAGGGTGACCAGCTGTCCTATTGGAATTTATGTTATGAAACAGCAGCCCTCTGTGTTTGAAACATTTTGAAATATTTTTAGACGGTGAAGAAAACTTTAAATGGGCATGTTGGGGAGGTACAGACTCACTAAGCAGGGGTTGGTTCTCTGACAACGAGGGACAATGAGTGACCCACCAAAACATCACTTATGGATGAGAAAAGATCGATTCCAGGAGTATTGCCTAAAGGCCAGGTAACATTCATACAGTAATGGTCAACATTATTGGCACCCCAGAATTTTAAGAACATCGGGTTTAGTATCTCCTGAAAAAAAGTGTGTAGTGAAACAGCTTTGGTCTCTATACACTCAGGTGTTTGATACAGAGCAGACCAGGATGAAACAATAACGATTAAAAAAAGAAATAGGAGGAAAAAGTATAAAAAACGAAAACATTGCCATGACATGATTATATGCACCCTTTTGAGGAATACAAATCCGTTTGAAAAAAAGAACTAGATTAGAGCCATCTGTGGTAAATTAGAAATCAGACTCACCTGGGATAAATTGTCAGTGCTCATATGACTTGAATTAACCAAAGAATGATTAAAAAAGCCACTTTTATTCCCCGTTCTCTTTTCACAATGGTGAAGACAAGAGAGCTGTCTGAAAGTATTAGAAATGCTATTATCACCAAACGCAATAATTTCATAAAGATACAAGGCCATCTCCAAAGACCTTGGCATCCCTGTTTCAACAGTTCGCAATGTTATTAAGAAGTTTGCTACTCGTGGAACTGTCAAGAACCTCCAGGGACGTGGTGGAAAGAGGGAAGTCGATGAGAGAAGTCTTCGAGGGTTGGGAAAAATTTGGAGGCTGTCGTTGTTGCCAAAGGTTGTGCAACCAAATATTAGGGAAGGGTGCCTTTAATGCTGTCCAGGTTGTGTTTCATCTTTGAAATCACTACATGCAAATTGAAAAGGCATCTTGTTTTGTTGAATAACTATGGGCATCCTATTCAAATATTCTGATACAAAGTTGTTTCATTTCCATTTATTTCTGAAGATTTTGTTCATGATGTTCAAAAAATTCAAGGGTGCCAATAATGTTGACCAGAACTGTCACAGTCTGGGGACCCAGGTTATGGTACCTTCCAGACCATTGCAGAGTTCTTTACTCAGCCCCAAGCCAGCGCAGTGATTTACAGACGATAACCAGTAAACCAACAATCTTATGTCTATACTGGCAATTTGTGGTCAAATTCCTGATCTTGTAACCAATAGGTTGCAGGCTCAAGTCTGAGGGGGCACTTCTGTTTTACCCTGTTGAAAAAATACTTGGAATGCTCCATCATGTCCATCAGCATAAATTGATGAAACGGTAAAAATGATACATACATATAATACATTACTCTGTTTTGGAGCATCTAGTAAAACAATGTCATTTGAGATTCAGAGTACCTGAGAAAAGGCCTGCAGGTTTCATTTAAAGTAATGTTGAAAAGGCAATGAAGAAAATGATATTTAATAGTTATCCCCTGCCGAGATGAAAGGAAGACATTTCAGGGGTTTCCTGCTTGGCTGCAGGCCCAAGGGGATCCCTAGGCCTTTTGTCATACCGTGACCCTTGGACACGGGGTGGGAACCGCTACGAGCTCTCTGAAAGTCAGCTATTTCCTCCTCGTTTCAGGCAGTGGTCCTAAGTACAGAAGGTAGTCATGTGTTTCAGAAGGTGCGCAGAGGATTACTTTCTTATGGCATTATGAATTTAATAAGCATTCATTTCAGGCTTTTGTAGCTTCTCACTCAAAATAAATTCCCTTCTAGCTTCACTCCTAATACAATCCTCAGGACGTTTATAAGGCAGTATGTTTTAGGTTTAAATTTGGACAGAAGTTAATAAAGGAAAATACTTTCTGTTCCGCTTTGATGTCTACACAGGACTAATGTTGAAAGTAGGAAGCGACATTCGAAGGAGCTTGTTGGTTCTCAATGGATTTACTCTGCGGAAAAATTGTAATCCAGGCCTATGGTGGGTTACTGGTTCTTTCAAAGTCCTTGGGGATGAGGTATGGAAGGGCGGGCTGTGTTGTTTTAGAGGTCAGGTCCTCAGTGTCCATTCAGGGTGGCTGAGTGGAGGGTAGACCATTCTCCAGTGACCTATGTACGACACCACGCGATAACGATCTGGGTTTTGAAGGATTTTGAAGTTTGTCATTACGAAACTGATGTTCACAAAATAAGCCATTCAACTAAAAAAAAAAGTGTAGCATAGCTCTCATTAGCCACAATTTGTGCGCTTCCACACCGATTCTTTTTCTGATTAAAATCTAAATTAACATTTTTTCAACTTTAGTCTGAAGTGTTTTAATGAGAATGTTGTAGGAAGTGATTGGCCAGGTGTTTGGTGGCCTGTTTTCTACCAGAGAGGCCTTGATAAAAAAACAAAAAAAACATTGGGCAAAAATCTAACTTTCCCACAAAGCAAGAATGTGGGCTGGCTTTCCTCAAAGCCAGCCTTGTAACCTAGGCTTTTGACTTCCCGGATCAAATCGGCTGCTTCCACTATAACATTCAATGGAGTTGTGTTTATGCCAAAATCCTCCACCAATTAATGCATGCGCCATTGATGTTAGCTCTTCCATGAGGTCATTTGCCCAGTGAAAAAAACCGGCTATGCCGCACCTCAAGGGCTTGCCCGAGATTTGTCCTCTCTTTCAGTCAAAGAGATACACACCCATTAAAACAGACACGCTCTGTAATTTTGCTGTCCAGGGAGCGGACAGTCCTCGATTTACGGCGCTCAGTTTGTTATTTACCGTCCCAATCACACGCCAACTACGCTAAATACTAGATTGTGTTAAAACGGGACCACCAGTACAAGGAGTAAAAACGTTTTAATGCAGCAATGGAATTTTATGTTTAAAACCATTATGGCATCCGTTTAGTTTGTAAAGTCGATCAATCGAGGATCATACATCATAAAACGCGTCACGGAGAGAGTGAAACATGCAGCACCTACCTGAATGACGGACTGGAAGCCGTTGTGGCTCTGAAAACTAACAAGAAGAGAATGAAAACCAAATTTACACATTTATTCTGCAATCTAGCCCTTAAAAAGACCAGTGTTCAAAATACCAAATTGCCAGCCAGTGGTAAAACCAAAAACACTAGAGTGACACCGTTCTCTCTGGATCCCCGGGTGTTGTTTAATTCTCTCTTCTGACTCTTTTTATAATTTAGCACCGAGACTCTGCCCCTGCATCACAACGTGCATCTGACAAGACAGAGATGGACTCAAAACAAAGAGACAGCTGGACTCAGGCTGATTTTCATTAAGTCACTCCAAGGGATTGTGGTCTCCTCAAAGAGCTGACTCCAAGGCCGCAAGCCTGGGGAACCGATACTGGTTGTGAAACGTCAGAAATCTCGGGGAAAAAACCTCTAATTCTCCACAGCATCGTTTTTAGCCACGAACGACTCCGTACGACGTTCGGCGATAGACATCACACCCTGCTCCCAAGGCGTCTTTTTAACGAGATCAGAAATAAAGAGAAGGGGAAAATAAACTGTGCCTCTGTTTTCGTGCGCAGCTTTCCCCAAAAATGAAAGGTTAAAGCTTTGGAGTTTATTTGGTCCCCAGCATGCTTTGCACTTATCATCAGTTGTGTTGTTGGAATAGAGAGCTGGCAGTGAGGTCGGAGAAGTCCCTGATTACTGCATAGCCCTGCACGCTATGATGTCACTGACATTGCCAAGAGTCCGTGGGGGGGCCGTTTTTTTTTTTTTGCAATCACTGCTGCTATCATAAACAACGTGCATTATTTTGATTGGGGCCCGGTCCAACAAACAGGAGATAGAAATTAACCCGATGTACCGGAGTAGCTACTAATTGCCTTGTGTATTTTGTTCTGCCCGTGCTGCTGGAATGAGATTGACCTGGTCCAAATGCATTTATATTGCTCCACATAAACAATTCAATATCAGAACCTTTTTTTTTAATTCGTTGTAAGCCACTTCCGCAGCCCACAATGAGGACAGTTGTAGTTCTCTGTGAAAAATGTGAAGGGCGGAGGGAAAAGGCGGGGGCTTTTTCATACAACTTGGCACAATGCATTGTCTTTCTTCTCCCAGTGTTTGATGAGGCAGAGCGGTGCCAGGGAGGTCTTTGTTTTGTAACATCCGATGCTTTTCGCATGTGGGCTTTATTCTGATCCCGTGCCCATTTCCCATTCCCCCCGTCTACATCAGAGTGCATCTTGAAGGCAGACAGAACTACTAATTGACCAACCGGCTTGTCACAGATATCCCCCTATCACCTGCCCACCTGTTCTGCAGTGGCCCAAGGAGCCCGTTTGCCTGGTGATGTGAGGGGCCCCATCTGCCCGTCTTATTAGCTCATTATAAGTGCACTGCTAATTAGCATGTTCTAATTAGCGTGTTCCACTAGGTACGTCCCATGAACACATACTCTGTGCCAGCCGCCTGGTCTGTTGCATTCTGATCTACCAGAGGTCCTAAAAGTTTTTTGTCTTAAAAATGTCATCAGGTATATTTACACACAGCCAGTCATTGTCACATAACCTGCTGCCTTTTCTACACAGCATTGTTAACTGCTGTTTTTAATGTGCAATCCTCAAGCTTTGATATTTCCCCACGATCAAAGTGAGAAAAGATCTATGTTGACACAGAGTTAAACTATGTTCTTTTCTTCAGCGCAGAGGAAAATATAAAGCCCTTTAAAATTTGACAGTACTATAAACCACAGTATTAGATTTCCAGGTCGCTCAGCATGCCGTGTTGATTGGAGACGAACATGACCAATCTCGGAGGACTTGAAGTCTCTCTCCGTTTTTCCCTCATTACTCTTTTAAACTCTAGTTATTTGTGGATATCCCAGTTTTTACTCATTATTAAGTGCACCATTTTATGTAGAACCAAGACCTAGGTCAGCGATACTCCCTTTGGGTCATAAAGGGAAGGTTTCAGCCGCTCCACAAACGCTGCCCGTTCAGTAACTATACTGTATGTTTAGCGTTGTCACTTTTGCATCAGATCACTTTTTCTGCAGGATTTTTATATTTATTCAGTTTCACCCTGCAGGTCACAACCGTTGACGTTTGTGTTTATGTGCAGGGACGCCTCCAGCACACCCCTTGGCAACTAGCGACTTCCTAAGATGAAGAGGCTGAAAAACAACGGAATGTAGCACGTGTTAAACAAAGTAATCAGTGTCAGTACCTCTGGCATCTGGAACATCTGTTCTGAGGCTGGAGGGGCAGCGTGCGGAATAGCCCAGTCCGAGAGCAAGACTGTCAACAGCTCTGCATAAAAGGCCTTACTAGACTCAACGGACTGCGTACTATTGGCAACCGGAGAAGGCTTTTTAGTTTCGCAGAGGCGAGAGTAAGTGAAAAGCCAACGGTGGAAAAAATCTGGAACACAATGCATGAAGCTTGTCCCAAAAATATGGCAGTTTGTGCTGTCGCTGCCACCCCCGCTAGGCTCGCTTCTGCGCCCGATTTATTGGGCTGGGAGAGGACGGAAAACCTGGAGCAGTGACTTGCCGGCAGTTATTCCGTCTTGTCTGTGCCGTGCCTCAACAGCGCGTAATCTGTGGTGTGGTCACGGGTCCTGCAGGGGCCCACCACGTCGTGGACCCACCACTATTGGCACCCCCCCCCCCCCCCCACACACACACATCCCTAATTCAAAGCATCTTTTTAATTGAGCGAGGCAGTGAAAAGGATGTGGCTAAAACAAATAAAAGCATCATAAAAGGAGATCAAGGAAAGCCAGAAAATCAGTTCCTTCTGGCGAAATGGCTTTCAAATGGAAAGACGGAGGTTTTCATATAGACAACATATCACATGGAAACGCTACTCTCAAACGCCTCGGATTATTGAGTGGACACCAAACAAGCTCCGCCTCCTGTGTCATCTCTCGAAATTCCTTTCCTCTGCCCTGAAATTATGCATTAGAACCACTTTTTAAGTTACATCTATTTATAATGATTGGGGTTAGCAGGAGTGAGGGGACCCTGAGGCAGCCCCAGATGGTGCACCAGCTGATGGTAATTACCAAGTGCAGTGCAGGCCATTAGGAAGCCAGTGAAGCTATCAAGGCTCTGGTGCTCAGAAACCAACATTTGGTCTGCAGGGCTTGAAAAGGCCCATGTCCAGTGATCTGTGATTACAGCTGGGCCTAGACAGCCCAATTCAAATGGGAGCGTTTTCCCAACACCAGTGTCGAGGTGAGGTCTGGATAAAACCAAGACGAACATTTTGCGTGCGCTGCATTCTTACAACATGACAAGGTCGTAGTCAAAGTCCATCGGCTCTGCAGTTTTACAACGTCTAAAAGCGGGGAAATAAATTATTGACAGACATTTTTAAAAATCGAACAAATGTGACGGGGTGAAGCTTTGCAGCGTTAGATTTATATTGCAGCTCATCAAAGAATTTGTGATTCTTACTAAACCACAGGATGACTAATTTTCCCCAAAACTAGTGCATTTTTTCAGACAAACTATTTAAAAGAAACATTAAGCCTGGTGGGAAATACATTTTCCAGATTCCCTGCTGAAATACTAGCACTTTCAGATCCAAGTCCACTGTTTGAAAAGCAGCATGTAGCAGGCACAATGGATAGATACAGTCAGCAGATTGGTATTCTTTTCAGCCATAAAACCGTACCAATGCAGACAACAACTTCATTAATGTTTTTCTTTGTTCGTCCTTTCAAACTAATGCATGGAAACAATCTATGTTTATACTAAAAGCAACTTTAATGCACCAAAAGCATGATGGAGTTGCTCTGATAGGTTTAATTAAAATGTCTTTTTATCTGGGAATGTAGTCTGAGAATAATGCCCCCATACAGTATTTCTCAATGTTCACATTATATTATTTAGCAGTCTAAAGAGGTTGGTTTAGACTGACAGCTGACCTCCTGTAGAGGCTGAAAAAATTGCCACATGTGCTTTGACAATAGTGAAAGCAAACCAGCGACATTGGAATAACCGCTGCAGAAACGGAAAGAGATGGCAACGTAATGAATACCAGCGGAATGAGCTATGGGAACGCAGGGCATGATGGGCGGTTATGGCCCCACAGAAGCAAAGCATGATGGGAGGTTGAGGCCCCACAGAAGCAGAGCATGATGGGAGGTTGAGGCCCCAAAGAAGCAGAGCATGATGGGCGGTTGTGGCCCCACAGAAGCAGAGCATGATGGGAGGTTGTGGCCCCACAGAAGCAGGGCATGATGGGCGGTTGTGGCCCCACAGAAGCAGGGCATGATGGGCAGTTGTGGCCCCACAGAAGCAGAGCATGATGGGTGGTTGTGGCCCCACAGAAGCAGAGCATGATGGACGGTTGTGGCCCCACAGAAGCAGGGCATGATGGGCGGTCGTGGCCCCACAGAAGCAGGGCATGATGGGCGGTCGTGGCCCCACAGAAGCAGAGCATGATGGGCGGTCGTGGCCCTACAGAAGCAGAGCATGATGGGAGGTTGTGGCCCCACAGAAGCAGAGCATGATGGGCGGTTGTGGCCCCACAGAAGCAGGGCATGATGGGAGGTTGTGGCCCCACAGAAGCAGAGCATGATGGGCGGTTGAGGCCCCACAGAAGCAGGGCATGATGGGCGGTTGTGGCCCTACAGAAGCAGAGCATGATGGGCGGTTGTGGCCCCACAGAAGCAGAGCATGATGGGAGGTTGTGTCCCCACAGAAGCAGGGCATGATGGGCGGTTGTGGCCCCACAGAAGCAGAGCATGATGGGAGGTTGTGGCCCTACAGAAGCAGAGCATGATGGGCGGTTGTGGCCCCACAGAAGCAGAGCATGATGGGCGGTTGTGGCCCCACAGAAGAACATCATTGCAGAGTAAAGACATGCACTTACCTTCACCCACCCTGCGAAGGGAGCCCTCCTCAGGGGTCATAAAAGGTCTTGAAAGGAATACTTATCGGCCATTAAAATACCCAGAAAATATTATCGAATAATAAGTAACATTGCTATACTCAAGGCACCTTAGCAGGAGCTAGTGGAATATCTCACATTCAAAGGCGCATTCATATTTTGTACAGTTAAAGTAGCTGTGTGGCAGGTCACGAGAGAACAGCAGAGACAAATTGCCTCTGGATGGAAATGGCCTCACAAGAGGTTTGTTTGGGGTGCTGTCAGTTGCCGTCAGTTCTGAGGACGTGGGCCCAGCACTGGTGGGGAAGTTGAGCATCCAGCAGGTTGACGCAACGAAAGGAAATGGGTTGGTCAGATCGTGTCCTGGCACAAGCGGTTTCCACATGAAACGTGGCGTTATTATCACATAAAAGTAATGATCAGTTCTCCTTATGTGGAAAACACAAGACGGATCCAATGTTGAGGACACAGGACGTTCTGTGTGGCAGGTTTTCCATCAGGTTGTTTAATTTTTCCAAATCACAAGGGTCCTGCTGATGTAATGAATGGCAGAGTGTGATGTTTATTATGTTGCCGTTAAGAGCTTGGATCTGTCAAAATCACCCAGACATTTGCCTCTGAGCTGACACTTGGTCACTATAATAAACATGTACCATGTGATTCGGGTTAAAAAAACAATGCCATGGCAAGAGAATAGGAGGATGCCAGTTTGTAAGTTCAGCCTGTCACCCCTTATAGGAGCATGAGAGATGAGACTTCAACCATTTAAATCTAGATAACCGTTTGCTGTTGTCCACACGGCATAGACGTTGCAGAGATGCGCAATCGTCAATTAAGGTTACAAAGATTTAACAGCAAAACCTTAAACTTTCCTTGTGGGAAAGCTGCACATTAACAGAAGCACAGTTTCCCTTCACTTTTTATCTTTCTCTTTAAAAGAAAGCCTCAGGAGTACGGCGGATGTCCCTAAACATTATTTATCTGTCATTATATTTTACCATACTCCAAAAGCACTGTCATGCTTTAATGAATAAACAGTTTTGCTATTTAAAAAATAAATTGGGTACTATCTCGCTTTTGTATATTTTTACACGCCTTTGGCATGAGAGACGCGGGAGGGTTCTTCATATGGGAATGTTGTTTGGGTTAATATTTATATGGCAAACCATAAGGGACAGGGGTCTGTCTTTGACATTTGGTCTGATGGATACTATTCCTCCCTTCATTCCTCCTGCATGGCTCATGTTACATGCATCCATTCCAAGCCATCTCTTTTTCGTGCAGCTTTTTCAAAAGGAAATTATTTTTCATTGCCCCCGAAAGAGACGTCCCCAGCCAAGCTTTGCCGATCCACGTTCTCTGCAGTCGGTTTGCTAAGCCCCTTCCCATGGGATAGACGGCTGCTCCTCTCCAGTTACATACCACTCAGCCCACACCCTGCATGGTTCGCGGCTCCTTCTCTGTAATACTAAAAAGGCTGGATTTGTTTTCGTCTGGAGCGAGCGCTGGTTTGTGATTTGTTATTTGTTTGTTACAGAACCCTGCACGCGGCTCCTGTCCTAAGCTCCTGCTTTCTGCAGACAGCCATGTGTTCTGCGTGCGTTTCCTCGGCCAAGAGCACACAGACCAGGTACTTATGGATCCTCCAGAGGAGGGCGCTTGTTGACTGGGCCCAACTTCACGCTGTATTCTCAGCATCCCAGCTCATCCCCCGCTCTCCCGGCGTGGTGATTGGTTGAGCCACATCTGATGGCCGTGTGAGGAGAGGCCACAAGGCTGTCACAGTCTAAAACAGCTCTTCATCTGCGTGGGTCAGGCCTTGTCTAAGCAAAGACTGTCCACGTGGAGTGCCGAGAAGTTTTAGATGGCGTATGACCCTCCATGCAAGATCACTGGCTACTCCACCAGAGGCGAGGCCACATCTTGGCTCGTGATCCAGGGTGCCGCCGTCATTGACATCTGCAATGCGGCGGTCTGAGCGTTGATGAGATTCTACAGGCTGAATGTCACGGGCACGCAACACCCTGGATTGGGCACAATAGTGTTGAGGGCGGCATCTGGAAACGGCGCCCTCTATCGACATCTGATTGGTGACTGGATTACGTGGGCCTACATGTCGTTGTGTGATGTACATTAGCTCTGCCTATCGGGGGGCCATCCGCCGGTCCTTAACGACAGATCGGGGGTCGTTAGTAACGGTTCAAATTTGAAAGGGAACGTAGGGAAAAGACATATAATCCATTTCTCTTAGAGGTCACTGCAGTGCTGCAGTGCTCAGAAGTTTAAAAAAAGAAGGCGGGCGTATGATTCAGTGTGATATACAGGAGTGCTATTGCAAGATTTGGCTCAAATGAGTCAGGAATTCTGGGCTCTTAAAGGGAAATAACCCATTAGTGATGGTTAATATATCAGGGAACCAGGGTTATGATAATAACCCTATGATTTTTTTCTTCAAATGATATTTTACTTGATTATGGTAGAGGATTTAAGCTAATGTCCGTAATGCTTTAAATGCACAGGAAATGGCAACACCTACGGTCACTGTCACGGTCATCTGGACAGTTAGAGGTCAGAATTTAATGGCAAAAGCACATTGTGAAAAAAAGGTTGAAGAGAGTTTATGCTGGGTGTCACTGTTGTTCTGTTCTGCGGAACTGCAATTCAAGTCATTTTTATTAGTTCTGGAGTTTATTGGAATTCTGTTTTTTAGCACACATTCATCTTAGTGTGAAAGTCCTTCTCTGTTGTCTTTGATGGTAAAATTCCTACGTTTGCACACAACAAGTATATAAGCAAACTTCCCCAACAACAAGGCAAAATGCGTAATGCTCCAAGTATGTTTGGTCTTTTATACAGATTTCTTCACGTCTTTAAATTAAAGTCGATACCACAATGGCTATGACCTTTCCTTTGGCTTTAAGTGTTCAGCAATTATGGTCACATGGCCTTTGTCCATGACCTCCCTTAGTTACATTTTGCCAGCAGACGTCTATTTCTGTGGTAGACGGTTTAGCATTCTCCTGACACCATAATTGCACGTCAGAATGAGATATTCAGGCTTGTGGCCTCACTATTCACTGTTAGTCCTGAAATCCACAAGGACATCAAACGTCTTTGAAGTGCATGCACGAGGGACGTTTGGGAACTTGCATGCTATTATTTGGTGTTATTGACAAACAACTGAGAAAGGCCAGTGGGGGGACAGCGACAGGGGTAACCAACACAGAATAGGGTTATATATTTCAAATCAAAGCTATGATGGTCCTTGTTGCTTTGATGCGACTGCATTTTGAACCGTGTTTGTACCGTGACCACAGGCGTTATTGCCGTCACTCAAACAGAAGTTAGAGTAAACTCTCAATTTCTCCAGGAAACATCCCTCTCAGACCTGGCATAACTAGTCTGCAGCACTGAATGGACTCCTCTCACAGAAATCAGGCTCTTAATTGTTTTCAAATGTGAGCTTTGCTGAGATGCAGCAAAGTGGCTCCTTTTGTTCTGATTTAATATATTGCCGTTTAATCAACATGCATTTCAAAGCCATAAAAACCTTTTTACTTTTGAATAATTGTGGGTGACAGCTCGTTCAGACCCAAGGGATTGAAATGGATGCATCTGTTGGGGTATAAAGGGAGATGTTTTGGGCTCATGGATGTTTCGTAAAATTACTTTTAAAATAAAAAAAAGGCATTAAAAGCCTTTTTAGCCCAGCGTAGATTGTTCTGTTGCCAGCAGTTTTTTTAAAAAGTGCTAGTAGTGGAGAAATGCAAGAATTTCAGGTAAGACTGCTTTTGGCACAGATGGTTATGAGGTCAGAGAAACTCCTCCACCCCCAGTTCCCCATAACATTAACATGTAGGCCTACCTGATAAATCAGCTTACAGCAGTTTTTAGACTTTCGGTAACCATTCTCACTGTTCAAATAATTTCCTTGTTTTTTTCATCAAACCTTGTAGAATTTAGGATACTACAATTCGCTGCTTTAGTAAAGTTTTGTAAAAAGGATATAATCAAAAAGGAAAAAAACAGGAAGGTAACGGAGAATATATTAACTATATAATGGATGTAATTCTCAAGCGACAAGGTGTTAGGACCTTTCTAATCTGGACCACTTACTTTGGAATGAAGGGAGGAGATGACAGGTCACAGCTGCCAAAAAACTGCACGCTTCAACCCCCAAAATATTACAAGAATTTATGGGTCAGCTGCAGTGCATTACATGCGTGGTTAATATTTCTTTGGTGGGTTTGCCTTGGAGCAGACAACAGACAAGAGGGGAAAAAATGACAGGAAGGCCTGTACTGGCATCGGACCAGGGGTGCCAAGATTTACCCCAAAAGAGTGACAAGTCAAACAAGTCAAGCAAGCAACCCCCGCCTTTCCACACGCCGGTTTAACTCAGGAATCACGATAATCACACAGGTGGCTGTTATACTAAAAATGATGTATTTATATCTGCCATTGTCATGCATCCCATAATCCCTTAATATGAAGAAATGTTTTTTGCCATTTGTTGCTTTTCTCTTTCGGTGTGAAAGTAGGCTACATTTCCTCATGTACACATATCAAAGTAGGTACATATAATATACACAGATAAAATGTGTGAATGTTGAACCTTCATCTTGTATAATCGTTTAAATCTATGTTCTTACTGAGAATATTTATAACAGAACCTTTTGGACCCGTGTTTAATAATTTGGTGGATTTTCAGTATCAGAATAACCTGAGGATCTCTCTCACACACACACCAGCATACCTTGTTTTTAATGCTTTGAAAAGGTCTGTGTACTGAACCTGTAGTAGAGTAGTTGCAATTTTATGAGTCCTTTGAATGTGTGTTTTGGGTGGAGACTGTTTTTGTGAAGTAGGGCATGTGTGTCTTTGCTTTCGAAGTGAACCGTTGAGTCTAATATGTGTGTTTGGGTAAACGAGGGCCCTTTGTAAGTAGTTGTGTCTAGAAAGTCTATTTTGGTATTATGTGTGGTGTGTTTAACTGTGATGGATCGATGATGTAAGTATAGTATAGGTATAGGTAAACAGTGGAAGTCTTAAAGGCAATGCGTCCCCCATATGTAGTCTAAATACCCAAAATACTGTGTAGGTATGCTGTGTATATACTGTGTATATACTGTGGGGACATTTTTCAAGAGCAGTCTCCTCCCAGTCTGCCATGTAAATATCTGCATCGGCTGGTGCAAATTTCTTCCCCGTTGCCGTGCCTCTGGTTCGTAGAAAAAATTCCTTAAAAGTATTTTTTTGGGAGACACCAGTAGACAATCCGGTCGACAGTTGTCTGGGTATTTTTCCATTTTTAAACATGTTTTAGGCCTAGTGATGTTTCTATGTTGGTGTGCAAAGCGTCCATGGCGATTATGAACAGGATATTTAGGGTTGTGGTTAGGGGTAGGGGTAAGGTCAGAGCTAGGGTTAGGGTTAGGTCAGAGCTAGGGTAAGGGTTAGGGTTACGGTAAGAGCTAGGGTTAGGGTTAGAGCTGTGGTTAGGGTTAGAGCTAGGTTTAGGGTTAAGGTTAGGTCTAGGGTTAGGTTTAGAGTTAGGATTAGGGTTAGAGCTAGGGTTAGGGTTAGGTTCAGGATTTCATTTAGGGTTAGAGGTTAGGGTTAGGTTTAGAGTTAGTATTAGGGTTAGGGTTAGAGCTAGGGTTGGGGTTAGGGTTAGGTTCAGGATTTCATTTAGGGTTAGAGGTAAGGTTAGGGAAGAAATCTCTTCTTGTCCCCCTTGTTTGTGGACCTCCCAGGAACAGAAAGTCTGCACTGCTCATTCAGTCTGTTGAAACTTGGCAGAGACACATACATTATCCAATGTGTGGTAGTTTCTGGTCTTTAGGCCAACTGGGAATCTTAAGCCTAATTTTTTTTTCTTATTTTGTTGAAAATCAAGTCGGTTTATTATTGGCATTAAAATAACAGTCAGTTCCATTCGCGATTGTTTTGTCATTTTTGCTAAACATTATATTGCAGTGTTCTATTCTCAGATGTGTCATGGTACGCTGGCGGAACCAATTTCGAACGATCAGATATATGTGACGGTACGCGTTAAAGGGTTAAGACTGTCTCTAAATAATTGTTATATAATAGATAATATCTGTGTGGCAAATAAAAGTCACGACATACTAAACCTTAGTTACGTCTCTCTATTTTTAATGTCATGCCTTTATTAGAAATCTCATTTTAACCCAGTTGCTAAATTAACATACTGCACTAGTTTCGAAACCCAGCGCAAGATGTGTTCATTAGTTTAAGTAATTCCATCTTTTTATATAAACCCTGAGACGGGGTTCTGCGTCTGACAGCAACGTACTTAAGAGAAGTCCACAATCGAATGGTGTCAGCTGCGCGAGGCCAGCAGTCGTCTGAGTAGCAGAAGGTTCTGACAAGTGCCTTGCGGTTTGTACTTCAGAGCAAGCGAAAACAGAAGGAAATGTTATCTCATAGCGTTAACAACGGACGTACGCCATAGTAACGAGAATAATTGTACTAAACATTGCACCAGGCCTTCTTAATGCTAAAATAATATTTGTTAACGGTCATCCCGATATCCGTCTATTCGCGCCACTTCCTATTTGCCACATTTTAAAAAAATTAAAAAGTTAATCATTTGCCGTCTTGGCTACTGCTTCCAACGCCGTGGTGACTGAAAATCAACTGTCATATTTGAATTGCAGTGGAAGTTTAAACAAACCACCAGGCAGAGTTGGTTGGAAAGTGATATAGAATACTTTGCTTTGTATTTGTTGGTTTAATAGGCTAATTACGGCCTACTAATATTAGGTATCACATCCACAAATACATTTTATTTTTGACAAATGCAATGTTTGTGCTGTTTAATAATCGTCTCATCTTAATAAGTAGCATCAAGTTCTGCTTTGTTGGCTAAATCAAAAGCAATTTATTTTAAACATAGAAATGTTACTCAGTTTCACGTTATACCATTTATTGTCGCCTTTTTTTTCTTAATCAAAATCCTAAATATTGTTTATTTTTAAATTTCCAAGACAAATAGGCCTATATCAATATATGAGGACACAGTTCGAGTGTCCATGTTCTTATAGGGTGCTTGTGCTTGCCACACCATAGCATAGCAGTCAAATATTGAACATCTGAGAAAATTATTTGAACGCCCTATTTAACCATGGAAACCTCTTAAAACTGTTTGTGCATAAGACACTCTTGAGTGTAAAAGGCGGCCAATCATTCCTACAGTATTTTATAGCCATCATTCAGTAGCCCTTTGTTTATTTATATGTTACTTAAATTATGCGAACTTCTTAGCCAGCTAAGCGCTTTCTGGTTTCCTTGGCAAATTAAGGGTAAACTGATATATATATTTTTTTTTTCCTGACAAGCAGGATACGACGTCCCTTAGTCACCAGTTCATAACGCAAATCTGTCAATCCGTCGAATATTCCATATCCACCACCTGTGTGATTAATCGGTAGCAACTCATGGTCACATGGGCGATAATTCCAGAATTTAATTGAGGTTTGATCTCAGCACCACAGAGCAGCCCGGCGTCCCTACGCCCTTCTCGAAATGTTTGTCAGGATGAATTTAGTGGAAACAGGACATAGAGCTAAGTAGATTATCTGAATTAAATGTGTTTCCCGTTGCCAAATATAGCCATTGGAAGGTAGACAACGCATTTCTATAAAAACACTCTTAATTAGGGCCCTTGGATGGGACCAAATCAAAAACTCTGATTTAATGGCCGTTTCTTTTTAGCTGTAGAAGAAATCAGATACCTACAAAAAACAAAGGTGGATGGAAACTTTATTCTGGTGTTGTATTATATGTATTATTGTGATAAAATAGGGTAATGTGGGGGTGAGCAGCCTACCTGGGTAAAAGGGCCCTTTTGTCTTCGAGCTTGCAGGAAATAATGTTTCAGCCATAATCAATTTAAGGTGATTACCTTACATCGCTACCGGTGAGTATTTGTACTTTTTATTGTTAGGACCAATTATTTTGTAGCTCTTTTTAAAAATGACTATTATTTTAAACTATGCTATAATTTTACAGAAACAATACAGTAAACTCTGCTATATATTGCTTCTTGAGTTCCGTTTTCTTGCAGATTAAGCAAATGTAAGACAGTTAAACAGAGCCTCTAATACGTTGGTGATGGATCACCAGTTAAACAACTGGAAAATGGTATAATATTAATGAGGAAACAGAGAAGGTAAAGTCCCAAACTCTCTTATCTAAAGCGGGGACAGATATCTCTATGAAATATGAAGACGAGCTGGTTAACCACAGCAGAACCACATTATTTTTATTATATAATTGTTCTTGTTGGAACGTGTCAATTATCTGTTTTTTGTGCAATGTTTGGTAAGAAGCTCCAATGACAGCCCCCTTCTCAAAAATGGAATTGTGTCGATTTTCGAATTTTTATGACATCAGTGAATAATCTTGGCTCCACTGATTTGTGGAAGATTTGTATATGTTAATTTAGAACATAAAAGAAGAAAGGTGTACATTCGTTCACATTACAACAATTTAAATGTCCTTAAGGGGAGGGGAATTTAAATCGTAAATTCAGAGATCTTGGAAACGGTCTTTTAAAATGAGATATTTATCAGGGTTAAGATGTTTTACATTCATCTCCTTGTGATGTCGTGAGATGGAGAAGTGCTATCATATGTTTCTGACAGTATTGTTTGTTGTTTCTTGAATAATAATTAAGAATAAATAAAAGCGCCGTTATTCAGATGGCGCTGGCCTACGATTGTATCTAGTAAATATAGCGTTGGACAGAAGCCTTTTCAAAATGTGAATGCCAGATAGGTCGTTTTGTTTTGTTTCTAAATATTGGTACATCGTGCAATCTGAATAGAAACTTAAAGAACTTTACAATTGGACACGTGTTTTTTTCTGTTGGCGGTAATTTGAAGATAAACTAATTTCTTTGTATCAACCTCCGGTATTTAAATAACAATGAGTGATATATTAGGAGGGCGCACGTGTCCTAATGAGGTTCTTTTCAAACAGTTAAATAGGCTCAAGTGTCCCGCTGCGAGACCTTGGACGCCCCTAGCTATTTAACAGCGAAGCGATTTCCGACGCAAGTCACTTTCTCGTGGAGTTACAGGTAGACTGTCTGATAGAATCGACTTGCTCTCAACATAGCTTTCAAGGGTTCACACATCCCAGTCTCCACAATTCCCAAGAATCGTGTGTTTAAACTAACATCAAAAACACTTGAAATATATTAAATTATTACTTTCTCTTAAAATGGAGGATTTATTTTTTGATTTTGACCAAGATGCTGCCTCAGACTTT
This sequence comes from Hiodon alosoides, assembly GCA_025775065.1. Lineage (NCBI taxonomy): Eukaryota > Metazoa > Chordata > Actinopteri > Hiodontiformes > Hiodontidae > Hiodon > Hiodon alosoides. Next base: position 295,827 of record JAOYSI010000027.1, on the reverse strand, counting down.
GCCTTTTGGGGACAAATGGACCCTAATTTTCAATTTCAGTCCCAATTGGACAGTTTTCTTTTTGACTGCACAACGGCGACAGGGCAGTTGTCCCCCTGGTCCTCTTTCGGCTGTCAGTCTGTGTTCCCTGATGCGCAGCTGACCTTCACTGATTTGGACTCTCAGTCCCCGCCGCCGGGAGTGGGTGCTGAAGTGGACAGCTCCTCGGCTGACGAGCCCCACGAGATGAACAAGCAAAGGCAGCGCCGGCTGGCAGTGCACCACCCGTACAAGGTGCAGCGTCATGCAGCCAACATCCGGGAAAGGAAACGGATGCTGAGTATCAACTCCGCTTTTGAGGAACTTCGCTGCCACGTGCCGACCTTTCCCTATGAGAAACGGCTCTCTAAGATAGACACTCTCCGGCTGGCCATCGCCTACATTGCCCTTCTGAGAGAAATACTGACGCTGGGCTGTGACCCCAAGTTGTACGTGGACGAATGCATGAAAAATGGTTACAAAAACCAGACTAACGCCATATGGAATACAAGTGGTAAGTACATTTCAGTTTAACGTAAGCTACATAAAGACAATTATTTTTTGTGTGTGTCATCAGAAATGTGCGAAACCAAATTGTAAATTCACCTTACTGTAACCTCAGGTAAGAAATCTTGTTTGCTGTAGCCAGCTTGACTTTACATAACATATATACAGGTCTTCAAAATGAAATACTGTTTTGTGATGGGTTTTTTTTTTTTTTTGGTTTTTAAAATACTGCTATACGTAATGCAAAAACACTTTTGAATTGCATTAGGCATGCTAAATTAGTGCGTTTAAAGAGGGACTATGCTAATTGTACAAGGAAGCCTTGATTTTGAACTGCGCTCCAGTTACTTAAACAAGAGACGCTGTAGGCTCTTAAACTGTCTGCTTTGTTTACCGTGGTTGGTTTTTTTATTCCCAGCTGTCAGGCTGTCTTTTAAAACCACCTTTGCCAAAATTCTCAGTGCCATCAATTGTGCTCTGTGTACTTTAATTCCTCTGGGTGCTTCTCTGGCTGGGGCCAGCTTTAATGAGTGAATGCTCTCCTTCATTCGGGCCTGAATGTGCAACTTGTTAAATGGTCATTACAATGTATTTAAATCCTCCTGTTTGCCTTGCTTTGTTCCCCCTTTCCACTTAAGATCTGACTGCCCGGCTCTCGTGGATAAAGTGGGATTAGCGGCCCTTATGTGTGGAAGGGAAAACAAGGCTTCCAGGAGCCCCCCTCTCAGCTCCTCGTGGCTGGATCACTTCAGAGCTCGCTGACATCTGCAGACTTCTCACCAGGTTGTTGCTTATTGCAATGTGAATGTCTTTTATATTTCCGTTCATTTCTCATCAGGAGTTGTTTGCCGTTAATGGAGACTGGGTTAGAGCTTTGAAGGCTCCAGAGGACAGAGCCAGTCTCCACCGTATGTCTGTGGAGCAATACGAACGTCCGTGCAAGTGATAGTCAAGCTTACTTAAATCTCGCTGGATGATATAATATAGACTCATAGCTTTGCTGTGAAACATCAATGTGGCGCGAATGTAAGGCTTGTCAAGTAATTCATATATTTATTCATGTATGTATTTGTGTTTTTTGTTGTTGATTTGCACTAAGTAGACTATTTAAGTTTCTCAGTCAACTGAGAGGCAGTGTCCTGAATGTGATTGAGAATGTGATATTTAAAAAAAAACCCAGTAATGACTTTTCTTTGAGAGTTTCAGTCTTAATTGGTGTTATCTCATGCAGTGGCGTGAGATAACACTATATATATCTTTATTTTTAAGTTAAGTCCAAACATAATTTAATGTGTAAGTGAAAATGTGCAAATGTGCCTGTATATATGCATTGGTTGACCCACAGTACCATTTACGATATCCGGCAAGTGCAGCAGTCAAAACAGCATTCATTAAATACATTTTTCTTTTGGTTAAGTGTGAATCTCAGGAAAACATCCAATTTGTCCTGGCTTAGACAGTGATTCAAAGAACATTAAACGAAAATAGATGATACGAGTTTCCCATGCCATAACCGTGTTTGTTATTGTGTTTAGCTGTTATTGATAGTACTTTGCTATCCCAACATCACAACTCAATTACTTTGCTCGCCATGTGTGACACTTGACTTGTCTCTTCATTGTACAAGGATACAGAAACTGGAAAATGTGTTTAGCCCCACCCCTAAATTAGCCACATTTCTGTACGTAAATTACTGCACAGTTTGCACTACAAGTGGCTCAGTTCAGCAGTAAATGTCGGGCCCCATGAGCTGTATTTTTGAGACCTCTGGCTGTATCCCTGTGACTGAGGCTAGGAATCGTGTAATACGGTATATCAAAACCGTAGAAGCTGGCGCCTCTGCGAGTGTGACCAAGACGACGGCACACAATTCGGAGAGCACTGCCTAGGCCCTCATGGCCTCGTTGCTAACCAGTGGTTCCTGTTGGTTTTCCACGTGCCTGCCTCCTCCAGTCTGCACCTACAACCACACCCGCGCGGGCTGGGTAGCGTGCAGCACGTCAAGGAGACTGGCCGAGCTTCCTCACTCCTGGTGGCAGGAGTGTTAGCGACAAGCTGAGATGAGCATTAATTCAGCTGGCAATTCCCATTTGTGGAAAGATGGCTAAGAATAATTCTAAATTGCATACGATCCACCACATAGACTTAAGCGCTGGGCCTGGCCTGGGACTATATATTTCTTAGCGCCACATTTATAAAGCGCGGATACCAAACTTTTGGTTCTGCCTTGTTTTTGCAGATCGTTAACAGCCGTAGGCCACGTTTATAGTAACTGATGATTATGGCCGTGGTACTTTCCCTCGCCACAAAATGTGGAAATGACAAAAGCCGGAGCCAGGTGGACTGGGACAGTTGCCCCAGAAGTCGACTACATCTAAGCAATATGGCCGCCGTTGACCAATTTCTGTATTCAGAAGAGATAGAGGCAGTTCATCCTCCTGCACTTCTGCACAATCCACCAGCCTAAGTTTACATATTGACATTGGGTTTGGGTTGCTAGCTCACTTATTACTGACGTTTTTAGCCTTTAGGGATTGTGAATTGCCATCCATTTACATATTCTGCTTTAGCTACTAAATTCAGATAATTTAATGTATAAAATTGTTTTTACTACAAAACATGTTTAAAATAAACATTGCCATTTGAACCCAATTTCTTGTGATACCCATCTTATTTTGAGCTCATTGATTGACATGTTTTAGATATTCCGATAACACAAGGACTTTTAATTGAATACTTTCTTTGTTGCCATGACTAACTGACAATCAAACAACGAACACAGTAAACCCCCCATGTATTTTGTAGTGAGCAAATTAAAATTCTTGTCATTTTTGGTCATTGTAAGCCATATTTTATGATGGAATAAATGGTATACATGAATAAAAGTAATTGGGATGGGTTTTGGCTGTCTTCATTCAATGTATTTAGTTATTTTTATTAATTTAAGGGTGGTTTCAAAAATCACAAATGATGGTTTCTTTAGGGTAGCTGGTTTTTCCCAAGAAAACTAAATATCTGAAACCTTGTTCATGTTTACGTTTACGTTATATCGTTTTATTTTCTAATATCAATCAATCAATTTATTTTTATAAAGCGCTTTTCACATGATTCAATGTCACAAAGACACTTCACATACAGAAAAATACAATATGTTCCAGGCCTGACCCCCCCAAAAGCATGCCAGTGGCAACAGTGGCAACAGTGGCAGGGGAAAACTCCTTAGGCCGGCAGGAAGAAACCTTGAGAGGAACCTGGCTTAAAGGGGGTGTCTATCCTCCACTGGCCGGCACTAGGAGCTGAATTAAAGAATCTCATATACATTCAACTCTTAATGAGACATTTTTACTTAATTCCATGAACGAAGCTGGAAGATTGAGTTGGAAGATTTTACAAGATCATGCAGCATTCTGTGCATCTAACTGAGATTTATTTAATATATATAAGACAATCAAACTTGACTAAGACAATATACAACTTAAATACTATAGAATAAAGATTAAAGATTATTGACTAATGTCACTTAAATTCTGCGCCACGCTACTCACTTGCTTCACTTTCATAAAAAAATATTTTTTTCAAATGTAATGAGATCATGTCAGGTAGGTATATAAATGGGCTCAGCTAAAGTTATTTTGGCCAATCAGATCGCTCGCTTGCAATTAGCTAATCAGATTACTTGATTCATATTAGCCAATCAATTTGTGTTATAGCCTTTATGACTGTAGATATTTAAACCATACAATTATGTATAAATACAGCTACAAGCAGCAATGAGGAGTTCAGGCAGCCACATTGAAAACATTGATCCATCCTGTGGACATATGAAAAATAAGTATATTTTTGGCTTGACAACAAAGATCAATATCATTTCCAGTTCTTGAGAAGAATAATTTTGAGTCCTACAATTTCGATTTTAGGGTCAAATCTCAAATGCACGAGAAAGCATTGCCAAAACTCATACGAGTTAAGAAAAAATGGTTTCTGCCGTATCGAAACTTGATGTTGTAAAACAAGCTGGAACTCTTGTGAGTTAGTCACCTAATAATGTCCAGTTTGGAACAAGCCCCACTGGCAGGTCTATTACCCCTTTTGTCTTTCAAAATTAGCAGTGGAACTTAACCTTTTATGCAAACACAACAATAAATCCCAGATAATATATGTATATGTAAGTTTAAACAGCAAAAACAAATAAATAAACAAATACATTGAAAATCTCAGTGCAACACCGAGAAACTACAAACCACATGGGCTCCAGAAGACATCCGAAAACCATCGTCTGTGAACACAGTTCGTCACTGCATCCACAAACGCAAGTTAAAACTCTACCATGCAGAGAAGAAACCATTTATAAACAAGATCCAGAAACGCAGCCGCCTTCTCTGGGCCCGAGCTTATTTAAGATGGACTGAGGCGAAGTGGAAAACTGTACTGTTGTATGACAAATCAAAATTTGGAATTATTTTTGGGAATCATGGACGCCGAGTCCTCCGGACTAAAGAATAGAGAGACCGTCCGTCTTGTTATCAGCGCACAGTTCAAAAGCCAGCATCCGTGATGGAGTGGGGTTGCATTAGTGCACATGGCATGGGTGACTTGCACCTCTGTGAAGGCACCATTAATGCTGAACAATACACACAGGTTTTGGAGCAACATATGCTGCCATCCAGACAACGTGTTTTTCAGGGAAGGCCTTTCAGCAAGACAATGCCAGACCACTTTCTGTACGTATTACAACAGCATGGCTCCGAAGTAAAAGACTCCGGGTGCTAAACTGGCCTGCCTGTAGTCCAGATCTGTCACCCACTGAAAACATTTGGCGCATAATGAAACGAAAAATACGACAAAGAAGACCCCCGACTGTTGAGCAGCTGAAATCCTATATCAAGCAAGAATGGGAAAACATTTTACTTTCAAAACTACAGCCATTGGTCTCCTCAGTTCCCAAACGCTTACAGAGTGTTGTTAAAAGAGGAGTTGATGCAACACAGTGGTAAGCATGCCCCTGTCCCAACTCTTTTGAAACGTGTTGCTGGCATCAAATTCAAAATGGGCATGTATTTTTCCAGAAACAATGCAATTTCTCAGTTTCAACATTTGATATATTGGCTTTGTACGATTTTCTATTGAATTTAGGGTTTTGATGATTTGGACATCATTGCAATATGTTTCTCTTCACATTTTACACAGCGTTCCAACTATTTTGGAAACAGGGTTGTACATATACTTGTACACATGGCATTTGGTAGAAATGTTCTGCGGTAGCCGTAGATACTTGTTTTTTGTTATTATGGAAACGCGGTAAAACTAATAACCCACCGACCAACGTATGCTAGAATGGGACTAACATACGATTTAGAAGCGAGAGTTTCAAAACTGATTAGGATCTGCTATTTCTGATCTTGACAGCTTAGTTAAGACAGCTGACAAATATTTAAAAAGCCAAATTAATTTCAGGAGGACATCGACCTCAGATCTACGAAAATAGGACGTTACATGTACTTTATTGAAACTGCAACAAAATGCGATGCTCTCCTCCAACAAGTAACGTTTATTTCTGCTCGGTACTGATTTTTCTTATTTTGAACAGCAGGTTACACGAGTGTGTAACATTGTTTGACTAGCTCAAACGTTAAACACTTCACAGTGTCTATGTTTCCGAGGACTCGGTAGCTACTAAATGTTAAACTGTTCCAGTCTAGGTGTCTATTCCGTCCAGTAACCATTTCAACCTAATGATGCTGCCTACCATAATTTATTCAACAACTGAAGCACCCACGACGCAAAATACTCATTGGGAAGAGCGCAGCAGAGATCATTGGCGGCCAGGGTGGGGTCGCACCGCCTGCACACCTACGGTAGTTCCATCACTTTCTACAGGTCACGCAGCAACGAGTCGCCGTTAACGTGGGACAGGTTCTGTAAACGGCGCAACAACTGCGCCGATCGTATCCCCACTTTGCCTGTGTTACTGAAACTGCACATTGGTAAGTAAGCACACTGGTCACACTAAACACTGCTTCCACCTAGTGGAGAATGCCAGTAAACCATACATTATTCACTACGGGATGAACTTAGCGTCGGAGAAATACACACACTAATTTTGCTTAAAGGAAAAATGTTATTGTTACGACACTACTGCGCAAAACCGAAGGTTAAAAAAACGTTCTTTAAGTTTTTATATTAAGCGAATGATCACCTTCAAAACGTATAAATGTAATTCCAAAATAAAAACATTGAAAGTGGGAATAAGCATTTGGCTACCTTCTACTCCTTCCAAATATTTATTTGACCAGGCCAAGTTCCCAGCGGGAAAAATATCCAGGCTGATGCGACTGTCAGGCCCTCTTACACTCTTTATTGATATAACACGTTAAAACTTACTGGCGTTGCATTTCTCACAGTTAAGTAACTTTTATGAATATTTCGCGTGAGTTGGAATACCACAGCAGGAGATGAATGTGGAATCTCCATGGTGACGGCATGCTGCGCACACACAAGCTTCTGGTCAACAGAGGTTATTGAACATCTTTGTTTGAAATAAAACGTACACACGAATATGTTGCATAAGCCATCCAGAACTCGATAATTTAACAATCACTAAAAATAGGGGACATCCACCCTCCCTCCAGAGCCTTTGAGAAGTTTTAGAAAATTTTAGTTAAATGCCTCAACCGTATATCTAACTATGATTCCTCTTCCCATATTCTTGATTTGCCCCCATAGCATATTAAAGGGATTAGTGTGGTGAGCCAAAGATGCTGCTGTCTTTGTAGGCCTAAAACATTTTTTAAGGAAGCGAGACTCCTTGCAGGGAGCCCAGGCTTAAGCATTCTCAGACTAGCAGCAGGATTTTCTACAATTTCCTTTTGGATTTAAGTCAACTCTCTCCTAGTGCCCAGTTAGAAGAGAATCAAAAACAAACAAGACAAGTTCTGCCGTCAGCAGGGTCCTGTGCAGGGACACGGCGGGTAAAAGCTGGGTTCCGTCAGTCATCTTTTTTCGATGCAGCAGGGAAAGAAGATCAGATGTTTCTTCTGGTGACAGTAAATTCTTGGGATTTGGGATGAGACAAGCTGAATCTGCTCAGTGAGGGGGGATCCCACAGAAGGATTCGCTTTCAGACAGGACCGCTTTTGTTTTTTACTTATATTTTGGCTTAGTGTTCCGTTACATTTCTACTTCAGTAAATCATAGCTCTTAAGCTGTCAACAAAAACTTTCACGTTGAAGGGCAGAATGAGTACATTCTCTCATGGATCCCTAGATGTCGGGTTTGGACGCACATGTCCTACATGTTCTGAATCTTGGATGTTTCTCACATCTCCTCCTTCACTGAGCAGTCTTTTCACATAGGTGCTCAGAGCCAGGTGTTTTATAGATTTTGACAGTTTACTGTAAATTTCACCCCTGTGTTCACATCACAGGTGTCTCTTCACCTCCCCCATGGCTCCACAATCAACAGATCAAACATGGTGTTTGTCCAGGGCCTCCGCTCGACAGTTTTAGCCACCTGGGCCCACAAGGCACATTGAACACAGAGCTACCGTGTGGGTAACACTGGTGCTAAGGTCACAAGTGCGCGTCTAATTATATTTATTTATCCTAATTATATTTATTTATCCTAATTACATTTATTTGTCCAGCCACTGTGTCTTGGGGAGGAGGAAGTTGGTGTTTTCTAAGCTTACTCAAGTAGCTGCATCCACAAGGCTCATTCTGATTGCTTTTGGATTTCTTTCAGTTCCTGGAAATTAGTTTCTAGAAAGGAAGAGTCTTCATAGTCGCGTTCTCTTCACATTAAGACCATCCAAAAGACAAGCACACAAACCACAGGAAAGTAATGTGAGGCCTGTCAAACGGTCCTGGAGTTAAATCCTGATTCCGAATAGCTACCTAATATCTACACTGAGCATAGCGTGCAAGCTAAATTAACAAGCTAGATATCAAGACACCTGAACATGACAGATAATGTGTTCCTCACCTGGACGTATTGACCACAAACTGAATACTTGTTCCTGTTCTTAATATTCCTATGAACTAAACAAACAGATTTTGGAAATCTTCCATGTAACAATGGTATCCAGTGACATCATTAAAGACACCAAGATGGGTCAGCTGTTTTTCGTCAGACCACCTCTGTCTACACGTATCGCCAGAGGTGGCACTTCGGTAGGATTGGCTGTGGAAACACGTTTACTTGGCTGGTTCACCTCTGCATGCCACATTCACACTGTTTTCAGAGGCTTCGTAGGCAAACAGCTTGGTTTTCATCAGCGGCATGTCAGAAATCATTGCAGAGTAGGACCATTGGGAGTTGTAGTCAGGGGTAGTCGTGCAAACATATAAAACTAGTTTTACAATGAGAAATATCTGCGTTTTCAGTCTCACTGGGAAATAAAATGAGCTGCCTGTAATGTAATTTACCTGCAGCTTTTTTTTTGCTCGTTAACATGCTTGCAATCATCACAAATACCAATTAGGTCTTCATGCAACTTCCCTTGCCACCTCAGGTTAATTGTTGTAATTGTAATGTAATCTAAATACACTGTGCATTGTGAAACTGATCAGTTCACATAACAGGTTCAATGCATGTAATATAATAACTATTGGAACGTTATTTCGTTTTTAAGGTTCATTGTTTACAGTTTTCTACAAATGACTTTGCTCATTGAAAACGATTTTTAAAACTCCAAGTTCTACAGTAAGTGTATATCAACTCATCTTATTTTCAGACGCCATCTTTCACTATTTCACAGTCTAAAATTGGTCTTCAAACGGCCCACTGACTGCTGTGACAACCTTCTGCAGAAAGGATTTCAGCTTATTAAAGAGATCCAAAGCATGTGGTATTAATTTGGAGGTGTCAGAGAGATATAAAAATGTCATTCAAACTTGGTGAAATATAGCGTTACAAATCTTTGATCGTACATGAGTCATCTCCAAATCTCTTGTTGGTTCGTACAATGCTACGGTCTTCTGCTGCCCTAGTCTTGAAATAAATCCCTGCGATATTATACCTGTAGCGACTAGGTGATGTTCAAAGAACAGAACCCCAAAGCCTTCTGGAGCCTATTTGAGTGTAGCCTGATAAAGTTCTGAAGAAGCTAATCAATATCCGAGATGAGAACCACAGGCCCAACATCCTGTGATACGGCCAATGTTCTGATGACATCCTCAGACCAGTTGTTGAAAGCCGTATATGGTAACAATAGGAACCCTTGTTTTGAGGTTGTTTGAGTTGAAATGAAGTTAGAAAATACAAACACTAAGTTTATTGTACTGCAAAAAAAAAAAAAAAAATTTTAATTGCTTATTATAAGCAAAGAGCTTGATACAGCAGGGAGGTATCTAACCTGTTTTCATGGCCAGACTTTTGCTCTCCAACCAAGAAGGTGATTGAATGGATTAAATTGCATTAGTAAATGATCATGCTTATATCACAATTTGAATTAAAATAAAGAGCATAGACAGGACCAAACATGGGCTCCTTATAAAATGTTGCAGTTTCTGTTTTGAGATAGCAGATAGTCAGATACCATCCAAAACCAGGGAACGTACTTTGACATCAGTTATTGAAATTCATGGAGGAGGCATACCAAAGGCCATGATTGAAATGGATCTAATTTCTAGAGATCTGCTAAGTGTCAAACAATCCTTCACAATTCTTTCACTCATGGATTCTGACTTAAATACTTTCTTCATCCGCTTTGAGTAGGCTAACTTTCATTCAAAACCATTCAAGATATGATATTTATAACAAATAGAAAATGTAAATAAAATCCTTATTTTGAACCCAATGATTTTTATAAATATAAATGCATGAGTTAAACAATATATTTTCGAAACATGTTGGAAGACTTTAAATAAATAAAATATCAGCTAATTCAATATAATCTGATACAAAATAAAATACCCGAGGAACGCAACTCAATGAGTCTACCTGATATGGAAAAAAGAAATTTCAATTTTTCATTTGAGTATCTTATATTCCATTATGAGTATAAAAATAACATCATACATCTAAAGGTAGTTTTATATTTTAAATTTTTTTTAAAGGACGTAATGTGAGGCTTCTGAAGAAACTTCATGTATTTGTCCGTTTAAGAAACCGAACAAGATATATTTCGAACATTGGATTTCGGAGTTAAGTGAGTCGACCTTTGATTTTTTACCAAAAAAAAAAAAAAAAAAGATGTACTCACATTAGTAAAAATCTTACCCTAGTTAAAAAAATGTTAAAACATTGGAGTTCATGCTTTACAGTCAATAGTTTGATGAAAATCCGTATAGAAAAGGAAATGTTTACATTTCTAAAATATTGCTTTAGCATTCACTTAATAACGTGGATTATACTTGTGTCAAAAATAACGAAGTGAATGGTATGTAAGTTATTTCAGGTAAAAACGTTTGAACTGTTATTGTAATTGACCAATAACCTTAGCGACATCTATAATAAATAAATAAACATAAAAATAATCTTTTAAAACTTTGCTTCATAACATTGATATTACCGATGTCAATAAATTCAGTGTAAATAAAAATATATTCTTTCAGAAAAATATTATTTTTTTTTCCAAGTTGGTTTAAAATTATTTTTCCGATTATGATGGCGGCGCTATAATAAGTACGAAAATGTATTGATAGAAGACATTCGTTTAATTGTATTAATATTAATTGCTTTGGTGTCATAATACGTCGCATATTTTTAAAAACACCCTATTTCCCCAAGTTCCGAAACACTACATTAATTGGCTAAATACTTTGTGTTGAATGTAATTTAACACTAGTCCCTCCTGTATATTAGTTGGCCAATCAGAATGCAGTGCTTCCAACCCCCTCCGTTCAGACTTCTATTTAGCATCTGACACTGGGATGAAGTTACCAAAAAATTAAAGGAAAAAAAACTTCCAGCGAGAGGGGAATAGTGCCAAACTAAAGTCTGACTTGAAAGTGGTATATCATTATTGAACACAGAGTACAAACATTAAAGGGGACGAGAGAGAGAGAGAGGACAAAGTAACTTTAAAAGTGTCGGAACGTTTCATATACTTTCCAACCACGGATTCTAAAGTGGAGGACGCCTTTTCCACGCTGTCCATACATTTCTTTAAAAAAGAAATGGAAGAGAGCTCAAGTTCTCCCGTCTCCCCTGCGGATAGCATAGTGACCAGCGAGGAGGAGTTGGACAGGCAACAGAAAAGGTTTGGAAGGAAGAGGAGAAACAGTAAAAAACTGAGCGTGGACAGCAGCCCTGGTTCCGTTAAACGGTGCAAAAAAAACAGTCCCAGCAGCACACAGTCGTACGAGGAACTTCAGAACCAGCGGGTACTGGCGAACGTCAGGGAGAGGCAAAGGACCCAGTCGCTCAACGAAGCCTTCGCGTCCTTGAGGAAAATTATCCCCACGCTACCGTCGGATAAGCTGAGCAAGATACAGACACTGAAGCTGGCGTCCAGATACATAGATTTTCTCTACCAGGTTCTACAGAGCGACGAGATGGACAACAAGATGTCAAGCTGTAGCTACGTCGCCCACGAAAGACTCAGTTATGCTTTCTCGGTGTGGCGAATGGAAGGCGCGTGGTCTATGTCCGCCTCGCACTAGCACCTCGGGCGTTCAGCTAATGCCCATAGGGGTAGGTGTCAGAGTACTGATCGCAGTGATAACAATGCTTACGACTTTTATTATGTATATTGTTACTGTACCCGTTAACCTGACAACGACAGTAATACAACTCATAATAGCTAAAGAAGAATGGAGAGATAGATGTGTTACTTCAGACACACCATGTCACGAAGACACAGGCAGTTTAACAGCTGCCGTGTTTACACCGATGTGGAGTTAAAGTTTAATTATAGTAATAGTAGTAATAATAATAACAACAGTAATAGTATGTGATAGACTTGCCGATACTTCTAAAACGATGCTTTAGTGAGGGACCCCAAAAATAATTAGCATAAAAAAACACAGGAACACAGTTTCGGTTGATGCTTACAATGCTTACAGTTATATTTATTATTTTGTGGTCGTTTTTGTTGTCATTGTTTTAGTAGGAAAATATGTACATTTCTTAATATTAAGAGAAACAATAATTTACAAAAGACCAAACATGGGAGAGACCGCTATAGCTCTTTGAGAAACTCAGCATCCACATGCAATCAGACGCTTGACGAAGTAACACGGACTCGGATTAACAGCCTAGACAAGCGCTTTATCGTGAAATTTCGTGCAGGTCGGGTCAACACTCAACTGCTAAAAGAAAACTAGTAAACAGTGGCAACGATTATTTGAGTGTCACTACATGTACAATATGGGAAATATAAACTTTATACTATACTAACATCAATACTATCTCTATAAATTTCTCAAGACGCATGCCCCTGAAAGGAATTTATTAGTCAATATCAATTACACAGAAACAAATAACTGCCAAGCAATTCCATTTGCCAACCATTAATTTTCCTCCATAAAGCGTGGCTTGGTCAAAATAAATTGCCAAAGGCCAAACGCTTATTTTTCAGCCTGTAAGACAAAGCTCATAAGAAATCATAAATATTTTTGACTTGTGGTGAGTTATGGCTATAATTCTCAAACCTCATATCAATTTCTAACTGTTATTATAATAGAAAATGGAGACCAGGAGAGAAACATGTGAGAAACATACCAAGATACATGGATTATGAATTACCACTCATTAAATTATTTGTATTTATAATGAAAGAATGACGTTTTCCTGTAAACTGACATTGTTTGAGATTGCACAAAAAGTTTAAACGAGCGTTTGATTGCAGAGACACGTGCAACCACATCGCCGGTATGTTGTTGAAAGAGCTTTGGTGCTTGGATGCGTGTATTAATAGTTATTGACATTACACCGACAGCTTTGAGAGTATAATATAATATAAGCGTTAAATATGATTACCATTGCACACAATACATATGTCCGTTAAGGGGGAATTGATCTATACCCCTGCTTAATAATTATATCGATTAGGACTCCTAGTGTTATTAAAGTGGAAACGGTATTACGGATTTTTGGCGGGAGATAAGCATGCCAAAGATGTGAAAATGAGAGATTAATGTCATGGCTCACAGAAACGTAAAGTGTATTAAATTAGACTCATTAACAACCTTGCTTATCAACATAGTTTTGATGCTGAATACACCTCATAGTTGTATTCATGAATGGGAATAACGTCATCGAGATTTGTATTAAATTATTTTGTTGGCGGACCAGACAGCAAACTGGAACACAGTGTCATTTATTACAAAAAGCCTGGTTCTTCATTAATGCAATAATTCGTCTCAGTTCAGACCCTGTCATACACGGGTCAAATCAAATATTAAGGCGATTTCAATAACATACCTTTAGCAACTGATTTAATAAAATCAAATTATTTTATCAGGACATAGTAGAATACCGAATGCTTTAGTACCACTGTAATTACCCAAATACCTCAAGTTTTTATTTGACACGTTGCAACCAGTGTTTTTAAAAGTCGCCGAACCACCCTGCAAAAATAACGGCAAATGTAACGAAAAAATAAAAAAGTTGAATAAGGTGATGAATGTAAAAGTTTCCCCAAGATTGGCTATGTAATAATTGGGGCCTCAAACCAAATTCTTTACTGCTATTTACACCTTTCGCTGAGGACGAAATTGTTTCTCAGTACTCCGTACTCAGTCGTGCAATGGTGAATTACATAGCGGAGTATGTGCACTTTCACTTCATGACGGCTAGGAACTTTCCTCTGTAATAAGCCTAATGTACTTAAAACATTGCTTTACATTGATGTATTTTTCTCTTTTTTTTACAGACTGTTTATTTCAACAAAGTTTGAAGACGCCAAAGGATTTATTGAAGAACCTGTAAACCTCAAAGAGAAGTTCAAGGGACGCATCATGGTTTAGCTCTGGATTTTTGGGGAGCACTATGTTCGACATGATTGCATCCCTAACAGCATATCACAGTAATAGTGCCTGTAAGTTTCCTTTCTTGGACATGTTTTACTGACGGTCTATACCAGTCTAATGATTCAGGAAAACCTTCTGGAAAGTTTTCTTCGCAAAGTATATATATCTCCGTTTTCTTTATAAAAATAGAAGTATATATAAATGTTTTTTTATAAAGTATTGTGTGTGTGTGTGTGTGTGTGTGTTTGAGAGAGAGAGAGAGTATGTGTATATGTAAGTATATCAATCTTTTTTAAAGAGACCAGTTCAATTTAGAATAATAAACGATGCATGTTTTTCGTCATAAATTCGATCTTCAGCCAGACTCCCATATTTCTTCATATGTACATTTATTTATTTATTAAAACAAATATTTTATATATTGATTGCTCATTCTATATACATTTTTGTCCATTTAAAATAGTGTCACATATGTTTATTCTCTTAGTGAAGTTTCAAAGTTGATGCGAAAAAATTGAGGACGCCTCACTGAGCTGGACTATGCAAATGATTAGTCTCAGTAAGAATTTACAGCCGTTACGTTTTTACCAAGCTGCTGTAAAGTCGCTGTCATCACTCAGTTCTTTTGAAAATTTAAACGCGTATCTTGCACAAGAATCGTTTTTCCAATTAAGATAAATGCGAATTAAATATCTAACTCTCCACTATATCTAAATATCTAACTCTTTTTTTTTTTTGTACAAGTCGTAAATCACAGGCAGAAGGCCACGTTTGCCGACAGACTTTTTTTCTGTTCTTTTACTTGTCCCCGCTTTCACTAACGGTTTCTGAGATTGCCTGCTGCCCCCCTCCCCCCTCTGCTGTGGAGAGAAAACACCAGATAAACGCCGTAATAAAATTCTAGAGGTTCATTAGGAAAAGAGAAACTTGAGCTTGTTTCAAACCGGGCAAATAAAGGAGATCTGTTTTAATAACAAGTAATCAGTTTAATAGCAAAGCCTCAGGGGGAATTGTTTAACGAGCAAAGCAGCCCGAAAAACCACAGATAACAGCATTAACTATTTGTCCAGCTTTTAAATACCGGACTCCAACTAGACCCATAATTTTGCGTTTCAGTTATAGGCCTTTACTTTTGAAGCATAAAATTGGCTACACGCTATTTTCCCATACTTAAATCGTTTTTAAACAATTTAAAAATAACACGTCTATAAACAGAAAAGGAGCTTGCTTTTGTTGTCTACACAGTGTACCATTGTAATATTGCCCTGGTGGAAAAAAAGTTCTCAACACAACAATCATTTATTCTGCTGCTTATGGTTGTCGACATTGAGACAGATAATGGCCATTGGAATCTCGATTGAGCAGAACTTTTTTTTTCATTTGGAATGATAGAAATCTAAACAAATGCTGAAATATATTGTCTATAGCCACATTAATAAAATAGCGTTTTTTTCATTTTAGTTAAGCAGTTATAAATGCCACAGTGTGGGTGTACTTGAATGAAGAATTATTTCTGGTTGCCATTGCACCAATAACATTTTTTTTTAATTATTATTATTTTATTTTTTTACAACAAGGTCATGGGAAGTCAGGAGGAAACACTTTTGCTACGAGTTCTTCTTTTGTTTAATACCTTTATTTGTGTGATGATCGCAGGAACTGTGAAGCAACAGGCACACAGGGCGACGACAATAGCCTGAGTAGGATATCTGCCACCCAGGCTATTCCTTGTGTCCGGTTTTCGTTGCCTGGTTCAGTATGCAATGATGGAGGACGCCGTCCGACCCTTTTCAAACACCATTTGTGAATGTTGCACTCCACAAATAACAAGAAAACGCAGCAGCCATCCGGACTCCAACCCTTTCAGCTTAAACTGAGCAATGCAATGTGAGGTGACCGTACATCTGAGAAGCAGATTAAATCTGGTGTATCACCAGGGGCGTAAAGAGCATTCTTTATCACCTTTTGTCACTCAGGCGCACACGAGAGGGTCAGAACCTTATCCAGGTTCCAGAGCTGAGGGGTTTGGAAGGTTATGGGGTCCGGACAATAGGGGGGGGTTGGTGTTAGACTGTTCCCATGGATATGGCTCATTCACTGTGATTATTATTTTTACATTTTTTGCTTTGAGCTACATCTAATACAATATAGCACAGTCGGACAATATTACAGCCAAATTCATACTCACTGTAAAGATTACTTTGGCAGTATTGTAAAAAACAAAACAAAAACAAAACAGTCTTGTAATCTTTTTTTTACATTTTTATTCACGAGGTAATTGTTCAAGTTTATTTGAAATAAATACTATTATTTGTCAAAATCTCTTGTGTTTGTATTCCAGATATAAATTTAAATCTTGGATAAGATTTAGAAGGGTAATTATGTCTTTAAATCTTCTCCTAGAGGGGAATTCAAATATAAAAATATTAAATACAGCAAGAATAAATATCAGACAAGCCATTCTATCATAAAAGGCTATACTACAATTAGTCTTAGGGCAACGGTTACTAAATACCTGAAAAAATAGCAAGGTTTCTTTGGTTTAAATTGAGGGAGTCATGCCTTAGCTCACGATGGCCAGAATGTTTTGGTAATATCCAGCTCTTACAGTCACAACCCTGACTATATCCATCAGCGATAGTGCTCTTAAAACATGGCTGCTCAACTCATTTGGGCCCTTCTTTGTAATGGTAAGTCACTTCGCAATTCCGGCCATGTGATTTTAAGGATTGTAACACTAGGCCTGAACGCCGGCTGTTTTTTCGCCGTGTAGTCTGTGATTGTGCACCGACTTCCTGACTTTAACCGGTAAACTGTTTTGGGTAACGCGAGTGTGCCTCCAGACCTCCCTCGCATTTCTCCCACTTTTATTCTCCCTCGCACAGTAAACATGTTCATTTTATGCCCAAGCGGACGAGACGCCTGACAGCGAGATTCTCATTAAACATGCTTCTGCCTATTATATTTAATGGCTTTTTATCGTAAGGTGATTTAAAAAGAAAAGGGGTGTACATTTGTTGCACCTGCTCTCCGCAGAACGTAAGCCAGAGGTTTTTTTTTCCACAGTAAAATATGCAAGACATCACATACATTGCCAAGCAACTGTTTTATATAGAGTCTGATTAGATAGAATTTAAAATGTATTCCGTATTCTGTATTTTCCGTACGTCTGTTCCGAACAGGTGCAAAATAGCTGAATATTTGTGTTGCCACAATGTTAACAAAAGACCTGCAAAATCACTTGTACCAGGATTCAACACACCGCATGGAATTTAAAAAATGTCATTCAAAACACAGAACCACCCCAAAATGCTGAAGATTATTTGAAAATAAAGCAAATCACTTGGTTTCGAGTGCCTCCACTTCTGAATCTTATGTACGAAGGGCGGCATGCAAGAACAGCCCATATCAGTTTTCTGGCTGGGAATTGATCCACGTATACGGTTAGAAGCCCTTTTGTGAACAGGTCGGTAAGACTAAAAGGATTGCAGTGCACTATGATCGGGCAGATGTTTGGCCTCAGCACATGTTCCCCAGCGATAGGGAACATATTGGTGCCGAGGACAAGCACGCCTCTTTTGCAGTCACAGTCGCAGTCTCGCCGCTGCAGGGATTTGTAGCAGAAAATATAAAAAGAACAGGATTAGCAAATGTCAGGATTAGCAAAGTTGCAGCCCCCCCGGGGACATGAATGAGTAAACGTACCAATCCTGAGAAACAGAAGAACTCTTCTTGTTGTAGACACTTTTTTTGTTGTTGTTAATGAACGGTTCCTTCCCCCCATGAACATCGTGCGGGAATGCAGGCCCGCCTCTTTCAATGAACACGGTCTGGAGTCGCTCATCTCTCCAGCCTCAGTTTGTGATGGACTAACTATTTCGGACTCGCCTACAGGAGAACAGGTGGTTGCCTATTGTTCCGCTGCCTCTGTATTGCTAACGTTAGCAGAACCCCCCCCCCCCCCCCTTCTCCTGCATCTTTATCCTGTTTGGCAAACCCACTAGGGATGCAATCCATTACAGTTTTTTTGTTTTGTTTTTTTAGATAATGAGCCATGCTTTGGTCAAACGTACAAGGACAGTGGAGTCCGTATGTTCCATCATTTCCCTCCCACCCCTCGCTCGCCCAAACGTCCCAGACGACAGCCCCGAACGGAGGGGGGGGGGGGGGGGGGGGGGTAAATGGGGTGTTTTTTTTTTTGTATTTGTAAGGTGGATAGTGGGTGGGTTTTTTTGTTTTTTTTGTAAAACAAGGGATGTTTTTTTTTGTAAAATATTAGAGGAGAAA
>JAOYSI010000027.1:229628-241497 GCA_025775065.1 Hiodon alosoides | reverse complement strand
CTGACGGTTCACTACAGAGAGAGTGATTACCTGTGTGTGGGGCTGAGAGTGCTGACGGTTCACTACAGAGAGAGTGATTACCTGTGTGTGGGGCTGAGAGTGCTGAAGGTTCACTACAGAGAGATTTATTACCTGTGTGTGTGGCTGACAGTGCTGTCGGTTCACTACAGAGAGAGTGATTACCTGTGTGTGGGATGAGAGTACTGACGGTTCACTACAGAGAGTGATTACCTGTGTGTGGGGCTGAGAGTGTTGACGGTTCACTACAGAGAGAGTGAGTGCCTGTGTGTGGGATGAGAGTGCTGATGATGCTCGACAGAGAGTGATTACCTGTGAGGGACTGTGACTCTTTTGAGTTTTATTTTTTGGAAAGTATTTCCAGAAGCTGTATATTTTTTCACTATCTACTCGTAGCGCTGGTGGTTTGATAAGTTCCTGAGAGAAGACTCTCATCACAGGTCTGCTTTACTAATTTGCTCAGCTTCCCTTCAAGAGGATACCCGACACTGTTAGGCGTAGGAGCCACATTCCTGTGGTCTGTGAAAACTGACTTGCTCCCGGGGAAAGGAACAAGGCTGGTGATTCAGCACAGATCTGCCGGAAGATGTCAGCCTGGAGTATGTCGTTAGCATTGATAGCATGTGCAGATCGCTTACTATCGCACTCTGGGGTTGCCAGTGCCTCAGTATTAGGGCAGAGTCAGAGCCCTTCCAAAAAACCTTACTGCTGTTAGTTTGGTCTGCTGGAAGATCATCAGGGTTTACACTTGTCACGGCCATGTGCCCTCAGGATTGATCTTGCGTGGATGTGAATGACATCCAAGCTGAGTTGGATCCAGCAGCGCTTATTGCCATGCTCCTTCCCACAGCTTCCATTGGCTCCTCCAACGGCTGCAGTGACAACATAGGGGTCTGCCAGCAGCTGTGTCTGCCCCGCCCTGGCGGACACTACACCTGTGCCTGTGCCACAGGCTTCAGGCTCAGCCCGGACAACCGCACCTGCTCACCCTACAGCTCATACGTGGTCATCTCCATGCTGTCCGCTCTCAAGGGCTTCAGTCTGGAGGAGGCCGATCACTCTGAGGCCATGGTGCCTGTGGCAGGGAGAGGTGCGTGTGTTTGTGTGTTTATCTGTGTGTTTTCATCTGTGTGTGTATGCGTTTACCTGTGTTTGTGTGTTTATCTGTGTGTGTAAACATTTTCCTGTGTTTGTGTGTTTATCTGTGTGTGGAAGCATTTACCTGTGTTTGTGTGTTTAGCTGTGTGTGTATGAATTTACGTGTGTTTGTGTGTAAGATATGTAATATTGGATCATTTTCCTCAATAAATAAATTTATTGAGGAAAATTATATTAAGTATAATATTTTATGTCTTGTTTGTTTAATTGGGTTATCTTTATCTACTTTTAGGACTCGTGTGAAAATCTGATGATTTAGATCATATTTAAATGTATGCAGAAATATAGAAAATTCTAAAGGGTTCACAAACTTTCAAGCACCATTGTATATGTGTTTACGTGTTAGTGAGTGTATATGTGTTTACGTGTTAGTGAGTGTATATGTGTTTAAGTGTTAGTGAGTGTATGTGTGTTTACGTGTTAGTGAGTGTATGTGTGTTAACATATTAGAGTGTATGTGTGTTTACGTGTTAGAGAGTGTATGTGTGTTTACGTGTTAGTGAGTGTATGTGTGTTTACGTGTTAGTGAGTGTATGTGTATGCGTCTCTTCCTGCTGATTCCCTTGGCTCTCCATCCTGCAGGTCGCAATGCACTGCACGTAGACGTCCACATGGCCTCCGGTTTCCTGTACTGGTGTGACTTCAGCAGCACGGTGGCGTCTCAGAACGGTGTCCGCAGGATCAAACCCAATGGCTCTGGCTACCGCGACATCATCACGTCCGGCATCGGCCGCAACGGGATCCGGGGCATCGCAGTGGACTGGGCTGCAGGTGGGATCCCAGTGCCATTGGACTGAGTAATTTGTATACTGTTCTGGGCGACTTGGTCTCTACTGGTCTGGGTGACTTAGTCTGTATTGGTGGGGGTAACTCGATCTACTTCTCTGGATAACTCACAATTTATTCTCTGTTTTTTCAGTCATGGAGGCCCATGTTTTAAGTTTTAAGCCTTGATGAAATCCTGCAGGTGTAGACAGATAAGACCATGACTGTTAGCGGCTTCATCAGTGGAACTGACCCCAGGGAATTCTGGGATGAGGTGCGAGACAGTTGGGAAGGGAAACCACAAAGCGAAGTTCAGTCTGGTCCGGTTTTCTCCAGGAAAGCCTTACGGATTGAGTAGGCATTGCCAATGGCTGCAGTCTCAGTGTGAACTCTGAGGGTGCCAGTGTCCATGGCACCAGACAGAAATACCAGCAATACCATGGGTTACATTACCCTGACTGCCTTGTGTGTGACTGAGCCTGTTACAGCTGTTTAATTTTCTTTCAGGTACCCGCTAAGTTGGTAAAAACCCTGGTAAATCATGTGATCATCGAATGTGATTGGGTACCAATTGCTAAACATGCTAAACATGCTTGTGCATTCATATTTTCATAAACCCTTTATTATTATATGTATGGCTTGCATTGTCATTTTTTAAATTATTTTTAATGCTTAATGTGGAGTATGCACTTATAAAATTTAATTGACTGGTTGTTGAAAATTACGTCACTGGGTTTTACAGGGAACCTCTATTTCACCAATGCCTTCCTTACGGAGACGTATGTGGAGGTGGCGCGGCTCAACTCCACCTACCGACGCGTGCTCCTGAAGACCACGGTGGACATGCCCCGCCACATTGTGGTGGACCCCAAGCGGCGGTTCCTCTTCTGGGCAGACTATGGACAGAACCCCAAGATCGAGCGGGCATTCCTGGATGCAACCAATCGGACTGTGCTGGTGTCCTCCGGGATCATCACCCCCCGGGGGCTGGCTCTGGACCGCCAGAGCGGATATGTGTACTGGGTAGATGACTCCCTGGACATGATCGCCAGGGTGCGACCTGAAGGTGGTGACATTGAGATTGTTCGCTACGGTACCCGCTACCCCACTCCGTATGGAATCACAGTCTTTGAGAACAGCATCATCTGGGTGGATCGGAACCTGAAAAAAGTTTTCCGGGCCGGCAAGGAACCCAATAACACGGAGCCGCCAGCAGTGATCCGGGACAACATCAACATGCTGAGGGACGTGACTGTGTTCGACCCGCGGGCCCAGCCTGGCTCAGCCCAAGACCTGGACCACAACCCCTGCTTGGAGAACAACGGTAACTGTGCCCACCTCTGTTTTGCCCTCCCTGTGGGCCTAGGTCGGCGCTGCAGCTGCGCCTTTGGGAACCTGGCGCGCGACAATGCCACCTGCGTGGTTTCCCGGGATGACTACCTGGTGTATACCACTGAGAGCGCGGTGCGCAGCCTGCTACTCGACCCCGAGGACCACGCCCCGCCCTTCTCCCCGGTCAACGTGCTGCGCACCGCCGTTGCCCTGGACTTCGACCGCGCCGACAACCGGATCTACTTCACCCAGAGCTCCGGCGTGGGGCACAGCAGGATCAGCTACATCAGTATCTCGTCCACCACCGCGCCACCCACCACGGTGGCCTCAGGTAGGAAGCGTTGTGCCTGCATTGCTGGAAATCCACTATCATAGCATAGCAACATGGCATAGCAATGCTCACCCTCGCAAACCACTGCAGCTGCCAGTGCGTTAAACTAAACGCCAGGCCAGATCGATCTAAACTTCCGTTATAAATTTTTATTAGATCAGAGATTTGGTAGTGTTTGAAACGGATTGAGGAAAAACTTCGAGGGGCCCGTACACTAGAACATCTTCCCAAGAAAGAGCAGTTAACAGAAAGTGAAGACGTGCACAGGGTTGTATCGATGGAGAGAAGAACAGCTGTTCACAGGGAACCCTTCCCTTTCTGTGTTGGAGATCTGGGGGCTCCTGATGGTGTGGCTTATGACTGGATCCACAAAAGGATCTACTACAGTGATTACATTAACCAGACCATCAGCTCCATGGCCTCTGACGGGTCACAGCGCACCATCATCGCCCGGGTTCCCCGACCCCGGGCCATCATGCTGGACCCATGCAGGGGGTGAGTCTGACCTGGAGTACAGCTTTTACCAAAGGACTGCTCCTTCTATGTTTCTCAAGTAGCTTTTTGTTTTCTATTAGAAGAAACTGTTCAATAGACAGAACTGATTCAGTGTCAGACCTGTTTTAAAGGGTGAATTCTTTGTGCTGCTATTGTTTCCTTCATCCTCTTCTTCTAATTGTACACATGATGTAGGTATATGTACTGGACCGACTGGGGGGCCAGTGCGAAGATTGAACGGGCCACGTTGGGGGGGAACTTCAGAACTGAGATCGTAAACACCAGCCTTGTTTGGCCCAATGGGCTCACTCTGGATTATGATGATCAGCGGCTCTACTGGGCTGATGCCAGCCTGTAAGTTTTACTGGTACAGTGGTTAGTGTGTCTGTGCCTCACTGTATGTAGCATTAGAAGAAATCAATATTCTTTGATTATTACTTCCTATTTCTTTTTCCATCAGACAGAAGATTGAGCGCTGCTCTCTCACAGGGGCCAATCGGGAGGTGATCGTGGGCACGGCGATTTACCCCTTTGCCATGACAGTTTACGGACAGCATATCTACTGGACCGACTGGAACACACGCAGCATCTACCGGGCCAACAAGCACGACGGGTCGGACCAGCGGGTGATGGTGCAGAACCTGCCATCCCGGCCCATGGACATCCACGTGTGGTCGAGCTCCAAGCAGCAGCAGTGCAGCAGTCCCTGTGAGCAGTTCAACGGTGGCTGCAGCCATGTGTGCTCCCCAGGTACAGCCCTCCCACAAACTCTGCCACCTCGGGTTTGGCTCTAGCTATTCTTTTGCTTTTCTA
The DNA here is from genome assembly GCA_025775065.1 of Hiodon alosoides. Lineage (NCBI taxonomy): Eukaryota > Metazoa > Chordata > Actinopteri > Hiodontiformes > Hiodontidae > Hiodon > Hiodon alosoides. Next base: position 236,585 of record JAOYSI010000027.1, on the reverse strand, counting down.
CTGCAAGTGGCAGATATCATTTACTCATCGTTTTATGATGTTTATTCCATGTTTAATCTGGGCTCTAAGTCTGTGTTTTACAAAAATAAAAGTAACTCGTCATCTTTTTTATGATTTCCTGGTGAGGCGAATAACTGCTGTAGCACGTTGTCAGCTTCTTTCTGGGTAACCCTGTGCTCCGCCCACAGGACCCCAGGGAGCAGAGTGTCAGTGCCCGTCAGAGGGCCGCTGGTACCTGGCAGATAACAAGCACTGTATCCAGGACAATGGCACCCGCTGTCAGCCGGGCGAGTTCACCTGCATGAACGGCCGCTGCATCCGTGCACAGTGGAAGTGTGACAACGACAACGACTGTGGGGACGGCAGTGATGAGCTGGAGAGAGTTTGTGGTATGGCCTTTTCTGTATCTGTCAGTGCTCAGAGTCTGTGGTAGGGTGATCTTAGTGTCTGTGTCCTTGTGTCTGTGGTACAGCGATCTTAGTGTCTGGGTCTTTGTGTCCGTGGTATGGCCTTTACTGTCTCGGTCAGTGCTCAGAGTCTGTGGTACGGTGATCTTATTGTCTGTGTCTTTGTGTCTGTGGTATGGTCTTTACTTTCTCTGTCATTGCTAAGAGTCTGTGGTACAGCGATCTTAGTGTCTGTGTCTTTGTGTCTTTGGTATGCTATCTCGGCTGTTCCTCTCCCATTGGACAGGGTCTGGTACAGTACTCAATGTGCCTGTGTCTCAGCGTCAGTGGTTCAGAGTGTCTGTGTCTCTATCTCTCTCTCTCTCTTTCTTTCTCTCGTACCGTAGTGTGTTTGTGTGGTATGTTGGTCAATGGTCTCACTGTCTCACTGCAATACTGACACGTCGCTAACATATTAGCTAACATAATTTTTATGATTTTTTTTCTGCACTGAATCTCTTTTTCAGGATCCAAGAGTGATTTGACCTCTTTTGGTGTGTATATTTGTATTCTCGAATCTAACATAGTTGTAGGAATATCTAACTGTTCCGTATGAATCAAACGCTAACGCATGGAAACGTATTTCTTGCATGCAGTCCCACGAATGGCGGCATTTATTGCCCTGTCAGGTAACCCAACTTTCCCACGTGCTTACGGCTCGCCTGCACCACACAATAACCCACAGATGCTGGTGTGACCTCGGTCTGACGTTGGTGTGGTTTTGAACCGCAGCGTTTCACACCTGTGAGCCGACGGTGTTCACCTGTGGGAACGGCCGGTGCGTGCCTTACCACTACCGCTGCGACCACTACAACGACTGCGGTGACAACAGCGACGAGGCCGCTTGTCTGTTCCGGCCCTGCGACCCGGTCGCCGAGTTTGCCTGTGACAACGGCCGCTGTATCGCCCGGGAGTACGTCTGCAACGGTGTCAACAACTGCTACGACAACAGCACCTCCGACGAGAGGGGCTGCGGTAAGCCTGCAGCCGCCATGCCTGGGTCCGTGTGTACTGACTGCACAACTTCACAGTGACATAGGGCTGTCACTTCCTCACAAGCATGACCGGCACTGGCCTATTCAGGATAAATGTGTATCTCAAGGTGAGCTGATCTCTGCTTGTCCTCTGCACACCAGCTGAGAGGACCTGTCAGCCGGAGCACACCAAGTGCCAGACCACCAACATCTGCATCCCGCGCTCGTACCTGTGTGATGGAGACAACGACTGCGGGGACATGAGTGACGAGAGCCCCACGCACTGCGGTGAGTGTTCCACAGGGGGTGGGAGCGGGACAGTGTTCCCCAGGGGATAGGAGCAGGGGGTGTGAGTAGGGCAGTGTTCCCCAGGGGGTGGGAGCGGGACAGTGTTTCCCAGGGGGTGTGGATGGGGCAGTGTTCCCCACAGGATGGGAGCAGGGGGTGGGAGCGGGACAGTGTTCCCCAGGGGGTGTGAGTGGGGCAGTGTTCCCCACGGGATGGGAGCGGGGGCTGTGAGCAGGGCAGTGTCGGCAGTAGCCGGCTGCCAGGTCAGCCGCCCTCACCCCGTCATCTTGGCGTCTCCCTGCAGCCACCACCACCTGCAGCCAGAACGAGTTTCGGTGCTCCACCGGCCGCTGCATCCCGGCCCACTGGTACTGTGACGAGGGGGCTGACTGTGCTGACGGGTCTGACGAGCCCTCCTCCTGTGGTGAGTGCCACAGTCGTCCCTCTCCCCCCTCCAATCTAAACACCCCGAACACACTATGAAACACCCAAACACACTGTGGACTGCTTGCAAGTTGTTGTCAGTCACTGCATGTGACACGTGTGGCGGTTTGGTCTTTCTAATTCACTTGCAGAGGTTTCATTTTGTGGTCACATTCAGCCGATGAAACCATCTGTATAAATCCTTCTGTATTTCTCTGATCTCATTCTGCTCTGCTGCTGTATGGCTTACAGTGGACAAGCAGATTTAACATGAAAAAAGAGGAATGAAGTCTCACTACCATTCAGAGGAATGAATATTAACCACTTAAATTTTGTCTTATTGTCTTATGTCTTATTTTCTCAGTTAACACCATTATCTGCACTGAAACAGTGCTTTAATCACTACACTCTAACCCTAACCCTGCACCAGTTTTTTGCATCAAGTGAGGACAATGTAGGATATAGCTAGACAGTGCAGTGTTGGTTTAACACAACTGAGTTCACTCCCAGACTGTGCAGTATTGGTTTAACACAACTGAGTTCACTCCCCGCCGGAGCAGTGTTGGTTTAACACAAACTGCGTTCATTTCCAGCCTCCATGGTGAGGACATGCAACACGGATCAGTTCCGCTGTGACGACGGGAGGTGCATCGCCTCGTCCTGGATCTGCGACGGGGATAACGACTGCGGAGACATGAGTGACGAGGACCAGAGACACAACTGTGGTAGGCCTGCCCCTCCCTGTCAGCGCGGCTGATGGATCAGGAAGCGTGCTCGGCAGGGAAACCGCCGCCTCCGCGAGCTACCAGCGAGGGGGCTCCGACCGGCATGCCTGATTTACCTCCGGCTCACTCGCTGCTTTGTCGGCGTCTCACCCCCGACTCGGAGGAGATCAGGGGTCTAACGTCATCCCTCTCCAGTGCGTTTGCTTACAATAAGGGCCTCTTCAGGAGTCTCATTCCACACAATGGCGTCAGTCAAGCTATATTGATATGAAAATTGCGGAATGTCTATTGTGCAAGTGAAGTTGGGGTTTAAGCTTTGACATACAGATTTAAACTTGGGGGATTAAGGTTTTACTTTCTGTGGTGGAGAGCTGAAAGGATAGATGCTGAAGAAGCTGTTCCCGTCGTCTCTCTTCTGCTTGGGTTTTTCAGCTAATCGCAGCTGTCTGTTTTCCGAGTTCACGTGTGCGAACAGCCGGCCCCCTCAGAGGAAGTGCATCCCGCGGGAGTGGGTGTGTGACGGGGACGCCGATTGCGCTGACGCGTATGATGAGCACCAGAACTGCACGCGCAGGTCCTGTGGCGCCAACGAGTTCACCTGCAGCAACGGCCTGTGCATACGCAGCTCTTACAGGTGAGACCGGCTTCAACATCGCTGTAACATTGTGAGAAAGCTATCGGTTTGTTGGTTGTTTGATTTGTTCGATTAAAATAGCAGCCTTTGCAGTGTTTTGGCTCAAAGAAACATGTGGTTGTAACAGTGGAACAAAAAGGGCCGTGCAGATGAGCCCACCGGAAGCTTGTTACTGCTCTGAGCGATGGCAGCGTCTCCTAGAGGGCTTCTAGGGACCTTTTTTAACAGCTACTTGTCTCCAGGTGCGATCGGCGCAATGACTGCGGGGATGGCAGTGACGAGCTTGGTTGCACCTACCAGCCCTGCCAGCAGCACCAGTTCACCTGCCAGAACGGCCGCTGCGTGTCGCGGGACTTTGTTTGCGATGGCGACAACGATTGTGGGGACGAGTCAGACGAGCTGGAGCACCTGTGCCACACGCCGGCGCCCACCTGCCTGCCTGGGCACTTCCGCTGTGACAACGGGAACTGCGTCCCCAGCAACATGGTGTGCGACAGGAGCGACGACTGCTCTGACAACAGTGACGAGAAGGGATGCGGTGAGTACGGAATGTGGCCACTCGGCCTGAAAGAGCTTCCCGTGCGGTCCCCAAACATGCAGAGGGATCAGGGCCTTCGCTCAGTGGCCACTGCTTCTCCTCTGGGCTTCCAGGCATCAACGAGTGCACCGACCCCTCCATGCACCACTGTGACCACAGCTGCACCGACACACCCACCAGCTTCATCTGCACCTGCCAGCCGGGCTACCGGCTGATGTCGGACGGCAGGACCTGCGACGACGTGAACGAGTGCGCGGAGACGCCAGGCGTGTGCAGCCAGGTGTGCGAGAACATGGTGGGCTCCTACGTGTGCAAGTGCGCCCCGGGCCACCTGCGGGAGCCAGACGGCCGCAGCTGCCGCCAAAACAGCAACATCCACCCCTACCTCATCTTCAGCAACCGCTACTACCTGCGCAACCTGTCCACAGACGGCGAGGCCTACTCCCTCATCCTGCAGGGCCTGACCAGCGTGGTGGCTCTCGACTTCCACTACGCCGAGCGCCGGCTCTACTGGATCGACGTGGCCCGGCGGGTGGTGGAGCGCATGTTCTTCAACGGCACTGGCCGGGAGACAGTGGTGAGCGGCGTTCTGCACGGCGAGGGGCTCGCTGTGGACTGGGTCGGCCGAAAACTTTACTGGGCCGACAGCTTCCTGGACTGCCTTAATGTGGCCGAGCTCGACGGACGCTTTGTGAAAAAACTGGCCGACCGCTGTGTGGACGCCAACAACACATACTGCTTTGAAAACCCACGGGCCATCGTCATCCATCCCAAATATGGGTAAGCGCCAAACTCACGTTTCCTTGGAAAGGTACCGACTGGAAAAAAAGTGCCACTGCTTATCATAAGCAATGCCTAATAACATCTTTTTTAGGTTAGATTTCTCTAGATTTCAGTTATTTTCTCTAGATTTTACTAGATTTCTGGATGTTTGTGTGTGAGCCCATGCATCTCTTTATTTCCAAACAAACCCTGTTGTCTTCAAGATTTGTGTACTGGACGGACTGGGGGGACAAGGCATTCATAGGCCGAGTCGGGATGGACGGGACCAACAAATCGGCGATTATCACCACCAAGATCGAGTGGCCCAACGGGGTCACCATTGACTACACCAATGACAAGCTCTACTGGTCAGATGCCCACCTGAACTACATAGAGTAAGGCTTTCGGTCCAAGCTTATAGCCAGAACTTCAATCTTCAGGGCAACCACTAGAGATGAAAGACATTCCTGTCCCGTCTCTGCCAGATACTCTGACCTGGACGGAAACCACCGGCACACGGTCTACGACGGCGTTCTGCCCCACCCATTCGCTCTGACCGTGTTCGAGGACACCGTGTACTGGACCGACTGGAACACCCGGACCGTGGAGAGTGGAAACAAGTACGACGGGTCAGGCCGAGCGATGCTGCTCAACACCACCCACCGGCCCTTCGACATCCACGTGTGCCACCCCTACAGGCAGCCCATCGGTGAGCTGTGCCAGGGTTTGCCATTGCCCTTACCCTTTCAACCAGCCGCCCACCGGGATCGTTTCAGTTCTCTTATTGCCCTGTAGTTTCTTTTCTTTGCAAAGTGTAACTTTATCTCTGACCCCACTCCCTACCACCGACAGTGTCCAACCCATGCGCTATAAACAATGGGGGTTGCTCTCACCTCTGTCTCCTGGCCGCGGGGGGGCAGGGACACACCTGCGAGTGCCCCGACCACTTTCAGACGGTCAAGCTGGGGGGCACAGCCCGCTGCCTGGCCATGTGCTCCAGCACGCAGTACAGGTGTGCCGACAATGAGAGGTGAGTAGCGTGGCTTGCAAAGGCCCGAGCGGCGCTCCTGACGGGCAGGTGTGCATGTGATCACCGCCTGCTCTCCTCCCCGCAAACGCGTAGGTGCATCCCCATCTGGTGGAAGTGCGACGGGCAGCGTGACTGTAGGGACGGCTCCGATGAGCCCTCCACCTGTCCTGCCCGCCACTGCCGGCTGGGCCAGTTCCAGTGCAACGACGGCAACTGCACCAGCCCTCACTTCCTGTGCAACAGCGCCCGTGACTGCCATGACGGCTCCGATGAAGACCCCGTGCTCTGTGGTACGTGCCTTCCCTTGTTTCCTCGAGTTGGGACTCAAATACCACCATGAGAAGGGTTCACCTGTCTTTTACCTCTATGACTGTATACTTTGTCACTGTGACACTGTGTCACTGTACAGTCTGTCATCACTGTGAAGGAGTGCTGTGTCACTGTAAGTGTGTCACTGTACAGTCTGTCATTACTGTGCTGGAGTGCTGTGTCAATGTGAGTGTGTCACTGTATAGTCTGTCATCACTGTGAAGGAGTACTGTGTCACTATGAGTGTGTCACTGTACAGTCTGTCATCACTTTGAAGGAGTACTGTGTCACTGTGAGTGGTCTAAACCTCTCGTTTTACAGCCACTCACCAGTGCGAGACGCACCAGTGGCAGTGTGCCAACAAGAGGTGCGTGTCAGAGGCGTGGCAGTGTGACGGTGAGGACGACTGTGGCGACGGCTCTGACGAGGACCCAGCTCACTGCTCCAGCAGGACCTGCCCCCCGGGACAGTTAAAATGCCGAAACGGCCGCTGCATCCCGCTGAGTTGGAAGTGCGATGTGGACGATGACTGTGGGGATGGCTCCGATGAACCGCATGAAGAGTGCAGTGAGTGACGCACACACACACACACGCACGCACGCACACGCACATACGCACACGCACATGCACGCACACTCACACACGCACCACACACACACACGCACACACAACATCACACACACACACAACAACATCACACACACACACACACACACATACACACACACGCACACACGCACACGCACATATGCACACACACATACAGAGGAAGTACTAGAAAGACAGGACATCCATCTCTGATTGTACCTAGCAGAGATTGCTCTTGCT
>JAOYSI010000027.1:201344-229528 GCA_025775065.1 Hiodon alosoides | reverse complement strand
TTTTCTTCAGCAGGGGTATTCAAGTAGAAATAGCTTTTAAGCCTAAATCTCCCAGTCGTTTCTACAACTCTGGCAATTTCAGAGGTCTTTGTTATTTCTTTAGTTTCCATTATTATTTTTCAAGCACCATCAGTTTGAGGTTTGTGAGGGAGTAGAATAAAAATACTTTAGTCATTTTGGAGAAATATAATAGAGGGGAAAGAACGACGCTCTGATGTTTCTCAAACAAAGCCCATTGAATCTCCCAAGGGCCGTGGTACAAGGGACAGTGTCTAGTCATTGTAATGTTGGTCACTACTAAGAACTCCACTTTTAATTCAGTTGCCATCTCCTCGTTCCTTTCAGACTTTAACTGAATGGGGCCTAGCTGGTACAAACACTGTCGTTGACAAGTCTCTGTCATCTTCGTAAAAATTTGCACCAAAACTAAAACTAAAAACTCGAAACACTGAGAGCTCTTGAGGCTAAATCTGATGTCAACTTAAACACATAACACATGTATAGTATATAACAAACAAACCAAAAATAGATTCCCTTTTAACACAATTACAGAAGCAAAATTTTCCTTTGAATAAGTAATGATAGCTTCTTGTACATTCTATGTTTTGCGATTGAATGATTGCTGTGAAATGATTGCAACGATGGCCTCCGCCCCCTAAAAAAGAATTCTCTATGTGTTTCCTTTGTGTTTCAGAATCGACATGAGACTGGTTCGGCAGCAGGGGTGTGTATCTGTGTAGATCTCTTTAAGGCAGCGCTCTGTCTCAGGCGCGCGGTCTCTCTGCACTATTTCCATGCTCAGCTCTTCAGAGGGAGCTGATACGTGCGGCGCGGTTCTCACTGCTGATTAAAGCAACAAAGCAGGAACTGTAATCTATTCCTTGTCTTTATGCTACCCCTCTCACACTTTCATTTTAGATCAAACTTTACACAAAAGAACTGCAACGAGTTACTGAATTATCTTACGCGATGATCTTACACCTTGCCCAGGGGACTTAATCGTCTCTTTTATACATATACACTTTATAAAATTGGAATATTTTTTAGTCCTGTTTCTGTAGCTGCTGTTGTTACCAGGGCATATGCACGTACCCTGTTTCACAGTCCTCTGTGTTTTGTTGAACTGAATACTTCACTGAGCTCATTCTTTTGATTGAGTCCATCCAGCTGAAGAGCTATTGAATCTCGGGAGTAAACCACAGGGATTTTGTCTAGCCAAGTCGTACTCCCCTCAACCTCTCAGCAGGTACTTTGTCAACACTGGGATGGTGATTGCCACTGCCGGCCTGTGTCGACCAAGCGGAGCAAACCCGAAGTGGATTTCTGGGTTGTGCTGCTGGTGAAATCAGATGCCACATGTCAGAATTCGGAGTTACATTGATTACTAAGGGCATTTCCAACTGTGGTCCCAAAAGTAAGTGGGTGTGTCGAAATGCCACAGGGTACTTTTGGCTTGCTTTCAGCAATTTTCTGGAAAATGTGTATATTATGTCAATCAACTCAGTCGCGGATGGAAAGATTCTAACCATGTTTCCCGACTCAGCCCCAGATGGGTGTAATTACATGTTTTTCTGGCAGTATTTTACCATTGTAACAAACATCCGGAATAAAGCATGGAAACCCTGATGTTGATGAGGCTCGTCTTGACTCGTTAACTCGGACGACACCCTTGAATCTCAAGCACACAAAGCACCTTCCCAACCTCATCCCAACCCCCGATAACCTTTCCCCTTTAACTCTCAACCCTCAAATGGTTTGAATTCGTTTGAATTGTGGATCGCCCTTTGAAAGAATATCCAGGCGGCGTGCTCTTCTGTGGCTTTCAAGCCCCCAAAATGGAAAGCTGGAGCTGGGGCAACGCGGTGGTCAATGATGGTCCCGGTCTCTCGTTTTCAATTACCGAACACAAGTGTGCACGTTTCGAGTGCCGCTAGTTAATTAGATGGATCCCGCCGTTTGCAGAAATAGTTTGCTGCAAAACAAATGCGCTTTATTTAACATTCACACACGATGCTGAAAAAGTGACAATTGCTTATCTCCATGGAGATCAATAATGGGCTGGAGATCATTGTGTAAAGTGTCTGCAGGTTTAATGCAGACAGGATGTCGTTATTATTTTTCTCCTAATGACGGTCATTATGCATGAACACTGATTGAATTCCATTTGTTACCTGCATTTGAGCTGAGTGGAATAATTACCATTTAAGTGTCTCCATTAAAATTCATACACATATTTTCTTGCTTAGACCTCTTGCTTTAAAAATAACTAAAATGCTCTTTGAATGTGAAATGAATTGCATTATTAGCAAGCTTTGTTTTAAATATGTGGTTTTGAGCAAGTCTGCCTGGGTGGACTGGGTTTCTGGGGGTGCAGTCCGATTTGAAAAGACGGAACAGAAACCTCTCTGCATTCTTTCCCCGTGTTCCATTCTACTGTGTTCCCTGAAAAAGAACACAACAATAATTATTTCACTCTGTCTCTCGATTGAGTTTTCAGCGTCCTCTGCCACACTAAAACAATTATTCTTAATTCATTTTTGGAAATCATCATCCAGAAATTTTATTTAATAGTCAATATATTATTCATATGTTGCTATTTACTGTTTAAATTTAATTAAAGTGTTATACACTGCAATATGAGATATTCTGAAGGGGTGTGATGCATAAATGATTTGAAATATGCATAATTTATTAAAACAATGGTGTATCCTTGCAGATTAGTAACGATGGGTAAACAGTGGCAATGAGATATTATGTTGGGTGGAAAGCAACTGCAGTTTTAAAACAAAGGCATAAAATGTTATGAACAAAAAAATGTATGGTATAGTCATTATTGTATTAAGCACCTTTGTCATGCCATTTTAGCAGGCCACCAGAGGAGCGTTTCATCTTCCACAGGACTACTGTCTATTATGCTCGAAAAGCTGCTCCGTTACATGATTACTCAGTCGTGTGGTAATGAGGACTGACGGTGGTCAGTCAGGAGTTTTTAGCTGGATGAATACAGGCTTGTTTTCCTCCCCTCTCGCCACATGTTTTCAAGACCAACAAGATCGCGTCACTGCTTGTTTCTGAGCTAATCGGAGCCCACTGCAGCGTGCGTTCAGCCCCGAGTGGAGTTGACTGCCTTTGTGGTTCAGGTAAGTATAGCCACACTTCCCCGTGTGACCACTCGGCGCCGGATTCACGGCCGGTGAGAGAGAGAGAGCAGAACGGAGTGGGGATTTGGTGAGGCCTAATCAATCACTGACAGATTACTGCTAAAGCCACTTCCATACCCATTAAAGCAGGACAAATGCAGAATTGCAACTGAACAACTTCTAGTTTTGAGCCAACAGTGGGACTTCCGAGTTATTTATCAAAGTCATTGCAGCTAGAGCAGCATGCCTGGGCGAGCGATTGTAGTTCACAGCGGATAGAGTGAAGTGAAGGCCCTGCATTGAAAGAACTGTTTATGCCCTCAGCTGTGGCTCTGTCAACCCTGTGGAATTTACTGTAAATCACATTGCTTTTATTGCAAGATTTAGTAGCTTATCCTCAGTGGGCTCCATTCACTTCAAGCTTGTCCCCATTAGGATGTTAGCCTCAGTCCATAAAGGGACTTGGCTACACATCATCAAACAATGAGAGGGGAAAAACCCAAACCTCTCATTTTTCAATCTTTTTCTTTCACGTCTCTTTTTTCAGCCTGAAATCCCACTCTTTGCAGCAGTCACTGGGCTTCTGTGGAGAGGCTTAAGTCTTCTTTTTACATTTTTGTGCCTCTAGTTTTCCCCACACAGAGTCAAACAGAGTCTCACATAATCGTGCAGAGTCACACAGAGTCACCTCTGATTTACATCAGGGGCAAAGGTCAGGTCTGACTCGTCTTCAAACAGAAGTCACTTCAAACTAGAATTATTACAGCAGTTATCACAGTTTTATTTCATAAAACACGTACAGTAACACATGTAATCCTGTTTTGAGAACAGCAATTAAGTGGCATTCCCCAAAGCTGTTTGGCTGGTGGAGGGAGGCAGTGCCCATTCTTGAAATGATGAGACGTGACATCACAGTCTGCAGGCAAAATGTTACGATGCAGCCAGTCATGTGACTCAGTAAAGGCCCTCACCCCAGGTCTGAAGAGTGGGGTGTCTGCACCATGCGGTTGTCACGCCTGCCGCAAAACATCCTAACAACACTTGTTCAAGCAGGAAACAGCGCTTGTTACACGTAGACCCAGCTCATTACTTCTCAGATGGTTAATGAGTTAAAATCTATTTAGATTAATGTAGCAGCTAAATCAAACGGTGGCAGCCGAAATGTCACTTGGCAAGACACAAGAGCACACGTCTCTCTATTAATCTGGGTAGCCATGTATGCGCTGTGTTGTGTACGACTGAAAATTAAATGTTAAATTGAAAATGTGTTTCATTTGGAAAATAAAATGCTATTGGTCATCGCTGACAGTCATCGCTAACAGTATTTTTGCTTGATAGTATGTATCATTACTGGTTATGTTACTGGTATTGTTATATTACTGGTACTTTTATTGGAGGCTGTGTATCTGACAGCACAGTTGACCCTCTTGTAGTGCGTAAGTATTTAACTGGCAAATCAAGTTAAACGCATTTCAGAATCTTAGAACCAGTAAAATGTGTTACATGTCGGCTGTAATGTTACATGTAGTTTGAATAGGACGTGGTATTTTTCTGGATTTGCTGCTTTGAGAATCAAAGATTTTGTAAACCTCAGGGACGGAAAGAAGTCCAATCACCCCCAGGCATCACATCTTTAATCTCAGTGCACCACCCTCCTTCATGCTTCATTCAATCTAAGCAGACCAAACCATCCAATATTTATGGCTGGAAAAAAATGTTTTGCCAGTATTTTACAACCCTAAACTGTCTTAATAAAATGGTGCCTGGGACATGAAGAGGAGTCTCCTGTTTCATTGTAAAAGTTTCTTAATGGGAATAAATTCTGACCTGTGAAAGGTGCATACAATGATAAGATATAAGCTGATCTTGCAGACAGATTCTACTGAGTTTTCGGCTGTATGGATAATGCGGAAAGATTACAGGTTACAGGTTACAGGTAATTTTTCTATGCACCCGCAATCAAATGAATTTATCAATAACTGACAATACAAGCAATGACAATACAAACAGTTTGAAATTCTCAAGGACATCTTATCAGTCTTACACTTGATTTTGAGACAGAAGGCTTTGCAAAGGTTAGAAAAAAAGAAAAAGACAAAGAAAGCTGCGTTGCGAGTGTGTCTGGATGATGTGTTGACATGCAATAGCAGTAGCTAAGCAATATAATTCAGAACGTCCTGCCTGCTGACACAAGGACAAAAAAGCAAAAATAGAGACCCGTCACATCTAAATGGTGAAAGCGCGGACACTGCTACAACCAGGAAATGCCTGTTGGAAGTTCTCTAAATGACCTCTGGTCCACAGAGAGAGAGAGAGAGAGAGAGAGAGAGAGAGAGAGAGAGAGAGAGAGAGAGAGAGAGAGAGAGCTAGGAGCTGCTGCTAAGAGGAAGGTGTCACCCTAGTACTGTTTTTACAGGCAGAACAATCCCAATAATGATGAGTGTCTTTACAGGATTCCTTTACTGGCTACATCTAAGCAGCTATGTTGATAGTATCTACAACCATGCCTCTGGTTCCTTGTTGTCTTGTCTGCTGTTACACAGTGGGCCGTGTTTTTTTTTTTTTTACTTTGTTCATTGATTTTATTTTTTTCCCCATTTCCTTTTTTAAGGCGAGGGCGACAGGAAAGTAGAGGAGAGAGAAGAGGTTTTTCAGTGGCTGGTGCTGTAATAAGCTGTGCGGGACTGTATGGGCTGAGTGACTATTGCCTTGGTATGAGCTGTGCGGGACTGTATGTGCTGAGTGACTATTGCCTTGGTATGAGCTGTGTGGTACTGTATGGGCTGAGTGACTATTGCCTTGGAATGAGCTGTGTGGGACTGTATGGGCTGAGTGACTATTGCCTTGGTATGAGCTGTGCAGGACTGTATGGGCTGAGTGACTATTGCCTTGGTATGAGCTGTGTGGGACTGTATGGGCTGAGTGACTATTGCCTTGGTATGAGCTGTGCGGGACTGTATGTGCTGAGTGACTATTGCCTTGGTATGAGCTGTGTGGTACTGTATGGGCTGAGTGACTATTGCCTTGGAATGAGCTGTGTGGGACTGTATGGGCTGAGTGACTATTGCCTTGGTATGAGCTGTGCAGGACTGTATGGGCTGAGTGACTATTGCCTTGGTATGAGCTGTGTGGGACTGTATGGGCTGAGTGACTATTGCCTTGGTATGAGCTGTGCGGGACTGTATGTGCTGAGTGGAATGAGTGATCCCTCATCTGATCTGTCGGGTGGCTGAGGGCGTCCTCTGGGCAAAAATTCTCGGAAGAGGCGAAGATGCCCTGAATCTAAAAATATTTAATGACTTCATGAAAATATAATTTACCAAAATTTTAATTTGTAGCTTCCCTTTAAACACTATAATTATGTAATATAAGTGACAGTACAGTAGATTGAGTGCTCAAAGTCAGACTAATATTTAAAACAATTAAATTCACTTGACAGTCTGGCCTTCTTTGATGTCTTTTTCAAATCATGTCTCCCTACAGATCGTCTAATAACGTGCTATCTGGGACATTTCCACACTAATTAGAACTGAAGTTACTAATTCTGTGTTTGTTCTATAATTATCATTGGGAAACGCAGCGCTCTATCGTTCGGTAGCGTAGACTTGTCTATCAGACGTTGCAGCGGGGTTGGACGATTGTCTTGTGAGCAGGGTATAAAGATGTTGCAAGAGTGCACGCGCACACAGGCACATTGAAACATATACAATATACGTTATGAAATTACTTTTATAACCGTAAATCGTCATCGATTGATTCTGTTAAAAACTAATGGTGCAGTTATTCATTTTTTGCATTTACTGCATCATTCAAGACAACGACGAAGCTCCGTACTCTTTATACAAGGTTTTAAAATTGTGTAATACCCTGTTAAATTTCAATTTAGCAATGATCTATCCCTTTCCTCAATCAGCATCCACGCACGACACGTCTGATTTTAAAATTATATTTATTCACAAAGGCCCTTAGTAAATAAAACGTCGATTTATTCTGTGATTTACATGGCGTTTTTAGGTTGGGTTGATATGTCATTAAAGTATTGCGTGAATAATAATTTAAAACCACGAATAGCAAAACCACAGGAACACTTGTACATATGGGAAATGATCCAGACGTGACACTGGGGTAATTTGAATTTGGCTCCTCCAGCGAAACGCATGCGCAGGGCTAGACATGCTAGCTTCTCCAGAGCAGCTGTTTTGGGTTTGAAATTCCAACATGGCAGAGGCTGTGGTCAGTCTTCCCTTCACTAACTTGGAATGGTTTCAAATAGCAAGCATCCTCGCTTAACCCGAACCACCATTCATCAGCAAACACATCGGATCGATGTTACTTTAACCACTAAGGCAGCCCTGTCACACATACAGGTAAGACTTGCATGGGTATATCCGAGATCAGTGCAGTTTTTAAAAATAGCGAAGCTAAACCTCAGAATAGCGACCGCTTTATCGTTTATCGTAGCTAATGAAACCCACATCATCTTGAATTCTAAATCGCAAGTTAAATGTTCAGATCATATATCAATATATTTTAACAAATTTGGGTTGCGCTTTAAAATGATTGTGAGGATTTTGAGTAAGACATGGTTGAAAAGATCAACACACACATTTCCTTTTGCATTCATATGTTGGCAATTTAATGAGAAAGTGAGAGTGGGGTGGGGTTTGAATTGTTTCAAAGTTACTTTTTTGAGTGATGCAAAGTTAATGCACGAATCGTCGCTGGGGGGCTTTGTGGTTATTAAGCAAGGAAAAAGATACAATGTCACTGGTCTCGTTGTGGGGGTAACTGCAAACGTATCATCTATTTTTAAAGTAGAGGGGACAGCGTGGTGGGTGTATCGTGTCCTCAGAGAGCTGACTAAAAATGCGCGTTTTAATAGCTTCGGAAACACTCGGATCCACTTTATAACCCGCTACCCGCTGGTAGTTTCACCCGGAGCGAGTGAAATTGACATGGACTTGCATTTCTGGTCATGTGTCTCTCCCCCCCTCTTCTTTCTTCACTTATCCAAGAGGGCTTTTGTTGGTGTTGCTTTCTCTTAATGATATGCATGTAGGTTAAATGAATACCTGACGAAAAGGGCCCACGTTTCAAGGCAGTGAAATCTGATAGCTGAGAAGAAAGTCGCTCTAATGAAAAGCAACCTTTGGAATTCCGCCTTGTGAAAATTCCGATTCAGCTTTTTTTTCCTCCCTTTTTTCTGTTATTGCAGCAAGACATGATCAGTAGCAGCAGTGTTTGTGGTATGTCAATTTTGGGATCTACTGCTCTTACAACTAGACTAGAACTATACTTAGCTTGAAATGTTGTTGGACTTGCCTGTTATCGATGTGTTATTATTTCTCGCGAATGTGGAAGCGTTGGTCGTTAGTATATACTTTGCATGCTTGCTCATGGCTCTTGTGTGAATTTGTGTATCATACGTTTTCACTTGATTTTTGCTTGAGACTCGACATTGACATTTTTATTAGATTTAGATCGCAGCTCTGTTTTTACATATTAAAGTTCAATTTCAGACATCAGTGTTTACTCATTTTAATTTTAGCAAATAAAATACATTAAATGTTATTTACATGTTAAATATGTTTCACATAAGAATTTATTGACGTAATCTTGCCAGTTCGCTTTTTATTTATAATGACATGGAGTGGTTTGAGTTTTGCTGCGTAATTGTTTTTTTCAATTTGAATTAAAAATAGTTGGCAGCTTATAAAACGCAATCATGTTGGGATAGCATTTTCTAATATATCCACCGAACCGGTTTCCTCCAGCAAAACAAATAATAAATACCCGATTTGATGGAATTTTTCGCGTCCGAATCCGCTGAAATCAAAATGACCCTTTGTAGATATTTGTTTTATATGCACGTAATTTCTCAGCAGATATGTTTTCGGAATGGGAGCAGAGCCCCTCTCCCGGAGCTGTTCCGTGGGATGTGATTACCAGATGAGAGATTTCCCAGTCTTCATGTTAAAGCTCTAATATATATTCAGAGCAGATTGGACCGCTTGCATCTTATGAGCGGGATATCGCGTTTATACATTTTAAATCGAGGGCAGGACAGTATTCTATGATCTGGATATTTGATGGAGAAAATATTTGGCTCTGGCTGGTGTTCATTAAGACGAGACTTGTTGAAAAACGATGATTGTGTTAGAACGGGCGCGCATAGTTGAATAGTGGATGAACCGTAGGACCGTGGCACTTGTGAGATGTGTTTATGTTTTTAGTTTTTGTTATTGATTTTTATGTCTCTGCACTGGTTGCTCATAACTGTAAATATCCAGGAAATAAGTCTAATGTTGTAAATAAATGCACGTATGTTTTGTGTGTTATGTTTTATTACTTGATAAGTGCTGAAGTTTGTCCTGAAATCAAAAGTTCACGGCATCGAACGTTACGGTTCTTTATTGACCTCAATCAGTTTGGTCGCAAGTTTACCATATCTACCAGTGCGTCGCAAGTTGCCGATATACTTTTGAATCCTCTCAAAGTTTAAACGTTTGATACTCATATACGTAATATTCAGTGTTGTGCACCCAATTCACTAATATTTTCCATTTCTATTAAACAAAAAGTGCGGTGCAGTATATTCGTTAATGTCACCCTTTATTTGTTTTGTTAATGGAGATTCCTTGAACTCTGCCATTTCAAGTTACATTGTACACAGATTAGCTAATTTTGCTCGTTATGTTATCGACTGTGATGTATTGGAGTTAATTGTTTAGTATAATATTTTTTGCGGGCAATAATTAAATATTATAATAATCTATTTTATACACGAAAACAGTGCGAATTATTACTTGCTCTTATTGGATATGACATTTTTCTTTTGTATTTAAATAATCAGAAATAAATCCTGAATCCTGAATTTTTTAAAGTAAGCTATTCATGTTAAATATATTTAAAAAATATATTTTAAAATAAAAAAAGTATTTCAATATATGTTCCAACTAAATTAATTTAATACATATAATACAAATTATTTTCTGAAATTCTGTGTTGATCAGGCACAAGAACAGAGGGCTAATCCTTGCTGTGGAATGGGAATAGGAATGTTGAGCCACGACTGCTCTGTGGCCGACACACTGGTGAACTGTCACATGCCCATCAACCTTGGTATAGGGAAGCCTTCTTTTAAAACATTTCTATTCTAGTCTGCCCTCCGAATATTGCTAATGGGGTGTAATTCGTATGAATGCTGCACATAAGCAGAGCGTTATTAAGGATTAGTGATCTGTGGAAAACGGGCCTGCTTAATACACCATAACTGGAGAGCAATGTTTAGTTTAATTAGTGTTTTTGATTAATGTCTTTCTAAACAAACTTGTCATAAGTCAAATTCTCTATTACATTTTTATTTTACCAAATTGTTTTTTTTGTAGGCTAGTGTATAGGTCAGATAAAATCTTGATGAGGATGTGTACTGTGGAATTTTTCAGTATTGGGGTAAAATCAGTTTTTCCTGATTTTTAAGATTCCTCTCTTCCACTGAAGTATGTGAAAGACGTGTCTGCTTAGGCTATCCCTTACCGTGCACACTGGCGCTGGTGATCCAAGCCAGGAGGCTGACTTGGAGCCACGGCGTTAGGTGGCATGCTTGATGACAGATGCTAACCGCGCCCCTTTTCATCACCCTCTCACCTCTGTGTCTTACATGTTGACCCGTAAGAACTTTTTCTTCTGGCAGTCGGGAAAAGAATTACGGAAAATAAGAACTCTCCTGCAGCTAAACTAATGCTAACGTGTAATGGAGTATCCAGGGTTTTGTCTTGCATTGTTTGTAAATTTTTTTTGTTTTGTAATTCCTGTTCTTGGGTTGTTTTTTTTTTTTTTTTTTACTTTAGGAAATGACCCCTAAAGTCAAATATTTTTGCATCATGCTGTATGAACTCTGATGCGGATGTGCAATATTCTTTGTAAATATTTTAAAATAATAATCTTTCCAGCTCTTTAATTTAGCCATCTACGGTGTTTTTGGCAGGGGAAGCTGAATTTTCTAGATAGCGTTTTATTTACTGAACAGTTGAGGAAATGTCTCACACACGTCATTAGTAAGGCATTCAGTGTATGGAAATCTAAAGGCTTTCCAGATTCCTAGTCTTCATAAAAACCTTCTCTGATATTCTTCGGAATACCCTTATGCAGGCGGCTTTAATCTTTAATCGGAGTGTGTTATAACGTGTGCATTGGTGTTTTAGCAAAGTACTGTAATTGAGATGATTGTGTTGGTGCAGGCTCGGAAAAGCCAGTAGAAACTGAGATTGTTGTAAATGGGTTATTTTATCTTTTTATCAACATAACCTACAAAATTGCTCAGATGATTGTAATTAATAAAAAAATATTTTTTGGTTCTTCGATTTATTTCCCAATGAAATAAAATCTCTGATTGGATTTATCTATTTTGGTGATGCGGTTATATAGTGCACAGGAGGAGAACATGGTTGACTGGGATATTACTGGTATATTCTGACATACCTTTCTTCAGTAAGTTGCTTTGACTCTGATATGACAGAATGATGCATCGTATGCTAATCAAACCCTGCTTTGAACAATGTTTTGAATAACAAAGACTTTTTTTGGGGGATTAGTGTAAAAAATTTTCTTTTTGTATTTTGAAAGGTTGTTGCATGAAAAATATTTAATATTCAGTCATACACTGTTTCCAACCCCCCTCCCCCCACATCCGGCCTGGGAATTATCATTTTTATTTGTAGATATTTTCACCTCGGTGAAACGAGCTCTGTGTTGCTGATTTGCACTGGATTGAACAGATCAGGAGGATTCTGGGTTGTTGTGTCAGCTGCATGGTAGTTTAAAATCTGTGCTCTGCGGAGAAGAGACCAGTCGTCCTGCGCGCATATCCGTCAGTCAGTCAACCTGTCTACGTCCAGCTTGAATTAAACCATAGGTCGTAGGTGGTTGCTGGTTTACACTTGTGTTACTGCTATCGCTGAAATCTGTGCTGGCTGACTGGTGTTTTGGGTGTCTTGTTTTCAGACTCGCAGAGTTAGAATACGGAATGGGAGATAGCAGAGTTTAATGAGGCAAGTAAAATGTTTGTAATGCGTTTACTCAGAGGCCAGTCGCAGTGCCAGTAATGCTGTCCCTTCCGGTAAATCGGCAGAGACAGAACTATGGTAGCTGTTACTTCAGAGCCTGTCAGTGGCTTATATGCCGGTCATGCGGAGACTCCCCTGCCTCAGATGTCTTTTATTTAAACTGGCTTCAGGACGTACGGTCTGTTGGTATTATAATTATATGTAAAGATATTATCATCGTTTTTGCTGTCTCCACCTTTGAAGAATCTGCATTTGCCTAATTGACAGTCATATGTGATGTTACCCATTATGCACTTAATACGTTATTTTGTCTTAATCCGGATTCATGTTTTAATAGCTCCTGACACAGGGATAATGAAGAGGAAAATTACAAATTACCGACAGCGGTCTCTACATTATGGCTTTCGGGTTACAGCGCTTGATCTGACGAACAGATGATGTGATGTCACTTCCTTTGTGTGCTGGTATTTATTTGTACAGTGACTCTTTAGTGACACTCTTAAAGACTGTGTAATCCAGGGGTCTGAATTCCCACAGGGATTATAAGAATAAATTAGACTGACAGTATTTATCACATTGTAGTGTTAGGCGTAAAGGAAATGGTCTGACTAACTAAAGTTACTTGCCGGCGAGCACTCCTGAGAAATCATTAGATTCGGTTGAATAGATGAAGCAGCCAACCACACAGATGGGCACGTTTGTCTGTCGCTGTTACAGATATTACTCATCCTTATATCTCCCGTCCCGACAAAGCCCGGCTCAAATGAAATCAACGCAAGGTTGTCATCTTTAAGCAAATATGTTAAGTGTTGTCTTTTGTGCTTTCCATTTGAAACGCGCTGGAGACCCCAAGGGAGGCGGACTCATGGAAATAGAACAAATCCCATTTCTTCTGAGCTCTGTCCCCCCCCCTTTCTCTTTAGTCTCTCCCTCATGGCAGCTGGCTGTGTTATCTTTGTGTGTTTCTCTGTGCGCTGACAATTCTTTCAGTGATCTAAGTTAGGATGTATTAGAAAGTGGAAGCAGCTGTCTGTTGCTATACTGAGAGACGTGTTTGCTCTGCTGCAAAGATGAATGACCACCAATACATGACACCCCAACCCTATCATCTCATTTAAACTCTGTGACTGCCTATATATATATATATATATATATATATATAATATATATTACTGCAATATACTCTCAGTCAGAAGTAATTAAATAAATAAGTAGTGTGTATGCATGTATGTATGTTGTGCATATGACAGTATATTGCACAGACATTTAAAAATGCATACATGTCCATCGTTACTACCTCCCACTGACCCGTGGCTGCTCACCCTCCTCTTTGCTTATGCACGGCTGAGAAAAAGGGGGGAGGGGGGGGTCCAGTTTTAGGCTCAAATCTGGAGAAACGTGAAGTGACCAGTTTGGTTTTTAAATGTGTGATATTACATGCCAAAGCGATGCACTGGAGATTGCACTTAATGTGTGCTTTTGCCTTTGTGCACGTGTATTTATTTATGGTAATAATGATTTTTTTAAATGTTGATCGGTAATGCATTATTATGTATGTTCTTTTAAGTGGGCATTCTAAATTGACTTTTGACTTTTTGGTATTTTCATTTATTTACTCTACTGTTTGCTTTCCTATGGCTGTAAAGTTTGACTGAACATGAGTATTTCCAGATTTCTCCTCATTTAAAGTAATCTTTAAAAAATGTTTAACACTGAATTATGCCAGCAAATTAGAAAATTCAAAGAGTATGCCATATTGTTTTATGGGGAAATGTTTTTATATAAATAAATACAAAAAATGTTTTGGCATCTATATATTAAAACAAAACTTATTGAGCATAGGCATCACGATATAATACATTTTGTTTTGAAACTTTAAATAGTTCGATTAAACAATTTTTTCCTGTGTAACCAACGCCGATGTTCTTGAAAGGAAAGTAAAGAGATACGCTTAGGAATTTCATGTAGCATACATACAGTTGGTGATAATGAAGGGCCATGTATGTCACACAAGTAATTTAAAGCATTTAGAAGGATTTTAGCTTTGTCTGTGCCAGGGTTTTTCTGTACTTATTTCAAACAAATGAACTGTGGGCATTGTTCCGTCTCTCCTTTCACTTTGACTGTATTTGTACCATTAAAAGTAGAGGCAGCTTCATGCCTACTGGGGATTGGCGCGAATAGGCAATCCCCCGGTGTACAGAACTAGGTTTCGCGGTAATGCTTTTAATCTAGACTTGCATGGGATTCATGAGCGCTGATAGATTTGCTTCAGTAATTATCATACCCCAAGTGGCAGGGAAAGAGGCGTTTGCCTAAAACACAGATGTCTTCATTACGCTGTTTACATTTTAATTAGACGCTAAAACTTTTGATTCCTGGTGGCTGCTGTGAGAGGGATTTTAAAGGGAGAAGGAGTGTGGCCACCGTGCAGGACGGTGCTACTGAAGTCAGGCTGTGAGGTTCAGGCTCACGTCGTGGGCTGGCTGCGTTTCCTTTACATGTAAATGACACTTTTTAAGCAGCGACTTCTCACACCCGGCTCCTGTCATTGGCTGCGTGATTGTTTGGCTCGGTTGATGGCCGCGGGGAGTGGGGGGCCCAGGATGCGCGTCGATGCGCTGGCGTCTGCAATGGAAAGGCATTGGCGATGGGAAGGGGAAGCAAGAGCATGGCGTTGTCTGGCGCTAGCGCTCGTTCGCGTTCATTTGGACGATCCACGGCGCCGCGAACGGGTCCTTTGCGCCACCTTAGTTGTCCTTTAGGGCAGACCTCAGTCGCCCGTTCAGTAGAGCCCAGAGAAACTGCGCTCAAATGTTTCAACAGTTTGTGTTTCTGTGGGCCGGCAAGCGCGGGCCGTTTCCTGGACGTGCTTTGGGGCTGCAGATTTTGTCTCTCGTTCTCTCCTGGGTGGTTTTCGCACAACGAGATTAGGCATTCCATCGGCCTGCGACCTCCTGTGAGGAAAATGGGGGCCAGTTCTAAACTTCCGTATCAATATTCTCCCTGTTTGGCTTGGAAGGTCACGATGCCTGCTCAGGTCTAAAAGGATTCCAGTCTTAGGGGCATGCCTGATTTCACCCATAGGCTGTTGGCAGCGCGTCCTGGTAGCGTCTTACTTTGGGTGCCCAATCCGCCTTTCCCCTCAGCACTTAGTCTTGCAGTAACTGAAAGGGTTCCTCCTAGGACATTTTAAATGCACTGTTTCATGTGCTCGTCCTAATGCGGTTTCGGGTGGTTTAACAGAACCAAAGCCTCCGTTTCTCTCTGTTGCTCCGCTTTTTTCCTGCAGCCTCCACAGAAGCGACCCACCCAATTTTCCCCGCTCTTAACAGGTTTCTCCCGATGATGAGATGGAGGAGGTTAAATACGTCACGGACCTATTAAATCGCCCCGGCACTGAGAAAATGCAGCTTCTTAAGATCACCGTAGATGTGAAAACTACTTAACCGCTGTATTTTATTCGCAAATGAGACCTTACAGTTCTAATTAAAATATTGAAATTAGCGTCTGAGTAAAATTGTACATTGATATGCAAGACGGCTTGCATAAATTTCCCCGAATATGAAAGCTGTGAAACCTTTTGGCTGTTTTTTCCTTTAAAATCCTTCTGGAACAATGAATTGAGTCATCACGTTCAGTGTCTAATTGTCTCGAATTGATATTATTTTGATGTACTACTAAAGATCACATAAAAGAGGTTGGATCTTAATTAGGAGGACAATCATATACGACTCACGGTGTCATTGCTCCTTGATAAATCTCACTGCTTCATTCACCCTCCGCAGAGCTATGTGTTTGACAGCCTGGCCGTTTGCCAGAGATCGACATAAAGGAGCTCGGGTACTTGGGAGAGCGTCAGTCTGTGGTCTGTCTGGGGAACAGAGGCGCTGAGGAGGAAGTGTTTGGTACACTGCCACAGGTTTAAAGGTGTCGGGCGGTCCGACTCTGAGGGCTGTCAGTGCACGCCTACCCGCCGCTGGAGCATCTCTTTACCTTGCTGATGACGGTACGTAATTTGATAACTCAATCCTGCCCGTCACATAGAAACCGTGCATGTGCGCGTGTGTGCGTGTGTTCTGCCAGTGACAGAGAAAGTGTGTGCGCGTGTGCGTCTGTCCTGCCCGTAACCGAGAAACCCTGTGCGTGTAAATGAGTTTTTGGTCTGCAGGCTTTTTCAGGGACAGACATTTGTGACAACAAGGGTTTGATGCAGCTTTTAATTATTAAAATTTCTACAAAGTGAACTTGCTTACTAAGTTGTGAGCTTTCGTTATTTTACTATCAGGCTTGGAAGGATAGGGCCTTCTGTAGGTGTTTAAGGTCAATTTGAATACTTTTCAGTCGTTTTAAAGTTTATATTGCTTTTACGCTTTAAGTTTTGCATTTAATTTGCCGTGGAATATTATTTTGTGACATTTTTTTGGTTAAACCAGAACGATTTTTTTTTTTTTGGACTGTGTCTCAATCCAATTGTTTTAATTTACAAAATATGTACTTTAAGAGACTTCCTTGGTAAGTTTAGTGTGAAGCACACGATGCAAATTATTTAGAAGTGACTAAATCAGTTTAGTGCCATTTCATTGATCAAGGATATGAATAAACGAGTAAAACTTAAACTAAAATGAAATATAATTTTTACAGCACACTGTACAAGTGCAGGTTGTCAATGTAAATCATATTCATGGAGACTTTCTGCAGTTGTTGGTAGAGGGTGATGAGTAAAGCCATCTGTAAGAAGTGGCTTGGTGTGAGATTAGTCCCCCGCTCACATGGATGGGCAGGCTAATGAAAGGCCCATTACAGCTGCCTGTGCAAACACTAAGTATTAACAAACGGTTGTTTGTTTTTTCCCTTCACAACATTAGGAGTAAACCCTGCAGAAATGCATTTTCTCATTTTCTCACTATTGACAAATATAAGGGTACTCCAACCTGGAAGCCCTGTACCGTCTGAAGATGTTTTTTTTTTTTGTTTATAGATGTCGGTAACATGAGCAATTGTTCCATGATCCTGTTTGTTTTTGTTGCTAACGCACAATGATATGTATTTCCCAAATGTCAGACTTTGGAAATCGCCTGCTTTCGAAGCTGTCAGTGAGTGTCAGTGAGGCCCCACCCCCCCACCCCCCCTTTGTTACGTTTGGGGAAACTGCCAAGAAAGTCATGCTGAAAATTGTTGTTAATATAAAAAAGAGTGTGGGCAATGGAGCTCATTGAAAGGACTGAATGGGCCATTCACGTTAAGGGGGAATTAGCGAGATGGCACATTGTTGGCCCAAACAATGATAAAAAATGTTCCGACAAAGGGCGGGATTGTGAAAGCCAGTGTTTTGTGAGTTAGCCACACGCGGCTTTTTGTGTTTTAAGAGCACGGCTCGGATCTCAAACGGAGGAACAAGTGCATTTTGTTAGAGTGTACGTATGCAGACATTTAAAATGTCTCCTAAGCGTTTTGGGAGACAAAGGCAGGCTTGGTGAGAAGGTGTTCTGTGTAGTAGTCATAAGCAGGAGTGGTGGTGTGGTGGGGGTTTATCTGTTTCTAAAAGGCAATTATGTTTTATTGCTACTTGATGAATATCTCATGTGTTTTTGAATTTTGTAGTTCAGCAGAACTGAATTCTAATTAACATTCCCTGGAGTCTAGGGATAGGTTTTATTTTTGAGGTCTTACAACAACCCCCCCCCCCACCCCTTGGAAAATAACTGTTAACATTGACCCTATTCTGCACGCACACACAAAAAGATCCAAATTGGGTAGAAACGAGCCCGAGGTTCTGCTTAATGAGATTTCTCTTGAAAAGTGCCTATGTATTTTAGTGTACTTTTTTTTTGCCTCTCCTCGTGATGTTTGTTTTGAAAACTAGATTTCTCACTTGCATGTAAATGCATTCCCTCACGTTGTGAACGTGATTTTGGGGACGCGGGGTAATAATTGAGTGTTACCCGAAACCTCTTCATGCGAACGTTCTCACACTCTAAGGGTGGAAAAACACAGCCTTCTTTGGTACAGTGAGTTTTTTTTCATAACCCAAGTAAAATTTACGATGAGAGACAGGACACCACAATTAGTGCTGCTTTTCACAAACACGAGCTGGATGAGGAGTTGCTTGGTTTAGTTTCCTCGCTCTGGTTTCTCTCTCTTTTTGTCTTTCTGTTTTAAACGTGATGCTTGGCGCATTTAAACGAATATCAGATTGGGAATATACCTTCCATTGAAACGTGCTCATTGTGTGTGGCCGGCCTATTTGATGGCCATACCAGGTATCCGCATGGAATTAGATTAATTTAAAAGAATGGAGGGGAGAGAAAAAAAATATTCTAAAGAGTTCAGCATCATCCTGGAGGTTCTACGGCTTTATGAGGGCTGACACCTCTTTTGTGTACATTGTTATCAAATCTGTTTAGGGATTGATGTTGCTGTTGCCTGTTCTGAAATGGCTAGCCCAGAGCGGTGTACCGCAGTCTCCAGTTCACCGGCTCTTTGTGCGGCGCTCAGAACAATAAACCCAATATGCCTTGGCCTTAGCCCACCTTTAGACGACGCCGCCGCCGTCTGAATGGCCGCTACTTTCTCACATTCAAGTTTGTGTCTCTAATGAAGTTGCTATATCGATCCCATTTCCTTTCAATGTGGATACACATAGGGGCACCAACAGCGATCTTAAGTGGTCATATTCATTATTGTATTATGGAGTCCTTTTTATGTTTTATAAATGGGTAAACAATGCATAATATGTACTTAGAAATGTTATAAGTGCTTATAATGCTCTATAGACAGATTTTAAAAATATAGTAACAATAAATTACTTTTTAAATGCAACACAACTACTTTCTCGTGAATTTATAAAAAAAAAAAATTATTATCCAATGATTATGCATTGATAATTAATTAAATTTTTCACAAGGTCATCAATCAATCTACTTTTGGTCTTCTGGTCTCTTTTAACCCGACAGTAAAATTACTTTGTTCATATTGGAACTCTTATCGGCGCTTTGCGATGTTCTTAAATGGGGAATTTCCTTGAGCGCTTTAGATTAAGTGTTTGCCTTTCATGCCACTCGAATATCAACGCAACAAAATGCACTACGCCACCTAAGTGTTCGGAGTATGAATGCGCGTATCCTAGCCATCACAAGACCGTTTTAAAACGCCAGTAAGTGTTCGGCGTATGATTACGCGTATCACGGGCGGTTTTAAAGTGTTCCAAGTATGAATACGCGTATCCTAGGCATCACGGGACGGTTTTAATACGCCACCTACATGTTCGGAGTAGGAGTGCGTTTATCCTAGCCATCACGAGACAGTTTTAACTGCGTTATGCTTTTGTTACTTACGAGTGCCTTAACCTCTGCGGCTAAGTTCTTCTATGTATGTAATTAAATTCAAAACATTCAAGACGACACTTCAATCCAACGCGTATTTGAAGTTTAGAGAGCTGCAGTGTAATGGGAAACAATTAAGAACTGTAATGATTAACCATCCATTGCAGCCGCAAACAGGTTGACAACACATGTACATTGTAAACAGTGTCTTTAGCTGAGTGCTTTGTGGGTGACTGATCACATCCCGTTCTTAATTTATTTCATGCACTGATCTTTAAACTTATTGAAAGCAGTCACGACACTCCTATCGACTCTGTTGTAGTCAGCTGACTTAAACAATTCTTTATTTCCATGCGTCGCCCTAAGAGCGGCTTCAATCGGTCGGACTGTGTCTTTTGCAGGAAGCAATTATGTTTGTCGGTTATATTCAGTGTAGGGGAGAAGTCCAGCCGCGCGGCACCCCAAAATAAACGGAAGAAAGGACAAGAAGTAAAAACCCATTAAGCGTTAGCTGATAAGCCTGATTATAAGATGTTTACTTACCAAATACCCAACATGTATATAATCATTAAATCCTACAAGCTCTTTCAAAATGCGGTGTTATTATTGACCCCTTATACATTTTCACATGAGTACGTTTTAAATGTTATTTTTAGGGATGTTAATTTGTTGTTGGGGGCTGGTGCTACTAGCTACTAGCGTAGCCCTGGTGATGCGTTTTCTCCTACTGTCTAAAGGTTTTTTTGTTTGCCCTCTTCTCGATATGATTTTTTTTACCCTTGGACAGTAAATTGCATTAAATAAGGCACCCGTTTAAGTGCTCATTGTAAAAAGAGTTAAGTATAAAGCTTGAATGTGAGGCTGGAAGGACCGTGACTTAATTTGTTGCTCATGTTTTTGTCCAACACCAGTAAAGAGGCCCAAAAATAGCACTAGCTCCAGGTAAGTTTTAATGGAAAATGAACGCATGAGTCTAGACACAAGAGCAATAATTTAGGACACAGGCTGCAACAGCAGCGCCGTCGGAGTCATTTGTTGCCTGCTGTGTTCATAACATTTAAGGGAAGGCCTGTCTTCAAAAGGCACAATCTTGTGCTTATTTTTCCAGTTTTACTCGGGTTCGGGGGAGGTAAAAAACGAGCCTGCGTGGTAATGTTACTGCTGCTCATGTCACCCGTTGAGGATGTTAATGAAAAGTACCTCTTGTTTCTCTGTAAACATTTATATCGCAGGGATACTAACGAAACGATAGTCAGTCATAATGCTAGAGTGCGTGTGCCAGTACAACTTGTTATGCAAAAAAAGCAGAGCATGTTTATTTTGTGATTGACGTACTGTATTTATCGGCACTGCCGGTGCTTTAGAAAAGGCGTTACCAGTGGAATTCGGCGCAGGCCTTTACAAAGAGGCGAGCCATTGGCTTGGAAGATGAACCAATCAGAAAGCAATCTCTGACATGATCCTTCTGTTGAGGACTGCCATCACGGGCTGCAAGGTGAGCCACCTGCGCAGATGCTGTTGAGCCGTGAGAGGAATGAATTCCACTGCGCCAGACAAAGCACTTTCAGAGCCGCTTATGGGCCCCCAGAGAATGTAATACTGTGGTGAAATGTCCAGCTCTTTCTGGAGAAACGTGGAGAAGCTGTGAAAATCCCGAAATGATATTTAAATGGCACTTACTTTGTGGAGCTCTACGAGGCAAGAGGTCCTCCATAAACGGGCCTGTCTCCCGGTCTTGAGGTAGAAAACTGTAATGCTTGGTTAAATAGCTTTGTTATAAAGGAGTTCTCTGATTATAAGATGGTATACTTTGCGAACAGTTTTAACTCCAGTTCTAATCTTGCTTAAACTTGTCGTCCAATTTTATCTACCGACTTCAACAGCAGTTGTGCTTTTGACACCCTTTTTTATTTAATGTTGGAATTTAAGATTACTACATTTTATTTAAAAAACGGAAGAAATGCTAATCAAGTGATGTTTTTACCGGGTTTTACTGCTAAAAAGAAGATGACTGTTTACACAGCTGGTTTTGAGTTTAAAATGGCCGTCGGAGGAAGCTCAGGAATGTCAGAATGTTTATTTATTTTTTTTGTTTTGTTGTTCTCTCCCTGTTTCTGTCCTGTAAAAGACAGTGCCAGTGTCCTGCCGCAGTGCGAGGAGCTTTCTAACACGGCACTGGTGTGCAAGGTGACTTTCAAAGTGGAAACACTTCTGAGTACTGGGTCAGATGTATGAATGTGCTCATTTGCACATTTTATTGGCTGTGATGTTGGAGCTTCATTTATTGAATTGTGAATAACACAATTACATAGGTAATCCATATAGGCCTGAACCTAAATTAAGAATGCACTGCTACGGAGGTATAAATAGGCCATATGAAACCAAGATTGTATTTTATTAATTGGTTCAAAGATACATCTTGTAGGCTACGAAAGTATAACACATATTGAAGCTACTCAGTCGTGTATTTCCCTAAGGTTTGGAAGGTAATGGCTTGCCATCAAAAATAGGTAAAATACAACGACCTATCGCTTAATTGGGTTTACGATTTCTGTATTTTTTACTTAATGGCAGGAAGTAATACAAGTCAAAAACTGTAATAATTTACGATAAGCAGCTAGTTTAAAAAATAAAATAAAAAACTGCTTTATATACAATTTCTTAAATGTAATCTGATAAAGCACTGGTGAGTCCAGGAACAACTTTAAAGGTCTGGCCAGAGAAGTGTCTGAAATGTTAATATATCTGCATTACGCAAATACACATTATATTGAGGTGTTGCATTCAGTGTTTACTGTAAGTAAACCGGACCAGAGCAGTCTCTCCCGCTGAAAGACTTATCAAATTTATAGTTTTGCTGCCTGGGACAGTAATGGGTGTTTAATTACTCAATAAAAGAGGTTTATAGATTCCTGCTCTCCTGTGTGTTGGACAAATGGTATTGATTTTGTTCTCCAATGCAACATAAAACCAAGCAAAGCAGAATTAGGACCGCGTGCCTGGCGAAGTCAACACACTGTTCTAAAGAGGTTTCCCATTCATTAACCATTCATTATGTAAATAATTTTGAGTGTTTGAGGAACGTTAATTTCATTGTTTTGACTCTACTGAGAGCGATTTTTCTTTGAGTCTTACCAAATTAGTGGGTATTGTTGAAATTTTGAGGACAGACTTTTAAGAAACATTTGGGAAACAGTCTAGATTTACTAATTTAATTAAGCTGGAGTGTTGCAAATAATGTAACATTGTTAAGATCTGTGGTGTTTATGTTGGCTTAAAGTTGTTCAAAAAAATACGTAATTAATCTAATATTTGGCATGTCAAAGCATGCGTCATACTAATTCCGAATCTCTCCGTCCCTTCGTTTTGTACTTTTCAGTAATACCTTTATGCAGTGGTTAGGGTTAGAAAAAAAAATAAAAGCAAATACTTAAATAATGAATTACTTCGAGCTGTCATTTCCGTACTCGCAGCAAAATCTTGATTTAGACATATTTATTTTCCAACATTGTGTAAATTTATCCCAAAAAATCAAAAATGCATCGATTCTGCAGTCCAAGTGGTGGACCCTATGGGGAGGCTAAAGGAGAGGGTGACATTTTTAGCGTCTTGACAAGTCGCCAAGCTTTCGACCACGCCAGTGAGTGTCCCTCTCCAAAATCCCTCGACCCCCGAGAAAGTTGAGCACACGGCGAAGCCCCTGGCGTTCTGTGTCTGGTTGTCAGTCTGTCACTGGCCGTCCTAATGGGCTTCCCAGGGGCTACCTGGGAGGTGGGGGGTGGTGGGGGATGGGGGTGCAGTGTGCCCAGCGGACTTCAGCTGCTGGCTTCTCGGTGACAGTCGGTAGCCGAGGAGAAGAATGGTGTCATTGTGTGTATGTAAACCACTGACAGATGATTGGGCACCTGCATTCTGTGGAAAACCCGCTTTAAAAAAACCCCCAAAAAACAAGCAGCTTAGCCTCTGCTTTTTCTCTCTCAACCCAAGAAAGGGGGAGAAATATTTATGCCTTGGACTGAAAAAGCTTTATGAATTTGCCCCGTGGTGTATTAGAACTCTGACATAATGGGTCGACTGGAGAGCCCTGATGAATAGGCATATTTTTATGGGAGGAGTGGGGGGTAAATCTAACCTCCATCTCAGATATGAAGCGAACCTATTTTTAAAATGCGCCCGTTTCTCGCCAATACAGCACAACCGGCACCGATTACACGCAGAAGGAGGGTCGACAAGCCCGATCTCGGGCCGGGTACCTCCAGGTCAGCGTTGCGCTCCCGCAAGCTGCTCCTCGCCGGGCTAGGAGCGGAGCGTGCAAACTCGCCTGGCCGTAAACACTGGCGCTCTAAAAACTGAAAACAAAAAGCCTGCGACGAGCCTATCAAAAGGCACAGAAGCACTGGTGGTGTCAGCCGAAACGGCAGTTTACCACAGCAGTTTAACCTGGACAGAACTTAGCAGCCATGTGACGGCCCTGTTTTGCAAATGATATTAATGCGCCGGGCAAGTCTCATGGAGGTGACGTAAATGAGATGTACAGCACTGAATGCCTGGTCCTGCTCGCTGGGGCACAAAATTGTATATTTTTCAGTAGGTTAGTTGTGTGACAGATGGAGTAAAAAAAAACAAAAAAACACAGAGAAGTCTTTTCCGTTTGAAATATAAAAAAAAAAATGCTGTGAACTGCAAGGTGCTTAACGTGTCTTTAAAGACTGGCGTGCAGCATGGAATTGACTTCCTTTGTAGATAAAGGGATTGTCATGGTGATCCTGTTCACTCGCAAGAAGTGAAATGCGTGTTGACTCTGGATAATGCCACATTACCCACCCGCTTCCTCTGAGCTTTTGTTGTTTCACGTTTGGCCTGGCATTCGACGGACGTGCTGCGCGGTGAGTGTGCAACCGCACTTGACCGGACCAAATGGTCCGAAGGGTCAAATGAATCGCTGGCAGCCGAGGGCCCAAACTGGTGCAAGAACCGCTCACGGTTGTGCCACCGATGGCGTTCGAGCCGCGGAGCAGGCTTTCGCCATTCGGCTCTCAGTGGATTGAATAATTGAACGTTTACCGTTAGAGTTTCACTGGACTGGAAGCTGCTTGGCTCTCAGCTCAAATTAATTTTCCGAATGCCGTGTCAGATTTAGACATGTCCTCTTCACGGTTTCGGTGCTCTTCTTAATGACATTCATTTGTCTCAGGACAGGAAATCTTTTTTTCTTTTTTCTTTTTTTTTTTAGGGACGACACAACAAAAAGGTGTGTTTTATTGTTCTGAAGGTTACTTTCAGTGACGTCTCGTTTGCCTTGATACTTTTGTTACAGTCGGTCCCAGTACGGACAAGCGGTTATTTTAGCGGTATTCGCTGATCCATAGTATTATCTGATCTGCGCTCTCCCAAGGATAAGATCCGTTTCAGTTGATCCATTTCACAACATCATCATCGTTATGTGATTTATGTTTAAAGGTCTGGTACCAGTGTGGAATGTTTTTTTTTTTTTTTTTAGGTTTACATAATGCTAAAAGTCAATTCACACTTGAGCAATGCATGACCTTAGGTTGTGTATATTGATGAGCGGGATTTGTTTCCTAATAGAATTGTATCTAATTAATTAGGTTTTAATTGGGTGAACACAGAACATGCAAATGCAGCACATTTAGATTCAATCGTTATTTAACTGCATAAATAATTGTGTATGCCTGCCTACCTAATGAAATGATGACATATTTTAAGTGTCCTTTTTTTGTTTGTTTGTTATAATCGGTCTCTGACGGCAATAATTCCAAGCCCTTTGTCACTCGTATTCATTTCATATTACTGAGTATAGACATGCTTTAAGTAAAGATAAAGTCTAATGGCTGAATATCACATTTCAGCTGAATCTATCCACTTGTTAAAAATGAGCGAGGGGCAGTATTCTTTTGTTGTGGTCATTTCTTTGAACAAAAAAAAAAAAATAAACAGCCAAATGCCATTTTCAAGTATTTTTTTTGGAACTGTTTGCTGGTCCTGCCTTCTTTCTGGCTATTTTGCAGACAGATGAAGGAGTATTCCAGAACGCCGACCTTTGGGCCTCGGATCCTGTACCCCGCAGTGCGGTCCGGTCCGGCCCTCCGTGGCCGTCTGTCATCCTCTGTTTGTGGCACGTTGCGCTAGCCTGTTTCATTTTCTGCTTATTAGATCCAGTGATGGACAGCGGTCCATCCTGGCCCGATATAAACATGTGTTGGTCACGCCTTGTTTGTGCTTCATTAGATGTGAAGCGGGGGAAATTTACTGTGGAAGGGTGCACCATGAAGCCAGCCTCCTGTATAAATAATGGGCCACCCTCGGAGGGGTACCCACAGAGACGATTCAATACCCTCCGCACCCAAGGGGCAATATTCTCTCAGTTTAATATGCAGCCGATTGGATCTTCTCCTGGCCCACTAACTTGCTTTTTGCGCCAGTAAGCTGTGATTCCCGTTTCCTATGAATACTTGTCGACACCTCCGCTGCTGTGCAAAAAGTGCGGTTCAGGCAGACGAGGTTAATGTTTATTAACTCTGATTGTTTGATGCGGAGTTGTAAACGCAGTTGTCCCCGCCTGTGCTGCCTGTGGCCGCCCCGTTAACATGCTCCGCTGACTGCGCCGTCCCTGCGGCGGCGACTTTGACGAGCTGTGCGTGCAGCCTTGAAGCGCCTCTCCCCGTTCCACGGGACGCTCGGGGATCCTCTTGCCTCCGCGTGGAGCGAGAGCGCCTGCTCCTGCGTGGCGGTGCGCGTCGAAGATAACGCCACGCTTATCTCCGCCCGTTTGTCAGCCCGCTGGTCCTTGGGCTTCTCCTGCCTCGGCTGCTCGTTTGACTTCAATGGCATTAGTGCTGAGTTATATCTTTTGTCTCTGGCCAGATCAATACTAGGATGACAGCTGAACCCAAGGAATGAGAAATCTTTAGCTTTGAAAAGAGATCTGTCTGTGTCAGGGGCTCACTACACTACAGCGCTTCAAGAGCATCTTGCTCAATGTGAATCATGAGGCTGGCAAAGTTCAGGGGTGTTTTTTTATTTTTATTTCCCCACAACTTTTCCTTTGCTCCATTTATGCTGTAAAAATATTCCTATAAAACTCTCCTAAACTATCCACAATAGCTCCGTTTAAATGCTTTGCCCGGCAGTAATATTGTCTGGAAAAGCGATAATTACAACAATTGAGTAATTGGAAAGTGTTAAACAGAATAATGCATGATTGCCAACGTAAGTATCCATAATTAGTCAGTGGCAGCAGTATGTAAACGCCAGCAGTGTGTAAACAGCAGAGTATGTAAACGGCAGCAGTGGGGAAAACATACAATATAAACCCAGTTGAAATTGAATCCCAGAGGGGACGGCTTGCTTATCAGAGACTGAGCTGGTGTGCATACTTGGCTAGAGAGAACCAGCGCCTCTTTAGTGCTAATGGGTGTGGACAGCAGTGTCCACTCCTGCAGTTTGTGGTGGACGGCGGTGTCCACTCCTGCAGTTTGTGGTGGATGGCGGTGTCCACTCCTGCAGTTTGTGGTGGACGGCGGTGTCCACTCCTGCAGTGTCCACTCCTGCGGTGTCCACTCCTGCAGTTTGTGGTGGGACAGCGGAGTCCCCTCCTGCAGTTTGTGGTGGGACAGCGGTGTCCCCTCCAGCAGTTTTGGGATAGCCGGTGCAGTCGTAGCATCCCATCCTTGCTGCCCGGCCCCTGCTTTTTAGCTTTATTTTTAGCATATGTAAACCACTTTAGCTTTTTCTCCTGCTTTGCTGCTGGTGACAGACTGCTGCTCTGGCCTGCTGACGCACTCACGTGGGCAGCTGCGTCACCGACATTCCCGGCCTGGCGAAGGATTGCAGGTTATGGCCGAAAGGTGTGAGCCAGTCAAGCACAGCAAAGTGTTTGTAATTCCTGCCTCGGTCGCTATGGCAATATCGCACGCTTGCTAAATGACTGGCTTCTGACACTGGGGTAGATCCCAGGCATAAGGTGATGATCTGTGTAATCCTGTATATGTGCAAATGAAGGCTGGGTTGTGCCGTCATGCTCTGCTGCATGAAAGCATGCGGTCGGTGGGCTTCTTTAACGCGGTCTTCACGGGGAGACGATGTTGGGATTCACACAAGTGAAGGGAGCGGACAAGCACAGATATAGGGTTCCTGGAGCCGGTGCAGACCTCTAGCTGATTCCTCCGCGTCTGACCTGCCAGGTAGACTTCTGCGAGACCCGTTTCCCACTCCCCTTGTAAAAGTGTTTGGGCTTCTGGCACCTCGATTCAGTAATTATTGCGGCGTGGCTTAGGGATTTGGGCTTCTGATTGGCTGACGATTGGCCCAGTTGCCTGGACTCAGTTTTGTCGGGCCAATGTGTCAGGAGTGACCTTATTCTCCAACACCAGTCAATGATGAACCAGGGCTTCACAAGAGAACGGAATTTCCCGCTGTGGACAAATAAAGTCCCCTTTATCTAATGACATTTCATCCACTTAGCTTCGTTTTTAATTAGTCTTTTAAGCGAAGACTCTTAATTACTATTTAATATAGGTAATTAAAAAAAACAATGGTTAGTGGTAGTTTTGTATTAAAGGCATCAATTTGAGTCTGTCTTTTGATTAATAGTCTGGGTAAGTTGACCACCAAAAACGGGGGGTAGGGGGTGC
>JAOYSI010000027.1:160229-185358 GCA_025775065.1 Hiodon alosoides | reverse complement strand
TCTTTCTGCCCCTTCGCCCTTTTCCGCCCCGCCCCCGTGCGCGGGGGGGGGGGGCCCCCCAAGACCGGTCTACCCCCCCGCCCCCCCCCCCCCCTCGGGCCTCCACACCGCGGACCAGGAGGCCGAGCGAGGGCCGTTGTAATTCACACCGAGCTGTGGGCTTTGTGTGATGAAAGCAGCGGAGCGCTACCGGGGAGATTGGTTTGCTGCACTCCACGAAGCAGATTTGAAACTGTCTTGGACCGCTTTAGATGAGAGTTGGATTATAGAGTGACCTACAGTGTCTGTGTCATATTGTTCTGGGCAGGGTGCATTATACTGTGCTAACTAGGTGCTGGGTCCAAAATCAGCGCAGTACCTTTGATGTGATCTGTGAGCAGTCTTTCATATTTATTATATGGGAGTTGGATCTGCAGGAAAACTTGGCATGGGAGTGGAAAAGACATTCTCTTTTAGGGTTAAGGTGGCATGCAAAGGAAGAATGGGCTATCCTAGATTATTATGAGAACGTTGTTATCTACCCTATCTATAGTGAGTCTATAGTGAATAGCTAATCAGTGACATGCAGTTTTTTTTTTTTTTTTTGCCTCCGCCAATATGTATTTAATTCAGTTGGTATTTGGGTAGCAAGGCCTTGTACTGGTCTCGGTCATTATTATTAAGTTTCACTTGCTATTATTAAATCACTCCTGAACATAACTTTTCATGAACATTTTTTTTTTTCTCCCATTTTTACTTTCAGGCATAAAGATGCAGTGGACCCCAGAGCACGCGCAGTGGGCGGAGCAGCACTTTGACATCACCTCCACCACCCGTTCCCCCGCCCACAAAGCCGAGGCCTACAGGGGACACCTGCAGCGGACCTACCAGTATGCCTGGGCCAACGACGACATCTCTGCTCTGACGGCCTCCAACCTGCTGAAGAAGTACGCTGAAAAGTACTCTGGCATCCTAGAGGGTCCGAGCGAGCGAGCCCTGCTCACCTCCTACGTCGATTCCGCCCCGCCGCTCCTCAACGGCCGCAAGCCTGAGAGTGAGTCGTGGCAAGAAGGGGTGTACCCCATGAACTGTGTTCCGGACGTGACGTCTGGGAGCAAAGCCGGGGGGGCGGCCGGCCTCCCGCCGACAGACGTTTCGGCAAGCGTCGGTAGCTCCCCCGGGATGGGGGCGGAGCCCAACTACTCCAACAGTGGCTGCGGCAGCCTCCATTCGGGACTTCCGTCTCAGGAATACGCCGCGGGTTACAACGGCTCTTACCTGCACTCCAGCTACAGTGGGCAGTCCGCCTCAGCCCTACCTTCGCCCCACCCCTCACCTCTGCACAGTGCCGGACTCCTGCAGCCGCCGCCCCCACCTCCAGCCCTTGTGCCCGGCTATGCCGCTGGCTCCCCCAACATCTCCGGCTACAACTACCCGCCCACGGGGTACCCACCACAGACTGCAGTCGCCCCTGGATACAGCCCCGGAGGGGCGCCGCCCCCCTCGGCCTACCTGCCGTCGGGTATTGCAGCTCCCACCCCTTTGCCTCCCTCCACTCTCCCCGGCTACTCTTACCAGGCCCACAGCCTAGCACCCATCGCACCAACACCTCTAAACAGCAGCTCGGCCAGCTCTCTGAAGAGGAAGGCTTTCTATATGGCAGGACAAGGAGAAATGGACTCCAATTATGGAAATTTTACCTACGGCCAACAGCGCTCAACTCAGAGCCCTATGTACCGAATGCCCGACAACAGTCTTTCAAACACAGGCAGAGGAAATGGATTTGACAGAAGTGCTGACACTTCGTCTCTTGCTTTTAAGCCCACAAAGCAGCTGATGCCCTCAGATCAGCAAAGGAAGTTTGGCAGTCAGTCCGGCAGGGCAGTAACCCCTCCGTCCTACAGTTCGGCCAAGAGCTCCCTGGGAGGTTCGCGAACTGGCGAAGCCTTCGGAAAGTTCGTGTCCTCCGTCATGGGTGAGCACAGCGACGAGCACAGGCAGCATCTATCCCACACCATGCCGGGCTCTGGTATTGGCACAGCTACCTCATCCTCCCACCCCGCAGAGGAGCAGCTGAAAAGCAGCGATCCACACCTCGTGGAAATGATCACCACCGAGATCGTCCAACAGGGGGCGCCCGTGGACTGGAGCGATATCGCCGGTCTGGAGCTGGCCAAAGCTACGATAAAAGAGGAGGTCTTGTGGCCCTTGTTGAGGCCAGACATGTTCAGTGGACTGACCGCATTACCTCGGAGTATCCTTCTATTTGGACCTCAGGGAACCGGCAGAATGTTGCTGGGTCGGTGCATGGCCAGCCAGCTGGGGGCGGTGTTCCTCTGTCTCAGCGGCTCCTCCCTGGTGACTAAGTGGCTTGGGGACGGGGAGAAGATCATACACGCCTCATTCCTGGTGGCACGGTGCCGGCAGCCTGCGGTAGTCTTCATCAGCGATGTCGACATGCTGCTCTCCGCCCAGCTCAGTGAGGAGAGCCCGATCAACCGGATCAAGAGCGAGCTTCTCATGCAGCTGGATGGCCTCCTTGCCTCGGCTGAGGACCAGGTCCTGGTCGTCTGCTCCACCAGTAAGCCAGAGGAGATCGACGAGTCGCTGAGAAGGTACTTCTCTAAGCGGCTCCTGGTCCCTCTCCCTGACAGCACAGCCCGGCACCAGATAATCAGTCAGCTGCTCTCACAGCACAACTATTGCCTCAGCGACAAAGAGGTGGCACTGCTGGTCCAGCGGACGGAGGGCTTCTCGGGCCTGGACGTGGCTCGGCTGTGTCAGGAGGCCGTGGTGGGCCCGCTCCACGCAGTGCCGGCCCCGGACCTTGCCGCTATCCTGCCTAGCCAGCTACGGCCCGTCACCTACCAGGACTTTGAGAACGTCTTTTGCAAAATCCAGCCCAGCATATCACAAAAAGAACTCGACATGTACACTGAATGGAACAAAATGTTCGGTTGCAGTCAATGAAAAGTGGAGGTTGAGAGAGCAACTTGTGGTGCCCGCAAGCCTCCTAAAGAGGAACTGAACACACAATCCTCTGTTCGGTGATGCGGCTTGAAGCAAGAAGTAGAGACAGCGATGACCTTAGCACCTAAAGGCGTCAGAGTAGACTCAAGAGGAGCGTGCTTTAAACGAGAGCTGGCAATCTGCAACACACATAGAGAAATCTTATTTTGATGCTTGAAGCTGCTGAAGTCGGACATCTCTTTCAAAGGTGCAAGTGGGTTGACTTCAAGAGCATGGAAGCCCTGTGTGTATATATCATTCTGCTGTTCTTGAGATTTAGTTGCTATCAAGTGCCTGAAGTGGTGCTTTTTGATTTTTGTATTATTGTTTGTTTGCCTCACAATCTACATTGGTGGCATGTGCTAATATAAAGAGCTTTAAATTTGAAATGTGAGACTACACTAGGGTTCTCTGTTGTTATGGGGGGAAAGTCTGTTTTTTGCCATTGGAAGAGCAACAGTATTCCTCATTTGTCTGTTCTACAGTGTATACTGGGAACTGAAGAAAGTACATGCATTTAGGGGTGACGGTAATCTGGACCTAATTTATAGATGTTTTGGATTCTTTTGATGTTCTGTCTGCAAAAACTCAGGAAAGTGATTGTGATTTGTACAGTACCTCAAAAGATTGTGTCAAAAGCACTAAGTACTGCTGAGAGTATTAGGTTAGGCTTCTAATTTACATTGTCTAATAAAATGTGGGTTTACCTCAAAAGAATAGAAAAAAGGCTAGGAGATGACTATGAATGTACCAGATTTATACTCTGGGGTGGGACAAAGTCAATAGCAAGAGTTTTTGCAAGTGTTAAAAAGTGAAGAATTGTACCGTGAATATAGTTTTATTTGGGACGTGGCAGAAGTCGAGGCCCCAGTACGCGTGTCAGTACTTAATACAACACTTCATAACTGCCTTCAGTCACAGAACATGAAAACTGCTTACAGAGATGAGGTAATGCTACCAATTCACCAAAAAAAATTAAATAAATAAAAAACAACGAAACAAAACATTACATTTAGAAATGGCCATCTCATCATTGGCTGCTTGTGTCCCCTTTTATTTTGAGAACGTTTAGACCACAGGAGGTGCGACGGTAGAGAGGCAAAGCCGGATTTAAAGTAAGCTTTCCACATGTGTGAGATCAGCATGCTAGCGTTCCGAAGGATGAGGTGTCCTCTCAAAACGAGTCGTTTTTAGGGCAGGCGTTTCTGTTCCGCTGCTGTTGTTGGTCGTGTGTAGCGATGCCTGAGGATTGTGTTAGCCCTGCTTTCTGTTCTACCTCAGTTTAATACAGTTCTCTCTGAAAGCAGAACATTGGAGGGTGGCTAGATGTCAGAAGCTCTTTGATATGCTAACTGGCAGACTCCATTTAAAGAAGGAAAAGCTGCCTTTTGGAGGGGGTGGTGGAAAGTCAGTCTCGAGCTCCACGTGATTCTTACCCGCCACTTGCCATCAGTTTTGCCCGTGCAGTTCCCCAAATGCGCCATCAAGGAGGTCTTTCTCTCTGGAAAAGGCTGCCTGTTGGCACGTGTGGCGCCCCATTCGACCCCCTCGATTTTCTCTTTCCTTTCTGAGTGTTTGATGCTCCACGCACAGCTCTTCATTACAGCCGATCGGTGTCTGGTGTCTGTGTGAGAGTGACCACGGGAGGCCAAGGGAAGTCGCCTAGTCTGTTAATGGGCTGACAGTACGAAAGCATTGCGTTTTGAATGTACATGTGTTTTTATTTAGGTCGTCTCCTCGAGGCAGTATGAAAACGGTTGTAAGCACTAGTATTGTGAGTGTACAGTACCACTAAATACCACTGAAAGTTTTAAAAGCAGTATATAACAGGTGCACTGATGGGCATTGTTTAATTTCACCCTGCCAGTGTCAGCATTGGATCTCTCTCTGTTGTTTATTATTTATATTTGGTTTGCGATGTCTACTAACCGAGATGTCATATATATTTAATCTGGAATGAAGCTGGTGCGGTCTGAGCCGGGATGGAACTCGCAGCCGTGCAGCACGACTCCTGGCGAGAGGCAACATTAGCTCCACCACGCAGTAAACCCCTCGGTTCCCACCTCGGGGAACTAATCAATCTGTTATCTTTACCCCTGGGGTTGAGCCTTCATCCATGGGAGACTTATGAGCACTGGAGTATGCTAAAACCGGCTTCGGTTTTTAAATTTTATTTTCCCTTTTTTCTTCTTCTTGTTTCACGAATTTAACACTTAACGCTATTATATTCATGTTTTTATTCATTATTGTTAAAGACAGCACTTGGGCTATAGAAGGATCTCATGTTTTTTTTTTTTTTTTTTTTTACATTCATTCTGTTAAATATTTTGACATCTCTGTTGCCCAAAGTCGAACATTGCCTTCTCTAACTGTTGCCATATGCTGACCCACAAATTGATATTCCGTTGGTCTTTAAACTGCTGTGAAATTCTCTAATGATGCTTCACTTGTCTGTGTTTGCTTAAATCATTGGAGATAATGAAAACACCAAAGAATAACAAATTAAACCATTTTATTATGCAACTATCTGAGAATAATGAAAAGGACATTGAGATTGTTTTTTTAGTTCAGCTTTGTCATGGTTTGTAAATGGGTTTTTAAATATCTGACTATGAAAAGTCTCTGAGTAGTGATGAACAATTAAGTAAAACTTACCATCCATACTTTGGTTTATCGGATAACAAATTGGTTTTAAATAGTTCTGGAAGCAATTTCCATATTTCGGTTTAATGACTGCGACCATTGTAATTAGATCACAATTTTTTGGATTGCTTAAAACATTAAATCATGTATGATATACATGTAGCAGTTAGCCTATCTTCCTTTGTAAGTTTAAGATATTCGGTGGTAAAGGGAAATAACTGAGTGAAGCACTCATTGGAATGTAACAGCAGTTTACATCAAGGCTATTTACTCCTCTTTCTCCATTTGACTCCATCCATTTTACTCTCTACTCAAAGTTTTGGAATTAATGGGCTCTACGTTGTCTAAGCTAATTTTTGTGTTTAAAAAAAAAAAAAAAAAAAAACACTTCAATAGAAGATTGTTTTGGAATGTAGCCTAAATTGGATTGAATTATGTTTGTTTTTTTTTTGCTAATTATATGAAATCATATTTCCATTGCAAGATGAGATGTCTGCTACCCCGCTATGAAGTAGCATCGCTGTTACAGTATGTCAGACTACACAAGGCCAGCCAAAATGAGATACACAATACAACAGACCCAATGCTAAATGCCTACTTAAAAAATAACTTCATTTTAAAATACCTTTCACCAAGGTTATAAGCACACCCATTCCTTCTCACATTGTCAATGCAACCAAACCACTTAAATTTTATTTTCCAAAAAATGTTTTTACTTTTTTTTTCTTCCTCTCCCTCTGTTTGATTTTGTACAAAAACTGCAAAGGCTTTCCCATATTTATGTACTTTATCCATTTTATATTCAAACATTGTTCTTTATAACCATTTCTACCTCATTGCTACATATTGTACATGTAGTATTTATTTTATGTCTTTTTGAATGTCATGCATTTGTAAAAAAAAAAAAAAATAATAATAAAAAAAAACCCAACCATAAAAAAGCTTAAAAAAAAAAAAAAACACTTGTCCTTGAACAGTCTACCTCAGAAAGACTGTCCTTACACTGAACAGTATTAGCAACAGAACTGATAAGACACATTAGTGAGTGGTGGAGAAGATAATGCACACTTACTCTGGATATTGACTGACTTCTAAATGTTCTCACCATGCTAAATTTCTGCAAGAAAATTGTGGACTGTATAGGTCTTCTCCAAGGTCTTTTCTCTCTTTAATGCAAACTCCATTTTAGAAATCTAATGCGTTGCTTTAATCTTTTGTGAATTGTAGTAGTGCGCGTGTGAATGTGTATGTGTGGGCACATGTACAATTCACTGTGTATGTGTGGAATTTTATATATAAATGATATATATAAAACACACTTGCACAAACTTAAACTTAATGTACGTTTTATATATATATAATTATATATATATATAATATACATACATACATACATATGTTAAAATGCACCACATACATGTTTATATGTGTGTATATATTGCCATACTTACAGTCAACCTAAATGTATTTTCATGTATTCTGAGGTACACAGTACAGCAAAAGATCCATTAAAGATGTTTTCTTGAAACCTTATCCTTTGCATCTCGTTTGTATGTTGCTGAACCGCCTCGTTAATTAGGTTGGTGAGGTGTGTGGACAGACCGGCGCACCATGACCTCAAGGACTGCACGTATAATACCAACGCAATAGGCCAAGTTTATTTTCCCCTGTGGACGTGTTTAGAATGTAACCCAGGAGGTTAGTGTTTTAATATTCTTAAAAATATATAATAATAAACTGATTATTTTCAAAACTCGATGGGGACACCCGAGACGATGATAAAATCCATCCAAAAGGGTTATACAATGCACAATATAGATAATAAATCTTTCCCTCCCTTGTTTATCTCTTTGTGTCTTCTGGGCTATGCATCAGCAATTACAGAATCAGTTTTGTTGTACGTTATTTTCCTTTTTCAGAAACCTAGTGTGTTATTGCACTCATTAAAATGTAACAATCCATTTCTATCTGAGAGATGGGGGGGGAAAAAGACAAGCGTCAAATGATGAAAGCCTAAATTATCCATCACTCGTGTAATGAATTCACATAATTTGGGAGCATTATTAATGTAAATTAGACATTTCTGTGCAGGCTTGTTTTGGACAGATCGTTATATGGTTGATTGTATGAGCGTAGGAAGCTTCTGTACAATTAACTTTGAGATCTGAAGAAAAAAAAAGTTATGGTGCATTTTGTCCATTATGATCTCACTACCTCTGGTGTATGCACTGTGCAGTCATAAACAACACGTTTACATGTATGTGTTCACAGTGTTACTCCTCCTCAATGCTTTTCACAGGTAACCACTGGCTTGGGTGACATTTTAGAGTAGAAAACGTTTGGAGACTGCAGTATTATTTATAAGGGCAATGTTCATAATTGTTAAATGTATAGGAAGAATAAATAGTTTGGCGACTATATCCTGGCAAAATAGAAAAGTGTTCAGCATTAATTAGCACTAAAGTCTGAGTGGAGGCATCAGTTTATGCATTGGGTATAATGAAATTGCTACTGCACAGGATTCTTGTTCTGGAGTACATTAACATTTAAAGGAAAATACGAGTCAGGGTATGCACAATGTTTTTGCGTCAGAAACAAAAATTGATTTATTTTATTTTTTTTTACAGGCTAAAACTTAAATTATCATACTGATCATTAATTATGCGAGTAGCCGATTTTTCTATTCAGTGTCCGATAAAACCCTACTATATTTGTGTCCTTTGGTAGATTAAAGAAGTAGTATTGGTGGGTCCTTTTCATAAGTAGTTAACAAAGGGATGTGCTTAAAGATGTCTCCATTTTGAAATTGTGAAAACTCTCAGAATGATCTGTGAAGTGTTTTTGAAGGTCTGTATATAAGATAACCATGAAGCTCTTCTGCACTTTAAAATTGAATACTGTGGAGGCAATGAACCACAGACAGCGGCACACATCTTGTTATTATCTTCAGTGTTATTCCAGGGTTTTGATTGACGGATCACTCTGATTAGCTGAGGGGCACGCTATTGACGGTGCTCCGTGTTGCTGTATGATAGATATGCAGATGACCGTAATCACAGTTCTAAATCAATACACGGAAAACATACAAATTTTAACGCTATTTCATTGTGAAACGTATGTGTTTATATGAGAGGAAAATGGCGGCGTTTGTTTTGCAATAGAGGATTTAAAAGAAAAATCTGACTTTAACACGCAATTTTGTGCTAGGGTGTCTTGCGTTAGTTCCAGTAGCTAGCAGGGTCTTAGAAGGAGATCCCAAAGATACATCGTTCAAACATAACGGGCGTCAAACTGTGATGACTCCACACCCCTTGTTAATTCTCTTTTATCGGTGATTAAATTGGGAGTGTGCATAACTGGCAAGCCACGTGGAAAGGTTTATCTTAGGCTTCTTGATAAATCATGTAAGACATGCCCTTCTACAACGCCACTTGCTTATCTTAAAATTCTTCCAATCTGTGCAGTAGGACTCTAGTAACCTTCCTGATATTTGAAAGTCCAATGGCTTAATCCCTGTGCCACTCGGTACACCAGTAGCATTGCATAACCCGGCCACCTGTCCAGAGGTCCAGCACTGACGTCAGTTGGCTTTGGAATGTGAATAATCACTCGCTTCTTCGTGGCCTTTGCTGTTAAGTATTACTTGCCCTGCGTGCGTGAAGCTTTTCTCCGCACGTTCCATAGGTCACCCGTACTTATCTGACCAGATATTTATTAGTCAGCACTCTCCCGCATCACGGAAGAGAAGCTGGATTCTGTCAGGGACGTGATGTGCGTGTCTCATCCTACAGCATTTTATATGTGTGATACATATTACAAGACTCGCCTCGCAGCGATATTGTGTGGGACTTTTCAAAATTTGGCTTCACAGGCTCACCTTTTCCCATTGTTAACGGTGTAAAGTCATAAATACTGAAGAGCTGTATTTATTAAGGCCAATTTTACATTTGACTTCATTAAACTGACGGTGTATTAGCAGTCCTGTACATTATGACTTATTTTACCTATTCGCATAGTGCGCTCGTTTCAACAAATATTTCATTTAATTTATTCCTTACTTTTATTTTTTTAAATGTTTTTTATTTTGTCCCTGGCACTGGAAAATTTCAAGAGAAAAAAATAGAACAGATAAGGAAAAACAAAATTTATGTCAAACAAATTACATTCAACTTATTAGTGGCTATTTGGTAAATATCAAAGA
Source organism: Hiodon alosoides (assembly GCA_025775065.1). Lineage (NCBI taxonomy): Eukaryota > Metazoa > Chordata > Actinopteri > Hiodontiformes > Hiodontidae > Hiodon > Hiodon alosoides. The sequence continues at coordinate 175,526 of JAOYSI010000027.1, read as the reverse complement.
TCCACTTGTTCCTGTGCTCCGAGCCCCATTTGCATTCTGATGAAATTGGAGTGGATGTGTGTGAACTCGGGGGTTATCTGCGGCGGCGCACGTCGAGCGGTCCAATCAGGCGGCTCCACATCTGAGCGGCTGGAGAGGATGAGCCAGAGACCTCTCTCAATTCACTTTCTTCACAACAATTAAAATATGCAAAGTGATAATTTTCCTTAAGTAGCCTTAAATGTGCGATCTATTTAAATGTGAGGGAAATTGCCTAAAGCTTGCGGTGAGAGAAAAAAAAGAATAAATTATGCAAATAACAGAAAGGACTCTACCACTTGAAAGCCTAATTTTTCTGTAATAAGCATACTGTTTCATTTATTTTTTTTTCTCTCTTATTAAAAGTGACAGTTCTTTTGCACTGTCTGATGGCTATATCTGACACAAGCCCAGGAAATGACTGCTAGACTAAATGCTAAAGCATTTTGGTAGCTTTTAGATGATGGTTACATTCACAAAGTAATTATGCGCTGGAGAGTCCAGAAATAAGGTTTAATTACACAGTAATCGCCTCTGATGGACACAGGGAAGTGTGAACACTGCCAGACTGCAATCCATCAATGACAAACCTCTGGCCACTTTTAATTCTTCCTCATTTGCATCATAACCTCCGCACCAAGTTGCACAAATGCTGTTAAATGTTAATAGGACCTGTCTTTCTACTCAAAATGAATGCTTAAGCCATTTCGTCTGCTCTCTCTCCCTCCTCTCTCCCTCTCTCTCTCTCTCTCTCTCCTCAGTTCCTCATCTCCAGCCCCTCTACGGGAGCAGCATTAGGCGGAGAACACAGTGCATGGTCACTGTTGTGCTAATTGGGAGCAACACTTAAAGTTTTATCTCTCAAGCGCTGACAAACTACTGCATAAGTAATGTGTGGCGAATGGAGGGGGGTTGGCAGACATGCGCAGAATGTGAAATGTGGCTGACTCCACCGGCGCTATGTGAGATTGGGCCCTCTAGTCATATTTAATCCCTCTCCTGGGGGACCCAGGACAAAATTACATCTTCATTAATTGAAAAGTGTGGCTGGTGCTATGTGTCCATCAGAACCATTTATTAGTGTTCTATTTTAAAGCTCCCTGAGACTAACGTTGACCAGGAAGTCTCATTATCAGTCAGTTTCAACCATGTATTAAAATAACACCCTTGATTATACCTGGATATTGGGGGAAAAAAATATATGCAATGATCAGTGAGCTGACAGGAAAGCTGTCCTGTCTTTGCCATTTAAAGACGCTTCACAGAGTTGTAATGCTAATCTTCAGCATTTATTTTTGTCCCAAGGGGCAATACTGCCGTCCCACGGTTCAGACCTACCACCAACCTAAGCTGAGCAGGCAAGAGCTTTAAATACAAGGAATTTATGTCATGGGAATATGCAACTCAGTTGCACAGTAACATCGAAAAAACTGAAGTCCATCAACCGACTACGAGAAGGCGGCTATAGTTTCCATTGGCCAGCGGTATCTGCCCTCCTAGCGACAATACTCCTGCACAGTCTACAATTACTCCTATATTTTTTCCTAAACTGTGAATGCAAAAGAAACCACTTTTGGTTTTTGGCGAATGCGCAAAACAAACGTATTTAGAAAGATAGCCAGAACAGAACACAGGTCCCACAAAACAAAACTATGCTGAGCAACACACCCCAAAATACGCACAAAGTGGGTTGGCTCCATGGAGGGGGTTGTCCTCACAGCAGTCAAATTCCGAGCATAACCTTCCTCTGCAGCCCTTCCATCGGTCCGGCTGCCAGTGGTTCCTCTGTATCTCTACCTGAAAGGCAACAGGACACTCAGCCTGCAGCCACACCAAGCGCAGCCCACTCATTTGTGGTCGACATGGCTACAGTCACTTGTTCTTCTCATTATTCTCTGACCAGGTTAGCTAGCGAAGAGAACTGTAAGAATTTAGCTCATCACGCCAAACAAAAAGCAACAAATATAACACAAACAGAAAACATCAACAGTCTGCCGCACAACTCAAGAAGTCCCCAACAAAAATGAATAGAACGTAAACTAAACATTTCAATAATAGCAAAGAGGACTTCATAAACTTTTGACAACTTAAATTAAAATATGGCAAAAAGCAAGCCAATTGCTGCAGTCACCAGTCACAGACTCGAGCTAGACTATTTTGCTTATAATCCTTTCCCAGGACTTCCTTTTAATGCCCCATCTTCATGCCACCCAACTTAAAATTACAGAAGCCAGGGAAAAACAAAACAAATCTGCTGTTGCTTCAGCAAAAAAAAAAACTGTGTTCTTTCCCCAGTTTGTGACATTATCTAGGTAAACATTGATTCAATTTCACACTTCTGCTCATACTTCTTTACTTACAAGGTACATTGGGTAATTGGGATAAACATGCGCTGATCTCTTTCCTGGACCATTCGCTGCTTTCTCCCAGATACCTAATGCAAATCTCTATCTGAACAGAGAATTAGATTGCAAAACGACTGGGCTTATTTTACAAATTCATATATTCCTCTTTTCCCAGATATGCACTTTTAGCATGCATGGACCACTAACAGTTCAAATGTCCAACCTGCTCCCTTTGAGTATGAAAGATTACTGAAGTAAGAACAGTTCATGAGCATGAGTAGAGCAAGATGGTAAGGCAGCTATTCGATGACAGCTTTTTAAAAATTTAAATTATTATTATTCAAATTAGAGCGAATAATATGAAAATGGTCAGTTAATCTTTCAGAATCGCGTGATATTGTAATTACCACTGAAACTGGGCAATATCCATTGTCATGATCCATCTTTCCAATTATGTTAATTACTAACTCACTCATTTAGATTGCATATTACACTCACAATAACAGGGATCATTTGCACTGCTTTCTAAAATCCTGGCCTCATACTGAAGTCTTAAATTCCATTGTGTTTTGGAAGGTGATTTTTTTCTATTCAGTAAAACGGATGTTTAATAGTAGGACGTGGACATAAAATGTCAAAATTATAGCACACGAGTGTAAAGTTGTACCCTAAGCACACCACGGCTTTCACTTCAGTAGGACAGGTGCTCATGGGTAGCCATGCCCCTTTTGTAATTGCAGGAAGTCCTGATCTCTCAGTTGGTTCTCACTATCCATTGACTCAAACTCTTCAAACCATCCATTGAATCAAACTCAAGTTAAGCTATGTTCTGATGTGGGTAAAATAAGATGGCTTTGCAATGTGATGGCAGACTCCTAGATGTGAACATGTATATTTCATTAATATGTTGCTCAACTAAAACATTTTAAAAAGATCTTTAAAAAAACAACACAGAATATTTAAGGCACTCATTATGTAAAGTGATGCTTCTGTTGCAATTCTGGTTTGTTAGGACACATATCTTTCTATGCAAATGATTAAATACATTATGATAATATATGCAAAGTAGGTGACATCTTTAATGCATGACACTGTGATATTAATAACCTATTAAATGGTGTTTTTTTTCTTCAGGATGTTTATTATGTATATATAACCTAGTGTTTTGCAATCAACATGAAAGGGAAAATTTTGGAACTAATCAGCGGAAAAACTATTCTATTATATCAGGCCTAAATTAATAGTTTTTTTCTTTTCTTTTCTTTTCTATCACACATGCTTCTATCCAGCACAACTTCATCCGTTCACACAGCTGGGCATTTACTTAAGCAATTCAGGTTAAGTGAATTTGTTGCGGGTGTAAGAGCAGTTCCCCACCTGGGATTTAAACTCACAGCCTGCCGGTCACAAGTCCAGCGCCATAAGCCTTTGGCTCCTTCCTTTCCTCTGGTCTCTGAGGGACATAATGCTGAGTTTCCCAACCCTGGTCCTGGGGCCCCCGGTGTACGCTGGATTCTGTTCATTACAGAACAGGAGGTTTCTCGTCTCGGGGTTATCGGATTTGACTTTTTTGAGACAAACAGGTTGTCACAGGTGTGTAAATAATAAAGTAAAAAGAAAGTCCTATGCATGCATACATTTTTATTTATTATTTGTGACTCAATGAATTTTTAAATGTATACTCAAGTTCATTGTGAATAATTAGCTATTCCATTATCGACCATTTCCAAGACTGATGAGACTTAATCAGTTAAATGACCAATTAATCCTGTATTAATAATTAACAATTTACATACAACAGTTTATTTTATGTTTTCAATTCCATTGTATGTGCTATGGCAAACACACATATCCAACAACACCTTTGTTCCAAACTGAAAAAAGGTAAAATCCAGATCCCATATTTGGCAAACAGCAGCATACACAGAAGGTGCCCAGTACCAGGACTGGGAAAGACTGACACAAGGGGAAGACTTAACCACTCTCCAACTACATTAACCTTTCTCACAAATATTTTGTCTATAAATAAATATTTAAATTCAGTTGAAACTTGCACGCAATTCTAAATCTTTTCAGGGGCAGATATACTATTTATTACTTATTTACTATTTATTATTTATTTTATATTATTCTGTGTGTACAGCTGAACGTTCATGCGGTTTCATTGTGACTGATTGTGAAAGTAACTCTTTGTAAACATACACATTTATTCGATGCGTTGCGGCTTTTGTCAGTTATATCATCACTAAAAAGGAAATGAAGCTCAATATCTCCCTGCTAGAAGAGGTTTTAACCAAACATGCAACCGGATCTGAAAATCACTGCTGAGTTTCTAAAATTCCATGCAGACAACCTTCGCATCTGCAGCACAGAGCAGATAATGGTTTAATGGTACAATCTAGTTATCGTAACATGGTACTTCTCTGTTCTGCACCAGCATGTCAGCCCGTACAAGGTGTTGACGTGTGGGCAAAAGAAAAGCTGTATATTGCTGTTGTTAAGTAAATATTGATCATTTATGTGCTATTTCCAGGAACATTTTCAGTGGGTTATATCATCTGAGCTGCTTAAATCTTCATGGATTTATGCAGCTATAAATTAAAATATTTTGTTGTGTGTGTGTGTTTTTATTTAAAATTAAAGTTTTGGATGTAATAAAATTGCAGGTTTCAAACTTTGCCAAGCTCTGTTTGAACTTATCAGAGTTCTTTCAGAACAAGAAAGAGTTCCATCACAACAAACTTCAATGGTATATATATTACCATAAAAACGAGTGGAAAACAGATCTGTTTGATCCCGTCTTCTCAATAGTTGTATTCAGAATTAATTTTTTTTTTAATCCCACCACTGAACAACTGAAACGCTGTCTAGACTACTGAAAGGAGCATTACATTTCAGTTTTGATGCTTCATTTCATCAGTTTTCCAGTGGATTTGAATGCTTCTTTAAAAAGTCGTGACTGTTGTATGTGTTTTAATCTCTAAAATATTGAAACAAGCTGTCATATTTGTAAAAAAATATCTGCAAATGTGTTACTCGTTCTAGATGACAGTATATACAGCTAAATAATAATAATAATAATAATAATAATAATAATAATAATAATAATAATAATAATAATAGTAACAGCCGTCATTAATGACTGATGAACACTAACTTCCTGATCAATGTCTGATGAAATAACATGAACATTATAGTAAATAGATAATTACATTCAGAATATTCTTTATTTTTTTTCTGTAAAAATGTACTGCTGTTTTTAACTATTTGGAATGGTTTTGTTTGATGTGTGATAACGCCCCAGCAATGTGGGTGATTATATTACCAGCTTTTTAACCATCAGCTTGTGGGTTCAGATCCCAAGACTTGAGGCTGAAATATTATATTATTTTATTTAAATCGCATCGTAATAAGAAGTGACATTGATCACATCCGCTGTGGTTTACTTTGCTCCAGTGGTCAGTGTTAATCAGGAGCCTGTGATGTTTCAGTAATATCTCCGTAATATTTTACAATGAATCCCGCCATTTCAGGTAGCTTCGAAATCTGTTAATTAATGCCGGTTAAAAAGCTAGGAAAAGTTAGGATTTAAATTAAATTATACTGAAATTGGCGGTCGCCAAAAAAAAAATAAAATTGGCGTCTTGGATGTACGCTGTACATTAAATTACAATCTCTCTCATTATATGGAATGTGATGAAATATTTCTAGGACGTAAAAAATCTATAAAACATGTGTTCGGTTCATCGCTGTTGAACACTCAGTTTTTCAATGTATTTAAAATATTCCTCAAAACAATCGATACAACATGGCTGCTACTGGACCTTTCTCCGCACACTCAGAATGCCAGAATCCCTTGGGCAGTGTTTTGGCTTCAGGGTAAACTAGCTGAGTACAATCCAGGGTAGACATAGCCAGTCCCGAGAAGCGCGGCTGGCCCAGGGCTCCTGTGTGCATGCGAATGCTCCCTTCAAACAATCGACCAGCTGTGCCATGTAAAGTGAAGAACCTCTAACAAGTTAGTACATTCGTCTTCACTTGTGGAGTGAAAGGACTGTAGAGTGATGGGCCTGTGGTTGTGATGAGCAGACTGTGGAGTGAGAGGACTGTGGAGTGAGATTAGAGGAGTGTGGAGTGATGGGCCTGTGGATTGTGACGAGCAGACTGTGGAGTGAGAAGGCTGTGGAGTGAGAGTACTGTGGAGTGATGTACCTGTGGAGTGAGATGCGAGGGCTGTGGAGTTAGAGGACTATGAACTGATGGGCCTGTGGGTTGTAATGAGCAGACTGTGGAGTGAGATGACTGTGGAGTGATGTGCCTGTGGATTGAGATGAGAGGACTGTGGAGTGAAATTAGATGACTGTGGAGTGAGAGGACTGTGGAGTGATGTGCCTGTTGCGTGAGATGAAAGGACTGTGGAGTGAGATTAGAGGACTGTAGAGCGATACTGATGGGCCCGGTTCCCACAAAAAATGGGTAACTTTTGACTGCGATAGGAACAGATAGGAACAGGAACTTCTCAAGTTTCTCATCAAATTTGATCTCTGATGGAAGCGGGCACACCAGGCGTTTATTTAAATGTAATTTTTGTCTGGCTATATGGACAGGCACATTGGCATTCCGCTCACTAATCGTATGCACGCAATGATGTTTCCTGCCGAACTCCAATCTGCCGAGGTCAGCTCCTGCCACTGACCACTCGGCTGCCCACATTTTAACTAATTCTGATATGAAGTAAGACTGAAGCGTCTTTCAACCCCCCTCCCCCACGCTCGTAATGGAATGCTCCAGATGTTCATCGCTCGTTGACACCAGGTTTACCTAGCCGCGGTGTCATCTAGTTACCGTCCACTGCAGGAATGTTCTGTGTTGAGGACACATTTAATGATGTGGCTATTATTACCGATACCTGTACCATACGGCCAGTGCAGCCAACATTCTCATTAGGACCAGGCAATGGAGGTCTGATATAATCCATTAAACTAAAATCTCGATAATTGTTTTTTCTTTTTTCAGAATAATGGTATTGCATGCACGTTCAAATTTTTCTGCAATTATTCACTTTAAATGTAAAACATGTAAAACTTACAATTTAATTACAGTACTAAATTAAGATATATATTTCTTAAAAGTCTGCCGCTTTGATTTCTCACTAATATCTGAATTACTTTTTAGAATCCCTAATGGACTGTACTATTTGAAGCTGTTATTTATTGGCGATCATTTCAAAAGAGGATAGGCAGGCAAGAGGTATTAGGTCTTTTTTTTAAAGTTTTATTATTTATTTATGTGTAAATAAATATCATGCAAAAGATATTTGGCTCTGGGGAAGAGGGATTACTTCTGTACCGTCCCAGCTCATGGCCGAAGACGCAGAAAGCAAAAGGGAAGGTAATTCGGAGGCACGTGTCCCAAACCGCGGCGAGGAAGACCCAAAACATGCGTTGTCATTCAAACGGCTCCTCTTATTTATTTATTTATTTATTTATTTATTCATTGTATTTACAGCAAACTGCTTCCATAACATTGCTATCTGCGGCTACATATCTAGTGAGTCTTTTGACTGGGGCATGTTATCCAGACACAAAGAAAATGCAAATTGATTTCATATCTAAAGTGACATTTTAAGGGCATTACACATTACATCCTCTATCATTCAGGCCAAGATATGAAAATCGCCGGTAAATGTCAAACCACAGGCAGACTCCATTTCCAGAGGTTTGTGTTTATTGTGGCGATCAGTGGCTGCGGCTAACTGGTTTGTGACAGCTGAAGTTAAACTCTACAGATCGTGGTTTCACACTTGCTCCTTTCATCTATGCCTTAAGCAGCTCCTTAATAGATGTTTGGCATGCATTCGCCAGGGATGGCTGGATTAGTAGTCAGCAAACGTCGCCGTGTGCGCAATGTTTTCATCAGACAAGGGATCTGGGGGAGGACCTCGTTTCTGAGCACACACTCATCATGGAACTTTTTCACTTAAGAGGTCTATGAGTTGGCAGCTTTAAACAAAGTTGCCTTAGAACACAGTGAACGCACTAGCAAGTGTAAGGGATGTCGTTTCTTACACACAAAGGAAAACTCTCCGTCAGCAGTGAATTTAGTGAGTGGGCTGTTGAATGTAACCAGTACGTTGCAGGTTCTAATCCCATGAGAGTAACTGCTGTTGTATCATTTAAAACAACACCAAAACCAAAACAGCTCCAGTAATTATATGGCTATGTTATGTATAAAATGTGTAAATGGAGTGTAAAAGTTATGCGAGTGGATCTGCAAGACCGCTTAAAATAATGTAATTGCGACTGATTATACTGCCTGGTAAGTGAGGCGACTTCTGGCTTATTGTTTCTGTTTGTGATGAGACACGTTTGTGAAAAACCCAGTCCCTCCCCCCTCCTCTCCTTTCACATTCATTCATTTTAAACTGAGCACTAACGTTGATGTCACTCGTTGGTCACCGCAGCCAGGTGACCTGCACATGTAGCCGGGATATCACTCAAAGGAGAAGTATGTCTTAATTGTCTAATTTCATGTTAAGTCTCATGTGAGTCACTCCTAACGATGTGAATTATATGAGTATAAATGCTTCTCGCGGAGACATACATCTTCTTCATATGCAGTGATTTGCGGGTTATTTGTCACTCAGACATTTTAAAACACGAGTTGACGTGAGGGTTAATGCTTGAAGCCAGAGAGGCAGTGAATCACTGGTGTTAAAGAGTGTGTTTCGTGGGCTGTTGCATCTTCAACCATCCACTTCTCCATTTAACCAGTTTTACCTGTAGAGACAGTGCTTTATTGGGTTGCTACATTAACGTCCTATACTGAATGTACTTAACCTGGGATGACCCGTTGTTAAACAGTACAGCAGGCTTAAAGTGTCGAGCTGCATTCAGATTCATCTTTGAAAATATATTTCTGATCAATTAAATATAAATATGAACAGCAGTATTATCTACAAAGAAACATGTTTATTTACTTCCCTTAGAAAATAAATAATTAATTAGCTGAATTTCTTCTTTCATGTTCCAATAAAATGCCACTCATTGGTTTCTGTGTTAAACATGTCAGTGTTTGGATTCACTGTGTTGCTCCAATGTGACTGCAATGAGGACACTGACTGGGCGTTTCAGTTTGGAAACGGCCTTCTGTTTCTATTTTCGATATATTCGTTCAACCACTGATCTAACCAATATCTACTCCGCCGAGTCTCTAATAAAGTTCAAACATATACCATAATCGATAGTGAGGATACAGTGGACTCCTCTGCGCAGTCGTTGAGTGTTATGATGTCATTAAATAATGAGGTATGCACAGTCGTTGAGCTTTATGCTGTCATTAAGTAATATGGTATGCACAGTTCTTCAGCGTTATGATGTCATTAGGCAATGAGGTATGCACAGTCGTTGAGTGTTATGATTTCATGAAATAATGAGGTATGCGCAGTTGTTGAGCGTTATGATGTCATTAGGCAATGAGGTATGCGCAGTCGTTGAGTGTTATGATTTCATGAAATAATGAGGTATGCGCAGTTGTTGAGCGTTATGATGTCATTAGGCAATGAGGTATGCGCAGTCGTTGAGTGTTATGATCTCCTTTAGCAGCGCGCTCTGCTTTCCCTGAAGTACTGGGTCCAGTGAAAGAGCCTTTCGTGACAAGCGAAATGGAACGGCGCGGCTCCCAGCTTGGATCATTTTACAGCAGACGGAGAAAGAGGGAAAAGAAATTGTGGCAAGCAGATGGCCAGAGATGAAGGTCAAAATCAGATAGAGAAGTTTGTCAAAATGTGATGACATCAGCAATCTGTAAAGCGTTATTGCACCTAGCTAGAGGTGCTGAGAAACATTTTGAAATGATAAAAACACTGGAGTTGCCAGCACATTGCCTCGAGTGTTTGCTCGTGTGTGTGTGCGTGTGTGTGTGAGTGTGTGTTCTCTCTCCTCCTCTCCCCTCTCTCCCTAGCACACGAGGATGTGTGCCAGATGCGAGGGGGAAAGCTATCTAGCTTTAATGATATTAAACATGCTTTTCTTTATGCTCAATAATAACTCTATTATGATTGATACAAAAACGGCCAGCGCTTTATCTGGTACAAATGGAATCGTCTGTCATCGTCTGTATTGAGTCATCAATTTCCGCCGGTGATGAGGATCGTTTGCAGTAACTAATCGTCTGTCTGGTCGGGATGTCTCGTAGGCCGGTCGGACAGCGCTTCTGAATGCTCGCTGAGCAACAATCTTACCCTTCCGTGAAGATTGAGAGTGGCCCATTAGGCCTGCCGTCTGTGGCAGTATCTGGGCTTTTCTTTCTACATAATGCACGGCCGCTAATAAATCACCCCGCGAGGCAGCGCCTATTGATTACGGCCACTTCCACGCCCGTGTCTAGTGAATTCTCCACAGAATAAAACCAAGCTTTATATTTTGCGCTGTCAAAATATTAAAGTGCTCTGTCAAAGGGAGTCTGACTCATGCCGGAGAGAGTTATTCCCCCTGCATGTGCGCCTGTTTCTTCCTGCCTGACCCTGAATGTGCGCTGCCTACTGTCCAGGACATCTGTCTGCCCTCCGTTGGTTTTTATTCAATGCCAAAGCAAAGCTGTCAATGGAATCATCCATTGTTTTTGTTTTGTTTGAAATGTTTGTGGACAGAATGCACTTCCTACATTCATCTTAAAGTGCTGGGGTGCTGTGTACATCGTTCTTCAATGTCTTTTTGTTTCCTCATTGAGTATTGGAAGTTAGACATTTCGGTTATGAAATGATCAAATATAAATGATATGTTTCTATTTAATATAAAATACAGGGGAAGCTTTTCAACAGTGACTCATTGAACTAATGATTAGTGGAATCATGTGTCAATCAGGTAGCCATCACATGCCACTGGCAGCAAGCATGAAACCTAAATCTTGATAAATAGCAAAGTGTTTTATTATTCTTTTTTGTCAATTTATATGAAAAAAATCTGGTCAATAATGTTGCACGGGGCTTTCTAAAATGTACGAGACAGTATGTTCTAAAAATTCTGAAGAGCAAAAAAAGGCAAAATGGTTTTCCACTGTAGAAGCGTTTTTCCTTTGTGGAAACACATGATTCGGGGGGATTTTTTCTTTCCTGTCAATTGGAGCATTAATGCGTCGTGATCGTGCTGACCTCGGCTTCTCTGGGCCTTCTGACAGAAAACCCTGATCATGTGTACCTCGCAAGAGCTCTTCTTTTGAATTCTTAAATTCACGCACTTAAAAAAATAAAAACATTGTTGTTTTTTTTATTTGACCAAAGGAATAAATGAATAAATAAATAAATAAATAAATAAATAAATAAATAAACAAACAAATAAATAAATAAAAACATCCTCAGACAAAGCAGACTTAAAAACTCAATGTCCACGTTTTTTTGAGAAAAAGCATTTGAAGCCAGCTGTATTTCTGACCTCCTTATTTTCCAAAACTTAGGTCAGTTTTTGGAATCAATAGTTTTTTGCTCTCTGTTTGACTTATATTATCGCATTGAGTATGTGTTTTAAATCATTTAATGCTTTGTTCCATTTGTGTACATGTAAAATAATTGCAATTCATTATCTAAGTGAGGAATGAGTCCCAGGAGGGGATCTTCTGTGAGGTTGTTAATCTAAATTTATTAAATAAAAATCCAGCTGTATAAATAAAGTAAAAAACACATAAAACCGAACATCTGAAAAGTCCAGGACAAGGACAAAAAAGTATGGAGTTGAAGATTCTAGGTCAAAAAAGTATGGTTAGCATCCAGGGACCCTATTGACCTTAGGGCAGTGTTTTCAGAGTATCTGTTAGTAAGGTACTACTGGGAGAAGGGGGAGGAAAGGTGCATTGTTTTGCCTGTGTCTGAGGAGGAAATAACTCAGAGACACTTCAATCCATAAATGTAGATGCTGCTCTTCTCATTTGTCATGATAATGCATTGTTTGGATCTCGGTTGGTTTGGACTAAAAAAAAATATCATACTTTTTTTTTTTAAGCAAGTGGGTAGAATCTATTGATTGAAGATGCATGCAGCACATAGCTGATAAATATTCATCGCTGAATATGATTTCGAAGCTGTAATCGAAATGTGGAAGATGTTGCTTCCACGCTGTAGTATTGATATATGTATATGATTTTTTATTTTGATGATTGCTAGTCCGAACCTGTACCTGCATATTTTTCGTGCTGATATATACGTGTTGGAGATGTCAATGTGCATTCAACAGTTAAACTGAGTGAACCCTAGTTAGAGGACGCTTCATGACTGCCAATTGCCGCTAATGAGATTCGTCTCCTCTTGAAAGATTCACAGAAAAGCCCTCAATCCATTCTGAGCACATTCAAAGGCAGGGGACTATGTACTCCCCTCGCAAGTTCATTATCATTCCCAGGTTATCCCCAGCCAAGTGAATCTGGAACGCAAATGAATTAGTGAGAATTAAGGAGCCTCCATGGGCTGAACCCTCTCCAAATCTCCGCTAAGATGAAAGTTACACAGCCCCATGTCTCGTGTCCCATGCCGCTGTCCACCCTCCACCCAGTTCCGTTCCGTTCCGTTCCATTCCGTTCCGTTCCGTTCCGTTCTTCCATCGTGAGGAACACGTGTGCTCCTAATTTCTCCTTACGCCTCCTGACCGTGCTGTTTAGCCACGTGGGAAAAGTTTCTATAGGCTGGCGGGACCTAATCCCACTCAGCGAGCCGCCCCCCAACACCCGCCCCAGCCCCTCACTGCCGATTAATTACCACAGTGAGCTGGTAGCACCTAGTCGTCAGTGATCCCTCTCTAAGCAGGCCTCCCTCTCATCTCTGCCACTCATCGGTAATCAAAGGGTCCTCAGCCGCCTTGAAGGGGAAGAGCAACGGTGAGGGGAGGCAAGGCTTCCCAGTGACTTTCAGCCTTAGTACCAGAACTCACAGGTAAACCCCCATCCCCACACACTCACACACACACACACACACTCACACGCACACACAAACACACACACACTCACACACAAACACACTCACACACACTCACACACAAACACACATACACACACACACACACAAACACACAAACACACATACACACACACACTCACGCACACACACACGCGCACTCACTCACACACACACAAACACACACTCACACACACACACACTCACGCACGCACACACACACACTCCCGCACACACACACGCGCACTCACTCACACACACACACTCACACACACACACACTCACACACACACTCAATCACACACACACATTCACGCACACACACACACACAAATACACTCACACACACACACTCAATCACACACACACATTCACGCACACACACACACACAAATACACTCACTCACACACACACACTCACGCAAACACACACATTCCCATTGCTTCATCAGGATCATGTCTACCCCCGTCACACACACACACACACACAAACACTCATTCATTCTTCAGGAACCTGTGTAGCCCACACACACACACACACACACACACACACACACACACACACATTACCTCGCTTCTACAGGATCTTGTCTATGAGCTGAAGGCAGGTGCAGGCCTTGCAGAGAACATCGTGGCCATGAGACAGAGAGGACAAACAGCTCTGGGAGACAGGGAGAACCTGTCACCTTCTATTCCACACGCTCTCACATCCTATCGTTTCCGCTTATGAGGACGTGGTCTCAATGCTGCTGAGTGAAGTCGGTATCTCCATGGAGAGTGGAGCTTTATAACAGCAAAAAGTGTGTTCAATTATTGTTTGTGTGTAGCTGTTCTTCAGTATTATATGTGCGCACACAGATATATTATCTTATTATTACAACTGTAACGTTTTGGTGACGCATGCACAGCTGTGGTTTAGCAGAACAGTATGTCTGCGTTCACAAGGATATCTGTCTCTATATTTGTCTCCATCTGTCAGAAACACTGGAGCTGTTTTTGCCTGTGCTCAGTGTTGTTTTCCATTCAGCACTGTCGTGCGACAGACTGCAGAGGGCACCTCCCTCCCTCGGCTAGTTCAACATCGCGTCGTGCCCTTGTGCCGGACATCAAATGACCAGCCGGGCCCCCGAGGAGCTCTCCAATTTCTGCCCTCTCATTTCGGCAGCCCCACGCACTGCCGCGGCCGGTCGGCTCTGGGAGAAAAGGGACATCTGCCTGTCTGAAGACCGGGGGACGGCCCGGCCGCTGCCTCCGTCTGCCACAGGATCATATTAGACTGTCACATCATCCCCCCTGCTTTATTTCTCCACAGAAAGATCCTGCTCGCGGCGACGTCTCCATGTGTTTGATTGGATCCCGCACGCCGGTAACCTTTTTGGACCACCGACGTTCTTTATGTAATGATTATCCCATAACTTAATTATATGTGCATTTCCGAAATCTATTTATTGATGACAGGCCCTGAAATTGATTGAGACGAATTTGCATAAAAATCTATTTCACGGCAGCTTTTAGGCTCAAGATTGATCTCCTTGGACTGAAATGTCTTTGTTCCCTTTTTTTCCTCTCGCTTTAACTAACTAAGGCTCTCGAGCCTCAAGTTAATAAAGCAAACAGGCATTAGTGTTCAGAAACATTTTGTTTTTTCCATGGTAACTAAGTCCATGTGGTTTTTAATGGCATCTATATTCATTTTAATAACTGTTATTACTAGAATAGAGATGTACCAGACATTAAAAAATAAATAAATAAAAAAAACACGCACACACATAAAGCCACCCAAAAGTGTATTACACGCAATTACATCCACTCTGATTTTTTTGGTCATTATCTCACATCCAGCCCATAGTGCACTATGAAAACGTTTAGAAAACACCTCCAGATTCAGACCGATGGGGGGGGGGGGGGGGGGGGGGGGGCGCCGCGGGGGCGGGGGGGGGGGGGGGGGGGCCGGGGGGGGGGGGGGGGGGGGGGGGGGGGGGGGGGGGGGGGGGG
>JAOYSI010000027.1:140144-154520 GCA_025775065.1 Hiodon alosoides | reverse complement strand
AATATATAACTTGGTCATAAAATCTTCAGGAGTTAAAAGCTTTCCTCGCTGTCACTTCTATCAGTAGGTCCACCCCTGTTGGTTTGGCTGTGCTCTTAAGATGTGGGAAGGGAAGGATCTCCTTCATGGCTATATTACCTTACCTTGCATCTCACCACATTTTGCTTTTGTATGCTACCATAGTTTATTCCTGCAGAGGTCGAATAGCACTAAACACTGAATTAATAATAATAATAATAATAATAATAATCTCCCCCGCTTGATTGTCAGCTAATAACCATATTCTGCTTTTCTTGAGCCTTTCCTCCTCCTCTCCCTGGCATGGAAGAGATAGGCTGTGGCCAATCAGAAGACAGATATCATCTCCAGTGTAGGCCTGGCAGCAAGAAACCACGAACCAAGAAGGAACCTCCTACTGAGAGTGCACTGTTGGCTATCAATCCAACCTTCCGAAAAGTGCTGAAGCTGCGGAGCCATCAACTCAGCTTCTCACTAATTACTTTAATTATTATTTTTGCTTTATTCTGTGGTGCCTACGTTTATGCCATTTTCCAAGAGTTCTCCTGACTGCCTCTGGGATCAAGGAATGATTTTCAAAATTGTTATTGTAACGTTCCACGGGGTACAGGTTAAGGGGGAACCCAGTTGCAGTGCTGATAGGGAAGGTCAGACTGGCGTGGGTCAAGTACCGGCAGGAGAAAGCATTCAAGGGTAGTCAAAGACGTGGGAGGCAAGGCAAGGCACAATACTTCACAAAGAGTGAGGGTTAGTGAGGGGCTTATATGTGAAACAGAAAACCAGGTACGAAGGTGCAGGGCCAATGGAAGCAGAGGGTGCACATGGGTTTCAGGAATGTTAATTGAATGGAACTGGGGCTTTGTTGTGAACTGTGACAGTTATATTATTTGTGGTCGCTATAAAAATAAGTTTGATTGATCGATCAATTATTTCCTATAGAATACGGTAAACAAAAAATGATAACGTCCTCTAATGTATACTGTTAATTAACAAACACCTTTGTAAAAGATACGATACAATTAAAATATAAAAATAGGATCAGAAGTTCACCTTCGCCCGTGATGAAAGCACTTATCAGATACAGCACCCGAACCTCAGGGCTTCACGGATGATAGCAGTAATGCAAAGAACTAAAGTGCAATAATATAATTTAACACAGGGTGGCAGTATCGCATGATTTCCAAATACACACAAGCAATTAAAACAATAGCACGTTGCCTCCACGTGAATGTGCACCTAAGAACCAACCAGGTCCTGCAAGCAATAATGCGAATAAAATCAAGCATTTTTACATAAAGAATCTGTCAATTAGTTGTGTCTAGTTATTCAATATAATATGGACCTAACATGGGCGCAGAGCCATTTTTTCGAAAATAAAGTAAATTTAAGTCACGAGGATGCTCACTTTGCGCTGATTTCAAATTTACAGAACTGGAAACTTTAAAAAAATTAGTTCCCTACTTCATGCGTATATACTTGGTCGTTGATCGCATTTTGGACGTGTGTATAGATATATTTTTAAATAGACATAAATACCCATTTTGATTAAATGAATTTCACGACTCCATTTTAATGTTTACATATTAACACGATTTGCGTAAAACGTTGTTTAAAGGTTTGGTTTGCCTAATTTCATACATCAGAGGAAAAGGAGCAAAATTATCCGATATAGACTGGAGACAATCACTGGACGCTCTAAAACATGGACATGAAAACACCGCTGGCTTCTTTACACGGTTCATTAGCACTTGGATGATTGCGGAATTCTGCCCTTTTTTTCTCATGCAAAACTACATGGTTCAGCCATAGTAATTATTTTACGCGCCATTTCGTTCGTAGATCACTATGAGAACCCAATCAAAACTAAGCCTTATGTACACGGAAGTTTCGCGCTTTACGTATTGCGCATAACATTTATCGTTTATAAACTTAATAAGTAATGTCGGTCAAATGAAGAAATTATTTTAATAAAGAATTTTAAAAATCTTAATATCAGTGCATCTGGTGCTTTACATGCCGTTATAATCCTAACACAATGGCAAAGATTGAAATGAAAAAAATAATCAGATTTTAAATGTAAGCCTTTTACTTATTTTGTAGGACGTGTTTAAAGTATATAACTTTTAATTATAAATTCTGAACATTCTATAAAATAAAAAGACTATAATTTTTCCGACATAAGTTTTTAATTTGGTAAAAATTTACACGTTTGCACTGTAACAACATTTACAACGCGTATCACAACATTTATTTTGAAACACAAGCTAGTCTAGGCTAACAAATGCGGAAATCCAAATTGCTAATTCTGTTGACAACATAAAAGAAAATAGGCTATTAAATATTGAGACATCTTTAAGGTACTAATAAAATAAGGTATAAATACATCCCGTAGCTAAACCGTAACAACGAAAAAATTCAACACAATTAAATTAGCCAATTAGCGACTTCCTTCTAAATTGTGCTTTACTAAATCGATCTCTATAAATTGTCATTACCTTACATTTCTTTAAACGCAGAAATCGGTACAATTCACTTTGTGACTATACATTTGCAAAAAAAGGAAAAACAATAAACTGTTATAGATTTAGAAATACTAAAATGCCAATCAATAGGTTGTAAGTACCTCTACATTTTTCACAATATTACTAAAAGCTAGATATGTCTGTACATAGTTTTAAATAATTTAACATTCCATTGAGTATAATACGTGAGAAATACTTCTAAGAATGCATTTTGGTATTTTCCGAAAAGAAAATTGCTTTTCAATTTGGCCTTGGAAAGGATCAAATTGGTTAGAACTGTAGGCCTGTGTTTTATGAACACCACTATTCCAAACGCAAACAATCCGTTTTTGAATAGTTTAATTTATGTTTAAAATATGGAACGAAAATGTGACTCATTTGTTAGTTATTGGTCAGTGGTTAAACTCAAAGGTATTGGCAGTTCGATTCAAACGGGGTGCTTTAGTAGTAAAGATTGTGTATTACTGTGTTAATTGCATGCAGCACTGGCTTCCAAAAGACGGACCAATTCGAGATATACAAACAAACAATTATTTGACGAAAATTTCAACACATATTTAAATGGAGTGTTTTGAATTACACCATTGTTTTCTAACTATGTGAATAAAAACTGTAGTAACCAACGTCCTTGGCGCAGTTTTTCTCGCATTCCCGTGGCGTTAAAATTTCGCTTTTTAGTGGGGATGAGGTTTCTGACACAGGCGTAGCGGTGGGTGATATTCGTCTCCGTTTTGCCTGTTCAAAAATCCCAGAATCACTCGAATCAATTGACTTTATGGAAGAAGGTGTCTCTATCCAGCTAGATTCCGACAGGTCTTTTGGTTTCGCGTCTTCGGTTCCACCCAGTGGAGACCGCTCCGTTGCCAGGGTTTCACCTTCGTCCACCACGTAGTTAGAGGTGCCAGTCCTACTCCCGACGGAATTTGAGGGCCAGCAGGGGAGAACGGAGCTTGATTTAGTGCAGTACTGGGGCGGAGTACGCGTGCCCCATCCCGAGGGATCTGCGTAATAACCCAGAGGTCTGCCTGAGCACCCTGCAGTGGGCAGTGGAAGTGCTTTTACTCCAGCAGCTGCGTAAGACAGCAGGGTGGCCGCGTTACCAGCAAAATCAGCAGCGGCGGCGGCATCGTATGCCGACGCGGCAAAGTCCAGTCGGTTGTTGGCAGGGGTGACAAACCATCGCTGCGGGGAGGCCGCTGCGGTCTCCTCGGCTTGTTGCGGGGACAGCAAGCTGTTGCTAAGTGGGACGCTGCGGTCCGTGCCAGGACCGGTCCCGGCGCCAGGGTGGAAGCGGGATTTGGCATAAGTGCTGACAAACTGGTCCTGTAGGAAAGAACCAGCCATGGCATATCTCGCACTAGGCACGATCTGAGAGCGAGGCGAGTCACCAGGCGACGGTGTCAACCGGTCAATGTCACAACCTGTGTATATTCTGTAAAAAGAAAGAAAGAAAGAACAAAAAACGGACCAGCATGTTAGGGATTTATATAGGCCTATTATCAATAACTGGCAGATATGTAATTATTGGACCAATTCAATGTTCTGTCTCAATTGATGAACAGGTGAGACAGTGCTTTTACATAACCATTATCTGCAACAATACAAGATAAACGTGACAATATTGACTACATTTGTTCGATACTCTTACCCCACGCAAAGAGAAAAAGCATTTTGTATAGCATTCACTGTTGTTTATATAAGAAAAGGTTTATGAAAAAAACATTTAACTTTTTTGATAAACCTGTATTGAGGTATAAAAGAGTTTCATGAAACGGTTATATATGTATACAAAATTTTTATTAATGTGGTTCCGCATTTAAACGTTCTGCTGTTTTTAATTGTTAAATATATATGTGTGCGTGTGTTTAAATTTAATATCTGTATTAAACTAAATTTCATCGTATCAAATAAACATTATCCTACATAAAGTTAGTCTGCCCTATTGTGCAACTACGTAATCAAAATATTTGTTATTTAAATATTTCACTCAATACCAAACAAAAAATTAAATACCGCCAACTAATATAAAAAGAGCATTCTCTATAAATACTGACTACTTAATATTAGTGTATTAAGACACATAACAATACTGACGGAAATATATGATAAAACTCAGCTCGTATGGTATGATTCTGAAATGTTAATACGACTTATTATAAATAAAAATACACTATAATTTTATCCAGATTTATTATGCCGTGTACGTGCATTTCCATGCAATAAATGTCGAACTAGTTTTTTTGTTTGTTTTTTTAAGCCACTAGCTACATTAACTTCAAATGTAGTTTAATTCATACATTTCATTAAATGGGACTTTGCGTGCGTGCGATGATGTAGTTATTATTTAAATATGTAAGACAACATTAAAACAAACAAGCAAAAAAATACATCTGTGTATTATTTATACAGCGATATTCTATATAATTAACATCTTCCAATAGTCTTACGTGTCGTAGTTGTCCCGAAATCCTTTCGCAAAAGGATTGTGGTCGATTTTTAACTGCGTGATCTGCAAAGAGAGGAGCAATTCTAAGATACGTTTTAAGGAAATGCATTAAAATTGTCCCGTTACTTTAGTTAATAATGTTAAAAAATAATACAAATTTTGCAAAATTGAATGGTTTAAAAGCACAGCTGTTCTCTTACATCCGTATTCTGGTAAGCTGTAACTGCGATAAACTGCGTTTCTGGGAAAGTAAATGTTTGCACTCGTCCCGGTTGGCTGGAGTCTTCTGTTCCATCCTCGTTTACTTCCACCACATGTAACCTGGGCTGGTACTTGTGAAGAGACTGAAGAACCACCATCTGTAGAGAGAAACCGAGTGGACGGGGACAAAAGACGAAGAGTGTGAAAGTCTTTTTTCGCCTCCTCTACAGCTGCGGTTCTCGCAAAAGAAGATAAACTGAGACTTGGCGGCCTCTATCCCAAACAAAATCCTCCTGTCAGTGCGCCAGTCTATCAGAAACATTTTGATATAAAGCTATACATGAGATTTTTAATTTTGAAACCTAAAAATACTACTGTTACGGCTACAGATGAATTATTTAGTAATACAAGACTACAGTTATTGTAAAAATCATTAATAATTTTGGTTTAATCCGACAAATTCTATTTGTACTGTTATATAGGTTGAAATGCATCTCTTACAGAAACCCATTCGTTCATATAAAATAGTTTTTTTTCTATTATGGACATCCTTCCGAACCTACCTGTCCAGTGTTGTTCGAAGCGCCTTTGTTATTTGTTAATTTAAGCTTTCCAAAAGAAATTTCCTGGCGCATCCAATGTGCGCCGGTATTGGGAGAATCTGGGTGCATATAAACTCGATTCCCTAAAGGTAATGAACACAAATACGTATTTAAATTAGTTAAATAGAACAAGTAAACCATTTAATACACATTATAGACCCTAAAACAAATTAGTTTCCGTTTTCGCAGCGTGGCGAAATGAGGGTCGCTCAAAATTTTTTATTAAATAGGCTTATCAATATGCAAGATTCCCTCGCGCAAAAGCATCGCCTGTATACGTTCAAAAAGTGTTAATTGGAAGAACTTGCCCGTCACGTTTGTGTCCGCTTTTCCACACGGAACCCACTTTCCTCCTTGAAATCTCCAATGATTAGGGTCGGCCAAAATTACATCCACAAAAATATTGTAATGAGCCGTCGGATCCAGACCAGAAATATTAAAGCTTAGAAACGGGAACATCCGTCTGGAACAAAATGTGAATTAGTGAACGAAAAGCTGTTGTGAGCAATACAAATGCAACACACCTTCTACTATACATAGTCAGGGTATACCGATACAAGATTTTCAGTATTTAATTCTAAAAACAGCATATTTTATTGACAAAATGCATCAATTTTAACAGTAGAAACACTAAATAAATACAAGAATAAAATATGATGACGTCTGAAAACAAGTTTAACATTTTTATACGCATAATTACATACAGTTTTTATGAGTATAATTTTTTAAAAGCGATTTCTCCATTAAAATCTGTACTACAACTAGGCTAGTAAAAACGGTACATTTTTTACTTCTGAGCATGGTTGCTGTCCAAGGTGCGCCCAGTCAGCTTATAAACAAACAAACAAAATGTGTATAATACATTTTATTTAGGTGATCTGGTTGCCTTGTGATAATACCCTAATTTAGCAGAGGCCAAAAAAAAAAAAAAAAAAAGTACAACACTTTGGATACGAGTTTACAGAAGTGCGAAGCACATGTTAGACCGAATACCTACCTTCCTTGTTTAGTGATGATCATTTCTGTTTGATGTCTGTGAAACTTGAGCCACAGCGCCCTGTTGCACAGATAGACCTGAGCTTTACCGGGCACGAGACCAGTTTGCGCCGAGGAGAACTGATAGAAAGCCCCCCCTTGGTAAGCGTGTCCATACTGTTGCGTGTAAGGATAACCCGCGGTTGGGTAGCCTTGCGGAGAGGTGTTGGTCAAAAGGCTGTTGTACGCTCCATTGGTTATCACCGGGTGATGAGGCATATAGCGGTTCGGACTCCCAATTGAAAAAGCTGGATGCGCAGGTCCATGTTGACTCGAGTAGGGAAACATGGCGCTAGGAGAGGCAGACACTGGCTGGGGTTGATTGGATTGAGACAGGAGATACCGTTCTGCAGCAGATCCATCGAAATTGTG
The DNA here is from genome assembly GCA_025775065.1 of Hiodon alosoides. Taxonomy (NCBI): domain Eukaryota; kingdom Metazoa; phylum Chordata; class Actinopteri; order Hiodontiformes; family Hiodontidae; genus Hiodon; species Hiodon alosoides. Next base: position 147,324 of record JAOYSI010000027.1, on the reverse strand, counting down.
ACGAATTTCAGAGACTCCTTCCAGAGCAGGGGAGAGTTTGCTTCTCTGGGCGTCCCCTGGTGCGTCCTTGGAGTCAGGAAAATTGTCTCCCTCTGACTGATTCGTCATCCTACTGGAATTTTTTTTCAGAGGTGAAACACTCTCCAGGTTGTCACTGGAGGACATAATAGGGTGGTCCTGTACGACCAACTCAGATCCGTCTGCGCCGGGAAAACCGCTGCCCACATTCAGAAACTTCTTGGAGAGCATGATAGATGGCGAGATGCAATGCCCCAGCTGCATAGCTCAATTGCAAACAGCGACTGCACGCAACCTTTGTGAAATATCCACTCGCTTAACTCAACGCCCCACCAATCTAGTTAGACAGAAAACGCCTTCCCGGGGTTTTAGCTACTTTTCTGTAAGACCGCAAATTAACCAATTGACACTACGCTGCAATCAGTTTTTGATATCTCTGCCAGCAACGCTAATGAAACAACGTTTGCCATTGGTTAGCTCGTGACAGTAATTTAATTAGACAGACTTTAATTAGGATAATCATGTGGGCCTTTATCGCTATGCAGTAAATAGCAAGAGATTCTCAATGTCGTTGAGATGACCGATTTATATGATATATCACTGTTTTTATATATCTCTTTACGGTATTTGTTTCTGTTCCATGTGCATATATAAAATATATATGCATTATATACATGTGTTAATCTATAAAGCCAAACCAGAGATTAAGAATAACATCGCAATACAATACAAACTCATTATTTTACAAAAGAAAACAGGATTTTGGATATTTATACGTCGGCAGGAGAAACAATTTATCTTGTATTAATGTGGCCGGAGTAGCGAAGTGTGGTCCCCCAGAAAGGAGAATTTATTATTAAAACAGCACAAATGACAGCCAGTGCACTTTATGCTTTGAAATGTTTGTGATATAGCGTGAAATCATCCGGTGCCTTTAAAAAATATTTACGGGTCCCAAGATAAATAAATATTTTATGCTAGTTGGCTACTTAGAGGTATGAACCAGGGAGCGCCTAACACCAAATAAGTGATATAGCGAACATTTCCCTCTAACACTTTAACGTGACAAATAGTTGTGTTGAGAAACGTGAAATAGTATTGTTTCTAAGAACGCCTAAAATTAGCCAGGATACACTGCTACATTTTAAGTGTTAGTACAACCCATCCGATTTTATTTATAAACTCGTTTAACATTATCTTTCCAAAGTAACCGGTTCATTGCAGTCCACATTTTTATGTAGAAAATTCGTTTATTATAGTAAAACCCAACACCTTCCAATACATACATTTGTTTAATAATCGCCAGTCAAATGGAATAACGCGCATCCATATATATCAAATAACTGGTGAAATATTAAAGCGAATGTTAACTTACACAAATTAAGTTAAATTTATAATATGCGGGGAGTGTTTGGGGGTGGGGGGTCTCTCAGGAGAACTGGATGTGCTCAGCACGATATGGGCCAATTATTTTATGTGTGAGAGATGTAGGGGACTGTGACTGAAACTCATGCCAAAACCTAAGCAGACAGACTGCGGTCCACAGTGTCGGAATCAGAGCCCTGATAGGAGCTTTGCTCCATAGTTTATCCGTGGTCACCTAAAAAATGTCATTATTCGGGTATTTAAATATGTTCATAATACATTCAAGTTAAAGAACATGCCAATCGGTGCATTTTAACTCTCCCTTCAGCCTCAAATGAAAGAATAAAAAAAACAAACACTGGATTCGATGTTTGAGAAGAAAACGAAAAACATAAAAACGTCGTTGTCCCGAGGTTATGTAAAAATGTAATTCTCCATGTTATTCACATGCCATTTTTGTTAATCATACGTATGAGTAAGTGTTCTGCACGGTTATATTTCACAGTTTCTTCGCTCAATCACATTAGGAGGCGACACATTCTTCAACGATGTCGACTAATACCAATAGCACTTTTAACAAACGACTTATTTCTAACGAATTTCGTCAAACTCAAAATTCCATATACATCTAATTAAGGTAGCTCTGTCTATCAGCACATTCAGTGTATTTTGGCTGCTGTTTCCACCAATTTCATCAAGTGAACTCGTTGAATTATTACGCAAGAAAGTGGAAAACTGAAATAAAAATAAAACAGACACATGAAAAGAAGAAACAGAATGGGGGACGGCGCGAAGGAGGTCACCATGTTATTAAAGCCGGTTGTTTGATCAAACCTACAAGACTTTAGAACTGTCCGGGCAATTTAAGGGACATATTTATTTCTTATGTAAAACTCAGTCCCGCCGTTCTCGATACGGAATGCTTTGTTTACACAATTAACAAGGGTTTAAAAATAAAAATATATTTTTTTATAAAATTCGTTTCGCATCAGTGTTTGGACCGAATAATCTTGAGACCCGCTGCAGAAATAACAATAAAGAACTGCTCAGTATCACCTTCACCATCTACCACTTAGATTTTTTAGCATTTAGCAGATCGTATACACATACGATCAGCTAAATGCCTTATACCACGCCGAATACACATACGATCAGCTAAATGCCTAATACCACGGAATTATCTATAGAACAGATAAAACAAAAACTATTTATAATTTATTTATTATTTGATGAAATAAACAGGCAACATTATTGAAAGAAAGGAGAAAAACCGCGGCACTCTGCCACAGAGATGACAACACATTCAGTCCAAAACAGTTGTGTAAAAAAATAAAAATAAAATAGCAGACCAAAGCATTGAAACTCTACAGAGTAGGGATATTTTAATCGCGACTTAAGTAGGTTATTTCCACCTTGTATATCTGTAGGGCCATCCTGGTAGTCACAGCCTGTGCTGAAGCTGTGGTACATATGTATTTTCAGGGTAGGAGATACGAAGGAATGGTGATGCAGACTGACTTCACTGAAACACCACTGTGTCCAGCATGGCAGCCAGGCACTGTACAATGTTTGAGGACATCAGAACGTCTACGTGTTCCTCTAAATGCCGTTTTGGGTCCTGCAGAGGACAAGCGAGAGTGAAAATGGCAATGAGAGAGCAGCTTTTGAAATGTGAATATTAACCCACAATGCATTGGTGTTAATGCATTTTCAGTAATTAACACATTGAGGCTTTTCACCGAAGGTCGCCGGATAATGTCCAATTTCATCTTCAGCCACCACTAAACCGCAACGCCACTGTACTTCTTTATAAAATCTAATCTGAGTAAAAATCTGAGTAAAAACCACTCCGGTACAACACATTCTATGATAGTGGCTGACCATGACTTAAAAATGAGTTGTAATACACACAGCCATTATGCTGAAGAACATTAACCCTTAACATTGTGTCAATGATGAAATATAATTACCTATACATAACCCGTTTCTGCAGCAGAGGAAACAACGGCCATCTCTCACCTGTTTTCCAACATTCTTAATAGCCAGCTGCTCCGGGGTCATCTTGTCCTCCTCTTCAACAGCCTAAAATAAAGTAACGCATGGAACTCGGTCTGAGGAACTCTATTCAAACTGAACAAGACACTGCACAACCAGTCAGTATCACGGCCTGACAAATAGCCACTTATAGCAAAGCAAATAGCGCTATAGACACAAACCCTGGTGAGAACACAAAAACAGGGACCTCCCGATTAGCCCGAAGCAGCGGCACAAACCTTGTTGTAGTTCTTGGCCAGCTCCAGCATCTCCTTGACGATGGTCTCATTCAGCTTGCAGTGCTCGCTGTAGTCCTGCAGGGTCAGCCCCTCCATCCAGCTCTTCTTGTGCAAGTTTAGCAGCATCTGCCAGGACCGCAAGGGGGGGCACTAGTTAACGCGCTTCAGGGGGACGACGCCTGAGGTGCATCAAGCTGCACTGTGTCAGGGACTACTTTCGGTTCATTACCCAGAGGTGTGGTAAGATGACAACCTCACTGCTGTGCCTATTGAAGCGTTTCATCATAAATTTTCGTGAATAATTTTTTTTAATTCTGTAAATCTGTAAAAATTCTTATTTTTTAACCAACACACTGCAAACATGTCACCGACAATATTTCTCTCTTTTGTGGCACAGCCAATTAAGTTTCAATAAATATTGATATTCCAGACACTTTTCAAACCTTTTGCTCTAGTTCGTTCTTCCTGTAGTTAATGGTAATCGAGTAGTAATGCCGGTTCAGTCCATGAATTAATGCCTGAAAGGGAAAAAAAACAAAAAAAAAAACACTTTAGACAAAATGGACAAGAGTAAACCGTAAAAGGGCTTCAAAGTCACACTTCGAGATATTGCAAAAGTCAATTAAATTGGCCATAACCTTAAAGGTACAAGCGCTAATAAAAAAAGTGGCACTACAAACAATCAGTTCACACTACGCAAACAACAGCACATTCCCCTCTACAAATGCTAAATAACAGACAGCAGGCAAATACGTGCATTAGGAAGTGTAAATCTGAGTCATGTTGCTCAGGTTGCCTGAAAAGGTGGCAAAGCTGGCGGCCTAATGACGACGTTTGCATCTGTGAAGCTAACGAGAGGGGTCATTATCGTGGTGCAATAAGGTCCAGTAATCTATTCTCCTGGAACACACATGCATGGACTTGCCTAGGCCCAATCAAGACTGCAGGCCATTTCCTCATTACAGGATTAGGGTTCAGTTCCATTTCTTATCGTGTAATAGGCAAACAAGGCTGGGTGCTTTTTGTTTGTTTTTACGACACGCGCGGTAAAACAAAGACCAGCTTCCCTTATGCAGCCAAGTTGTACATTAGCTCCAGTGCATTGCATGCGTTGGATCACTCTGGTCAAAAACCCCATGGGACGAGTGCGATGGTTAATAGCAGGGTCATGGGATCCCTCAGGAACTGGGAGTGTGTTAGTGTGGAGCTAACCGCTCAGACTGGACATAAACAAAAGAGTATTCAGCCTGACAATTTGCATTAGGTGTTCTAAATAAATAAATAAATAAATAAATTAGTAAACACTTGCATGGGCACTCAATTTGGAAGCGCTACTAAATAAACAAACTCGTTTAGAATCCATTTCATCCATTTTGGAATCAGCATCAGCACAAACCCCTAGCGATAACACAGGGTACCTCCGACCCACCAGTCTCCCACACTACATGTACACACAATACACAATGCAGGGCCAAACAGCTCTGTAGGTACAGGAGGTTCATCCCCAACGGGAAGACGGATATCCTGAAGTCAACAGAAGTCGTCGTTCACAAGGAGCCTAGGACAACACACACTGCCTTCCACCCACCATAACTGGGTTGGCTCTGTGCTAACTGCGCTGTTGCTCAGGACTCCTGGACAGCACATGACGCTATCGGGATTTGGACACGCAAAAATAAATCACAGGCCTTTAATCACAAGCCACACAGAAGGCACCCAGCCCCAATACTGCATTCTCTCCACTGCTCCCCCCCAAATTCCTTCCGTCTGCTTACCTGGATGGAGGGCTTGTTCAGATGACCCAGGTTGGACGTGGTCTGCCTTGGCTCATGTCCCAGCACCATCATGTTGGCGTTGATCAGTCTGAAGGCATCGATGACCACCTGGAACAGGAACGACGGAGAACATCAGCTCCGTTCTGAAAGACCTGCATATCTGCCACTGGCCGCATGCCAGGGGGTTTTTAATGAAAAAAAGAGCCCTGCTGATTCTTCCACGGGCGGAACACATTTCAGTTCCGACGGAGGGGGCCAGAACAATCCACACACACATCTCTTCTTTTTATCCCGGTCGGTCAAAGTACGAGACCCTAAAAACTTGGATTCTGTTCAGGCCTTGCGGTAAAACCGCTCAGACTCTATAGTTTGTTTTACTGGTCATTCGTTTGCCATGGGTGTCTAATCTAATCAATGTGAATGGCAGGGAGGGAAGGCAGCTGAAAGTGAGCACCAGCTCGGGGACTTTAGCTAATGCCCAACACTGTCACATCAGTGCTGCGATCAGGCACAGGGAATGACAACAAAATTACAGCCCGCGAGAGTACCGGGACGGAAAAGGCCGCCCCCGTCGGATGCTATCGCTTTTCCTGACGGTAAAATAGCATCCCTCATGCCGGATGGGTAAACATGGTCCTGTCAGGACAGTCATACGGGCGGGGAAACGCCGCACTGAACCCGGAGAGTGGCGGCAAGGTTATCCGCTATTCATGACAGGTAGTGTCTTATGTTACAGCGTCTCTAAAAATTTCATGGGGATGCATTTAAGATGGCCTTTCAGTTATTTATAAGTTGTTTGCCGGATGTCACCTCAGACTTTTTACCTATAAATCAATGCAAAATCTCTTTTTTTATTAAAAATAAAAAAATGAAAAAATAAAAAAAGTGCCAAAATATAATAGGAGCTGGGCCACTTGATTAAACCTTTGAGTAGCCTAATTGAGCCTTTGTTTAAACTTCAGCTGTGGAGAAGTCCTGACCTCTGCAGTTCCCCGTGGCTCGGGATCTCTGCTGTCAGAGAGAATCAGGAGTTGTGTGGAGGAGGTGGCAGCCAGTGGCCTGCACAGGGCCACCCGGACAGTGGTGGCTTTTAAACCCTTATTAGCCCTTCTCCCCGAGCTCCGTGTCCACGCCGTCCCAGGAGGGTCCCGCCTTTTCCCCTCATTACGGCCTCTTTGTGAGCTTTATCCAAGGCACAGCACGGCTATGAGTTAACACACCAGGTGAGACGCCAACTGGTGCACCCCAATTTACCACGCGGCTTTCACATGCGGTAACACAATAAGCAACACAAAAATTTTTTACATGAAAGAAGTGTTGCGTGGTTCATACACTGCAGAAAATCACCTGAATATTAAAATGCAATGAATCTTAACCACCTCTAAGCAGGATTTGAGATCATAAGGAGTGCAATCTTCATTTGAAGGAGTTTACAGAGACAGCTGCACTGTCCCCAGGCTGGTACAGTGCTAAGACAATGGAGTTGCCCAGTTCAATAAGAAAGGAAATAAAAATAATATGAAATATACAAACACACATATATATATATATATATATATATATATATATATATACATGTGCGCGCGCGCACGCGCACACACACACACACACACACACAGGTGGTGGAACGATGACATATCGCTAGCTTGAACTGTAAAAGATTGTAATTTAGATTAAAGACTGTAGTTTCAGAGCGGGGGGGGGGGGGGGGGGGGGCGCCCGCGGGGGCGGGGGGGGCGGGGGCCGGCG
>JAOYSI010000027.1:117625-128932 GCA_025775065.1 Hiodon alosoides | reverse complement strand
TGTCATTTCTGTGGTTTAAGCAGCGCTGTGCCCATTCTGAGAACCCCCCGCCCCCCCCCCCGCCCCGCCCCGCCCCCAGTTCACCCAACTCCGCCTTTTTCAGATGCTGTAATAAAACCTGCTCAGACGCTGTACAACACAACTGTTAACACCAGTATCTCTGATTCTTCTAAATTCTATCAATGTCTGGGCAACAAGCGAACACGGGAAACATTTACGCTATCTGACATTCATATTGGTTTGTCCTTTGTTAACGCTCATCCATGACACGTTTTAAGGTGGAATAATTTGTTGAAATATGTACATTTTGTGCAGACAAAAGCAACATTTCTTTATTCACCAACAACATTTTCAATCTCTTTGACAGCCCACAGGCGTACACAGGAATAACATGTCATGTGTCATGTGTACGGAATTCTTTGGAGTATTTGGGACACAGGAACGTCATACTGAAGCCTCCAGCCGACATCCAGCCTCCCGTCCCTCAGAACAAGGAGCACCCACTGTGGGACTCAGCGTGTGATCTCACCACTGCCTCTGTCATCACTCGCTCCCAGTGCCAAATCCAATCTCCAAAAAATCAGCCTACAAATCACTACAGAAACAAACATTCATCCGAGAGGTCAGTCTTGCCTCGGGCACAAGGCAAAGGACCGCATACGCAGAAGCGGGATGGGCGCACCGAGTCACCCGCCACGGAAAGCGGAAACTCTGACCCGGTCGTGAAGTAGGACGAGCGCGCGTCGCACAACCTACCTGTCCCAATCCCGGCATGCCCCCTCCCAGCCTCAGCAGTCTGTCCATGTTCCTGTGGGGCGTGGACAAAGTGAAAACTTTTACACACCGCTGTGCTTGCAACTCACCTCCACTCCTTAAACGTCTAAAATATTCATGGTAATTACCAGACTGCACCAGACTTCCTGTTAATTAACACCACATACTAATTCAAGAATGTGTCTTCCTTTCCTAATTAACAAACATTCTCTCCTTTGTTTTTATCTCCCCCAGATTGCCCCAGTTTACTGCAAGGCGATGCCTCAGCAGAGGTTTTAACCGATTGGTTGTCGTCACGCTTGTGAATGCTCCTTCTGATACAAGAACCCAGACCCCAATAAGCAGTACGAAATTACTGCATCAAATCGAAATAAAACATTGCCGGGAAGCCAAATTCATTTTGTGGTTTAATTAATGTTACTGTAATAGCAACTAAAAATGTTCACGATCACGTTTGGCTATTAGATTGTTTACCAATTTCTTCTGGAATATGAAGAAGCAAGAATCGCTATTTGAAAAAAAAATTATTTTAGAAGACTACATTCATTTAAATTTCAGAATGTAAAATATATCTTAATTTAAAGCCATACCTGCGGTTTAAACAGTATATTAGCAAATCACATATGTAAAAATGCCACTTTATGTACATGGGAGGAAAAAATAAATCTTTTAAAATTCTGAAACCTGCAATAATGTTTGCGTTTTCTGCTATACTCAGAATTGCCAAATTGTGCTAAAGCATCATGTCCTGTCATTATGTACGTAGTCATCACACACTGGCAGGATGAGGTTGTGCGATAGTCTCCTCCAATCCAATCACCTTTAAGCCACCCGTCACTTATACACTGTGGGCTACGCAGTTCGAGGTTCATGCCAATTGGCCGAGGCGCTGGCAGCCTGCAGGCAACTGCGAGGCGCTGGTTAGCGACAAGCCGAGAGAAGCCCTGCTGATTCCCACTCACACTGTAATGGGCGGCTCTCTGCCAACTGTGCGCCGCTACTGTGCTCTCCTGGACATAATTGTTAAACTACAATAACTGGATTTGGAGCTGTGCAGTCCAGATGACAGAGCTTGGCCTGCACTCGGGAGGGTGGAAGTGTCGCATTCCTGCATAATCAAAATGATAACAGCAGTGTGTGAAGACCAATGCTATGCAGACAACCAAATTATTAGCATCTCTAAGAAAAACGCTCACACCAAACCCGGAGCCTTAACTATGAGCAGATTTAGGAAGTGTAAGGGCGGAGTCCAAGGCGTTAGTGTTTCGATACGTAAACTGAATTAACTCGTGTGTGAAACGGGATCATGATTATTGCTCATTAATCTCAACTGCATCATGTGTTAATTAAGATAGATATGCGTTTGCAGACCACGCTCATCTCAGTTAATGCATTCGCAGACTTATTTTTTTCTGACCGGCTGCTACTGTTTGATTGCTACTTGACTTAAACATTTTGATACATACACAGTAAACAATATAACACCACAATATCTCAACGGCATGATGTAACCAACGAACATAGCTATTATTACATTTGTTCATTTAAAATTTTTTGTTTATTTTTTCCTGTTCAAGTGAATTTTCAGTAATTGACCTGCGTGTGTAATTTTTTTTACATTCTGTTAACACATTTAGTACAGCTAGAAAGTTTTGTTGTCTGTCATCCAATATTTAGCTAGCACACCGACGTAATACAATTAATGCCCCTAGTGGCAAGAGAAGGTACGGTCGACATTAACTTTTTGTTTTAACATGGCATTACCAGAATGGAGGACAAGTTGGCTGAAGCCTATACCGTTTTGAGAATTCTGATATCAGCCAAACCCTAATGGCCGCTGTGACACCAAAGAGTGCCAAGAGACCACCTCAGATCATCATCCAGAATGCAGCCGCTCGGCTGGGATTCAACCTCTCTAAGTCTGAGCATGCAACGCCCCCTCCGGCCTCCCTTCACTGGCTATCCACTGAAGCTCTTTAGTTTAAGACCTTGTGCTGGTCTTGCATGTGGGCAGGAACACATTTGCACGTTTAAAATGAACTATGGCACTAAACCACTATAACTGTCTATGCTATTTCAATACTGTTGATAGTGTATTGGTTCTGTCTGCAGCCTTGATGGTTCTGTAAGTTCCTCTGAACAAAAAACAATCATCCTCACGTAACTGGATTCCCCCTGCATACCGAGTGTGCCCGGGTTCTCACTTTTCCCTTAAATTTGGAATCTCCAATTGTTTCAGCATTCTCCGCCCTAATCTAGAGTATCAAATTGTGCAAATGCATCTCGGGCATGTCACTCTAAACTCTGCCCTAATACATGGAGAGTATAAAGAAGTACAATAGGTCTCCTCCAAATTGCCTTCAAGCCACCCATCTATTCACACAAAGAGGCCCAACGCTGATTGGCGGAGAAGCTCATCCCTTTGCACTCAGAGAATGTTCTTAATTTAACTGCTTTAACATACCAGATAAATACAAAGTAAGATGTGTACTCCACTTAAAATAAGCAAACACTGGCAAACTTAAAATACCTGATCAATAACATAAAACGTGATAGGGGATAAAAACACAAAAAACTAAAGAATTTGTCCATTTGAAATATCCTTCAGGCAGCTGATTGTGGCCTATAGATATAGAATGAATAGGTTACTATGGCTGGGGCCATTCAACAAAACTGTATTTAATAGCGTTTCTTCATATTACAAGTATCTTAGTTCTTCTTCTACTAAAAAGAAAAGGCTTTTAAATGCAGCTATGAAGAGTCTATTCGCAGGTTGCAAAAGTTTTTCAAATTAAGTTTTATTCCCAATGACAGTTGTATGGTCAGATGTAAAAAGATTGGATATGCTCTTTGGCATAAAACAGTCAAATACAGATGGGTGACAAATTAAAGGAAAAACCAACATGAAGTGTCAGAGTAAAGTGTTGGGCCACTGCCAGAACAGCTTCAATGTGCCTTGGCACTGATTCTACGAGTCTCTGGAACTCTACTGAAGGGATGGAACACCGTTCTACCAAAAGATATTTCCTCATTTGGTATTTTGATGATGGTGGTGGATTGGATTCAATTGAGTAGAGAGCTGGTGACTGTGAAGGCCACAGCATAGGATTCACATCATTTTCACACTCATCAAACCATCCAGTGACCCCCTCGTGCCCTGTGGATGGGGGCATTGTCATCCTGGAAGAGACCACTCCCATCAGGATAGAAATGTTTCACTATGTGATGAAGGTGATCCCTCAGAATAACTTTGTAATGATTTGCAGGGACCCTACCCTCTAAGGGAACATAGTGGACGTACATCCTGCCCCCATGGCATAACAGAGCCTCCGGACCGCCTCACGGTATGGTTTTCATTTCATTTGCCAAAAACTGTCCGTATAAAATGTTGAAATTTAAATAAAAGTTTAAAAATAAAAATGATCTCAATGTGAATTATTGACCATGTTCTGTGACATGTAATGGATCAAAGTAAAACAATATGTAACTATGATTTCCTAAAAATATGATATTCCCATTTAAGGAGGAGAAAGAAAATGTGAAATGCACTGTAAACTTCAGTATCTACAAGTGGTCATTTATACCCTCATTTATTACCTGCAAACCCTATAAAACTAAGGGTAAAATCAGTACTGGACAATGAAATAAAAAATAAATAAAAAAACTCCCATTGCATGAGCAATTCCTATTAACCGGTCAAATGTAATAGTTTAGTCCCTTAAGTGCCACAAGCAGTAGTTACACCATGGGAAGCCACTTACTGTCAACATACTTAAATTCTCACACTACCTCATGATATACGTTCCCTTACTTATTTTGCAAACCAAAACGCATGCAGTAAACATCAGGATTTACTGAAGAATACCGGATCAGTTTAATTACATTGTTGATTGAGTGCAGTAGTAATATCCTAGCCCAAGAGTAGGCAACCTTCTCTATGATAGGAGCTATTTTTAAGTAATAAAAACTAGCATTGAGCGACTGCGTTGAGTTTTAGTAACCATAGAAATCAGACAATTAAGTGAACCATAAACACTTCAATTGAAATTGGTTAAACATTATTAGGATATTTTACAAAATTAAAGTAAATAAATGCATTATCTAACAGGGGGTCTTCCTCATAGCCAGTGTGAATTGGAAGCCATTCACTTGCACACTTGCACCTTATGTATTTTAGGCACATTTTATAGATTTTTTGGTTTGTTTAATTGACTGTCATAATTGATTATTGCAGCAATGGAGTCTATTTTGATTGAATAATTGCTCAGCTGTACCGTTTACCCATTTAGATTCGGAATTAAACTCAGGCATGCAAGCTGACTGAGAAGAAATGTTTTGGCTCACTGTTATTTTTTAGTAAAATACCTTTTTTTACTTTTAACCTGTTGCGATGTGTAGATTATTTGCGAGCCCCGAGACAGCCGCATCTGGTAACTCAGTGTATTACCTGCGAGTTATGTAGCGGCATTTTTCACAGAAGTTGACCTTGAATATTACCTTTAACGTAATTGTCAGAAATTCTGTTTAATTCGTATCAACGAATCATAGAATAATAGACAGGATAATGTTGTCCAGAGACCGTTAGATTGGATAGTGGCTGTGAGCAGTGCGTTTGTTGATATGTGACATCAGAAACCAAATTAAGAGAATGTGTGCAGATGCATAAAAATGTAAGCATCGGTCCAAGTTGGAAACGGGCATGACTGCTAGTGATAGAAAATAACTGCACAAGATTTGAAATGTTATCTTGCACTGACATGGTGATACACCCTTCCTGAGGACATCAGACAATCTGAGGTCTACACCATCTTCAAGAGGAAACGTATCTCTTCCAATACCTCACGCTTCAGTCCTGGAACTGTTTGGATGCTAATGTTGTATTATTGATGCTTCGAATACTTTTGTTGTTTACTTATTTTGACGTTTAGGCATAGATTGTGTGTTGGTTAAGCATGTTTATTGCTATATTACCTCATTGCAGCATTAGTCTTATACCTGCTTTCAGTAATTATCAATAGAGCAAGATGGCTCAATTTTGTATTGCACGTCAAGCCTAAAACTACAGCACATTTGTACGTCGATCTGGATTAGAGCGTCTGCTAAATGCTAATATATTATTTTCCAAATCTTCTTGCGAACTATTCGATAGACAACGAGCGACGTGTTTGTTTACTGTGGATATACCAACACCAACACCATGATCATAAGCGATAAACTGGAGTAAAAATAACTCAAAAGCAGAGGTGTCGATTTATTTTTGATTAGGAACGGGGGATAGGGGTTTACAGTACATAAACTTGGCGTAAAAACTATGCTCTACTTTAAAAAACTTCACGCTGTTTCTAAAACGAGGTAAGCTGTAACGAGCAACTCTGGCATTCTACTGTACATTTGTAAATGTGTGTTTGCGCGTCACGTATATTGAACTAGGTTGTCGTTTTTAATATACAGTAGAGTCGTTTTTATCTATCATGAAGCTATTTAAGACATTGTATCAAGGCAGCTGCCCAGCGTTTTGCGCCTCATTTTAAAAGAAAGAAGGGAGCTGTATTGGTTTCCGTGTTTTCCCCCACTACGGTGCTATCCTATTAGCTAGACAGCTAGGTAACTTACTACCTACCGAGAAGCAACACAATTTTTACAGGACTGTTTAAGAATTTTAAAACAAAAGAAACAGAATTTGCTCCTAGTTTTAAAGAAGTCCCATGTTATTAATCAAAAAGTGAAGTCAAAAAGTTTTAATTACCTGTTCTAATACCGCAAAAGTTCTTTTCGCGTGTAAACCCCTTTTGCAACTGCAATGAATCAGCCGGATTTGATTTAAAACAACTTCACCAATACATCGATTACTTCCGGAGCATAAGTGACTTATTCCGCTTCGCTGCAGGAGATGCACGATTGACAGAATAATACTTATTTAGAAGTGCCATGCCCATGGATCTTAAGAAGAAGAAGAAGAAGAAGAAGAAGAAGAGGAGCCATAATAATAATGGCGATGATAATTATTTTAAAAACTCGTTTATGTTACGCGAAGTACTGTGAAGTGTTTAAAATGATAAGTTAAAAACTTGCTCAATCACAAAAAAATTGGCTTCCAACAAAAGTTTATATTTCCGAATTTTATTAAATAATTCAGTCATTCGTACTGGGTTTAGGCATATGTATCAAAGGTAGGAGAAATACTTTTTTATGCTGAGTCGTCATTGCATGTCGTTTGAGCTATGAATGAATGTCAGACTGACTCTGTAACTTCTTGTATGTGCTGATATTTTATGAGGATGACTCAAATAAGATTTATTTAATATCATCATGATTAAACGTTCAATTTCTAGATGTCCAGCAATGGATTGATAGAAATGGCACATAAACAAGTGCATGCATCAGGTTTTATTTTTAAAATGTTTTTTCGGTATTTTTCATATCTTCATGAATGCCTCAAAGCTTGCATGGGATTTTACTGTATCCCTATGTTGTATTTTATTTTCAGCTACAGAGCTACAACCTAGCGTATCAATACCACGTTTTTACAATCTCAGTCCTCGAAGTATACCGACTCAAAAATCTTTCGCTTATTCAAGAAAGGCTCCACGAAACTACAAAAGGAGAAAATTCCGAAATTAAAAGGAAACCTAATATGATTTTTTTTTTAATCGTTGATAAAATCTTTCCAACATTAAAAAAAGTAAAGAGAAATGTTTGAAGGTTGACAGCCCCCTCCTAAATAGTTAATGCCTGCCCATACAATTGAATGACAGGATAATATAAATATACGATATATTTTGTTTTTGGAATGAAGTCGACTTTCTAAATGAATGACTGAGCTATTACTCAGTTTAAGGGTCAGTACATGTGGGTACTTTTTAAATTTATTTTTAAAATAAAAACTAGTGTCAAAATATGTTTCCACCGAAGCGGGGCAGACCCCACATATGATAGTAACCATACTAAGCCTAATACTATGTTCTATGCCATTGCTTTCGCTTGATATTTCGGACAGCTTCTCTGTCATTGTAGTTCTAAAGTACAGCCTTAACTACCTGAACCTTAAAAACATAATCGTATTTGATTTAAGTACTGTGTGTCTGGTGGAATAACTACCAACAAATAAACATTTTATTAGTAATAATAAGCTACATTTAACATTTTATTTAACTTACGCATGCTACAGCTTTGTTTTTAACAAACCTGCTTTCAGTTTTTCTATGTATTGGGACCTGTTGTAGAACATCTTTTGTTCTTCACCGCACGAGCATACGCAGAATTTGGATTGCTGTTGTATTTAGATATTGTTCTTTACGTAAACCGTGTGCAGGGTTTCCAGCTGCTCCTCCACGGGCCGCGCAGTTCCAAACCTATCTAGATCCTAGATGTTTAGTAGCGCTTAGGAACTACAGGTGGCGCCATCTTTAAATTTATCAAGGATATATATATATATATATATATATATATATTTTGAAAATAACCATTCAGTAGATTACCGAGAAAGTCCATTTAAATTAAGTCACATTACGACACGCATAACATTAAGTCATATTACAACTCAATGTTTTGGGTGTTGTACTTATAAAGGTGGATTTTTCATTAAGATCTCTTATTAGTTGAGGTGCTGCTAACATCTGTTACGGGCCATATAATTCGCATATATTAAACATTTTAGCTTAATATTTTATTGGTTGCCAAATTAGATGTGGGTCAAGTTGGGTAAAACTGCTCCTTCTAGGTGGCGCTAGGGATTTCCCTTGTGTACAATGGCTTAGAATAGTGTACAAATGTCCGTTGTTGGTCATGGTGATTCACTATACCACCTTTCATGATTTTACTATGAAAAGAAAAATCGTCCCTCTCCAAGAATCATCAACAGTAAATCGATCAGTAATCTAAATACCTTATTTATCCTGATTTGCCAGATATAAACATGTTTGGAACTTCAATATGTGTTGGAGCAGCTAGAAACACTGGACACTGCTTGCGTTAGGAACAATATCAAAATAAATACAGCAGTAACCCAAATGACACGTCTGCCTGTGCAGTCTGCACATGGCTGATGATTGGCAAAGGTGCTCTTACAAATGTTAAGGTCCCAATGCAAGGCTGCCAACAATGTTTTGCTAACAACTGATGCACTGACATTCGGAAGTTGAAATGAAAATGTTAATTGTAGTTAAACACTAACACTTACATGTTTATTTATTAGTACCGTTGTTCCAGCAGACTCAGGCATTCTTTAAAAAAAGTCGACTTCATTATAAAAAAACAAAAATATTTACTATTATGGATACAAATTTCAGGAAAATCTACAATTTTTTAGGAGGGGAATTTGTCTAATTTTCCCTGACATTCTTTTAAAATTTTGTCAAGATTTTATCAACGACCAAAAAAAAAAATATATATATATATATATATAATATATATATATAATGGTATATGGTTTCTGTTCATTTTTGGAATTAATAGGAAAAATTATCTTTAGTGACCACGGCTATGTAGATTAATATTGATACACCCGGTGGCATGACTGTATTGAGGGAACATACAATAGATTTATTGCAGATTTATTGCAGTTATGGATTACTGAATGTAAAAAAGACTAGACTAGAATGCCTTTATTTATCAGATTTTTTTAAATGCTGCTGGCCTCGTGTTATCCATTGCTGTTACTTTAAAAAAAAAAAAAAATGAATGAAAATGAATTACATTAGTTAACAATAACTCATTCATGTCCTGTGCCCAACATCTTAAATTTAACCAAAATTCTGTTTATAAATATGATACCGCCTTTCCAAAATCAAAATGTTTTACACATAATTTTTTAGTAAATAAGAAATGTACTTTATTTTAGATGTACAAATTAATCTGTAAGCGTGTAACATGCCTTATTTATTATTACTTAATTTGTATGTAATATAACTATATCCTGTATATAGGGTCACATTATTTTTATCAAATCCTTAAATTTTGTAAAATACAGCAAACATAAAAATTCACCAAAATATTTTACTTTTAAAAATGTATTGTATTTAGATGAGTAGAATAGTATTCTTAAAAATAAAATAAAAGTATTTTTTAAAGCAATTTTTAATCATTTTAATATTAATTGAGGAGGTCCAGGATCGTCACCTGGTTCTAGGGAAAGTAACATCATCAGTCCTGGGATTCAAACCACCAACACATTGGTTACTCAGGCAGTATCCTAACAAGAGTACTACCCACGTGTCCCACATGGGAACTGAACAACACTGGAAATAGAAGCAGTAATCTCTGTAAATCGGGACATTTTCAAGTGGTAGTAGCCTTACTGCATTCTTATAGGCCACTGTCCTGAAATGGAGAAAATCAAAGTGTCAAAATTTTTGGCCACCAAATTTTTTAATATTGATATAATGGTGGGTGAAACACACACAAGTTTAGTAGATAGTTTAATGCACTGAAAAATTAAAGAACACATTGAATTAATTATTTCAATGTTTTTCCGCTAATAAGACATAAGGTGGCCTTAACTGGTCTGAATTATAACAGATGTTGCCAAGTCACAGTCATTTAATTTAATGAATGTCAGCTGTTTTTAATTTATAGTATATAAAGTGTCTTAATTTAAACTTTAATTTAATTTTAATCTCCAGGATGTGATGCACTTGTCCTTGTAAGCGTGGAATCTCATCATCATTTGGAGTGGTTTCTCTCAAGACGAGTGCAGGTACTGCATGTGTAGAGAGAGGTTTTCTGTGCACAATATCCATAGGGATACTCAGTAAAACAAATGGTTACACCAGCTGCCTTTACTTTTACACTAAAATTTTCCAGAGAGACTATGCAGTCTGCAGAGAACAGCCCAGAAACCTTCTGGGCACAGGGGCACATGAGCAATAAAAGAGCTGTATTTGGCTCGTTCATTGGCAGGTAAAAAAGAAGAAACCAAATCCATTCCCCGTTTCCATTCAATTTGAAATGGTGGAGGCTAGCGCACTCCCTCTAAGTTTGAGCCGTGCAGTTTCTCCCTGAACTCTGCTGCTCAGGCCCGCAGTGCAGCAGCGATTCTGATTAGCATGCAGTAATGAATGTGAGCTGGGCTCCATTGTTCTAACACCTCCTTCTCCTCCGCGCCAATCTGTCACCGTTCAGCGGGCGAGCTCAGCCTCCAATGCTGCTCTCCTCAAATGAGATGGATAATTAGTTGCCCCTCACCAATTGTGCGCTCTTCTCACCCCTGATTGCTTTCACCTTTTTGCTCCTGGCAATTTTGACACCTCGTAATCAGCCTGCTGCTTCTCCTTTTCAATCCTTGTCCCTCTTTTTCCTCTTATTTTACTCTACCAACCCACCGCCTCATCCTACCTGCTGTAGCAGACAAAAAAAAAACCACTGAACACAAGATGGCTTCTTTTGCAAAAAGCAAAAAAATAAAATAAAATAAATAAATAAAAACTTAGGATCCACAAGGTGGGAAACACCCCAGAGCTGACTTCTTTCAAGAGGGTTTGGGGGGGGGGGGGGGGGGGGGGGGGGGGGGGGGGGGGGGGGGGGGGGGGGGGGGGG
>JAOYSI010000027.1:99741-117525 GCA_025775065.1 Hiodon alosoides | reverse complement strand
GTATAAATTATTTAAAGGTGACCAAAAGCCTGTGCAGACATACATATTCTGTTTCGTTATGAAATATTTATTACACTGATGATCTCTGCATGCAAGGACAGAAGCATTTGTTTTCATTCGGCTGCAAATTCATTTTCGTGCATTTCTGTTATGATATATGTGTAAACAATAACTTGCATACATAGGCACAAACCAATATAGCACAGAGTTTGTGAACTAACACAGACTAAGTAGCTCAAAGGTCTTTTTCCAGTTATGTTTTGATGCAAGTGAGCTGATTTAGCCTAATGTGTCCAGATGTGTGTACGTGTTACTATGGCGACTGAGACAGTCCCAGTTGCTGTTGACCCTGTTGCCTCTCCCCATACTGAGACTTACACCTTCCACATGGTCGCTAAAGATACGAGTGGACTAATAGAGGAAGATGAATCAGTCCTAGGGTTCTGCCTAATGTTGGTGCACTGGAGGATAGTTCTTAAGTCACAGTCACTGATCGATTGGTTATGGAAAGTTTGTTGACTAAATATTCTAGGCAATGGCTCTACGCAAAGGCTTACTGTAACAGAGTCTCTGTGGCACAGACAATTAAGAGATTACATGGTATGCTGGTCTGATTTGGTGAATCCAAATGCCTTCCAGTTTTTAAAGGCCTTTGAACATAGGAGCCCCATTATAAAGCAAGATGAAAAAGGATGCAACTTTTGAGAATGGCAGCATTAATTTTTCATTGACAATTAGATGTGTGCAGTGTGACGAATGCTGCCGCAAATAGAGGCCGTGCTTTGGTTACAGCGAGAAGCACCTTGGTAGCAGCCTGACTGTCTTCAGCATGAATTTTTGGGACGGAATTGATCAACGGAGGACCGTACATTCAGGAAATTGTATTTACATTGGTTTCAGTTTATCTTTCCCTTTCCTAAATTCTCCTCAGCACACCACTCACTGAGGAGGGCTCATTATTAGAAGACCTGCCAGGCAGATCTTACGGGGCGCAAAGCATTACCAGGAACTAATTAATCTCTGACATAACGTGCAAAGCTATGGATGTGCCGACCCTGGTGTCATGCATGTATGAGTGAGACTGTAGCAACAAAAGTTCAGTTGACATGTCCAGTACATAGAAGAACAGTGTAAAGTCTTGGGTCCGTATTCACAACTTCTGGGTCTTTTTAACAGGTTGGAAAAGATTTTAAAAAATTGTATATAGATATATATACACAGCAAATAGATGAGTGTTGAAACTTTAGGGAGTGCAAGGGAGTCCTGAAATGGGTACGAATACCAATGAAGGATGACAGCTACCTTTACTTCCAATTCATTCAAGAAGGCAAGTAAAGGGGCAGTCCACCGAATTTACACATCAAGCTAATAGGAGGTGAGCTAAAAGATGGCCAATGCTCATATGGAGCATTTTGAATATCCCATGGTGCATTGCATGTGTATTCATGCCAACATGAGTAAGTGTTTTGACTCTCAGTTTCAGCTAAATTCAACTTCCCAAATGGAACCGATGTGAACCTGAAGGACTCCTCAAGATTTCACGAGGCTGCTGACATTTTTGATGAACTAGTGAGATCTGCTGCAGTATCTTTCATGGTGTTCACGGAGGACTCCCATTTCATTTACATTTAGGGCATTTAGCAGACGCTTTTATCCAAAGCAACTTACGATAAGTACATTTGTCGGTAGGAAGGGAAACAACAAATCACTATCGGCACAACTGCGGATGTTGTAGAGAGCAAATCTGCAGGATCGGGCCACTGCAGTGATGTTGCCTTATGCAAAATATATTTTGCAACTGAAGCCCTCTATCCCTCTCCCTCCTTTTGTCCCCTTAGCTGAGAACGAGGTCTCTGAGGCCTCCTTCTGCTCAGATGAGGGGTCACTGTCATCAATTGAGTCTGCGAGCGCCAAGGCAGGTGGCTCCACTGTAATTACAGAGTGCACCGAAGCACGGAGAAGGCAACTGCTAGAAGGAACACCTGACAGTAAGGTGGAAAAAATCTGACTAGTTCTTAGCTTGTTGGTAGAATGTCCACCATTTTCAAAAGTTTACATGTGACATCTATGTTGTAGATGGTCTGCGTAGCTCTGCATCAAAAACCAGGGGGTGAAGACATATTCAAAGAGTACAACAAAACCAAAAGAAACTCGCCAACATCTTGGTGGCGGATATGATGGAGAGTCATGGGTAAGTGACCAATAAAACATAGTCTACTTCATAAACTGAAATACTGAAATAAATGTCCATCCTCTGTTCTCAACCTTTTACACTGGTCATGTTAAACTTGTTTGAACTACATTTCAAACAGAACTTATCTTTAATCTGTCTTGCTATGGTGGGTCCAACCAGTCAATGTCCGCATTACGTATGCTCTTGGAATAGTCCCCCTTTTCCCCAATTTGAAGGATAAGGTTTCACCAACTCGTTATGTGAGTATTGCGCAGCAGGAACCCTTCATTTATTTAGTTTAGCAGGAACCCCTCATTTAGTCTAATTTGGTCATATATAGAGAGAAGCCTTATTAATAGGTCCTGAGATAGACCCATAGCTTCACAATGAACTACACTGAGATGAGTTCTGCTGACCTCGGCCGGATTGTCACATCTGATGGATTTTAATATTAACAGTGCATCTTGTCTGTTTTCTTGTCTGACAGGAACACTACTATGATCCTCACAGTGGCCAGGGTTACCTGGTGTACAGATTGAAAACGGTTCAGTGCAACACCGGAAGTGACTCCAAGAGGAGCTCCAAGTCTGCTTATTAAGATGGCCCTGAGACTCGGTGTGAGGCATCAACATCTGAGCCACTGTCAGGTGATGAATGCAGAGAAGCGATGTCCGTGATGAAGCATTCCAGTTGTCAAGGAGAAAATGAAGGCGACGTTCAAGCACCGACAGAATGTGCTACACGATCCAGACAAGTCTTCCCTCATCCTAGATCACTTCCCCCAGTTCTTGGATACACCCGACTTGGTAAGAAAAAAAATGGAGACCAGCTTAATGTACTAATTATTAGATGTGTGGTGTATCATGTTTTGACATGGTTTCTCTGTGTGCTAGATTTACCAAGACTTCACAATACTGTTTGGAGAAGATGTCTCAGGCAAGTTTATCGCAAAATGGCCAACATTCTACAAACCTAGGATTATCACTGAATGAAAAAGCCTTTGCCCTGGAAGCGGATGATTATGGTTAGTGTGCGCGGATGTTTTTGTGTGCCAGTGTTCCTCATGTGCGCCTATGACATACTCATGGGATGTGGGTGTTGCTATTCTTAATCCACTAGGATGGGACAGTGACTTGGCAGCTATCCTCCTGCTCGTTCCTCTCTTGCCTCCAACCGCAAAAGGAAAGAAGACTGGGAAAGTCAGTGCCACTGAAGCTACTGACCAGGTGATCAAGTTCATGAAGGTATGTTCTAGACATGGATGATGAATGAATGTTGCTTTGCCCCTTATAACACTTCATTGACCTATGATTTGTCACCTTCTCGTTCAGCTGTGTGTATCTCTCCTGCACAGCTGTTAAAAGAAACGCCTCTTAATGAGGGATAGGTAGAAATAGGTTATTTTATCTGTCTCTTGGTTGTGAACAAACACAAAACACTGTTCCCAATTTCCCCTCACTCACTCTTAGTTGGGGACGAGCATGGCGGCATGACTTGACAGAAGTCGGCACAGCCCTACCTCCTCTGCGTTGGAGAAAAGAAGAGTAGTATCCTGAAGTTTTCCGTCATCCTGGACCAGAAGGCCATTCCCTGCATGGCGCAGACTGCTGTGGCTGCTTTTGAAGAACTGTTTAAGACGCACTTTGTGTTGGCTGTATCCTATGATGAGGCCTTATACAACTTCTACACATTCATCCAAACAACTGTGTATGGCATTGACATGGGCACTGCAAAGGAGAGTCCAAGGGTCAAGGAAATCAGAGTGAGACTTCATAACATTGAGCTTTTAAAAAATTAAAATTTGCAAGGTACAGCACAGAAGTTGTTCTGCTTTTTTGCAACATTTGAAGTTTAGTCATGCTTTGTACCCAGGATGTACATTGTGTTTGAAATGTGGCGAACATGGGTTTTCACCTGTTTTTCACAGGTATTGTGGATTGAAGAAACATTTGAGAGTACATGTAGCTTCAGGTTCTGTTGATAATTTGGACAATGTTGACAATAATATCTGTGTTCCTGATTCACTGCCAAGTGCAGCTCCTTTTGAAAAAAGGCAGTTACTAGATATGTGTAGCTCTATTATCGCTCAAGTACAAGCATCTGGACCCTGTACTGTGCAATCTTTAGTTGGTTCAATGGAGGAAATTGTCAAAGACGTCCATGTCCATGCCCAGGATGCTGTTCTTAAATGTCTTTCATCGGACGTAACTGAACAAACCCTCGAGACAGTTAAAGACTATTTTGAGCAGCTCACTCCTCAATACCGAAACTAAAAGGCAAAGACATTTTGAGAAAACATGGAAAATCGTTGAACCAGTAGAGCATGTTCTTGGTGTGCGTTATGATGTGCGCAAAGATGGAATTACTGGTGTATACAGTCAAATTCCAGTCAATGACAAAATTCATGTATGTACCTATTTTGGAAACTCTTGAGTCAATGTTTACCAACCGGGAACTCAGCCACTGTTTCCAGCAAGTACAGCTTCATGAAGATGGCATTTTCAAAAGCATTAATGATGGTTCGTACTTCAGAAATCACACATTATTTGCCAACCAAGCTAAATTCGGTTTTGATGAACATTGATCTTGTGACGCTTTTTCATTCAGATGAAATATGGATACAGTGAGAGAAAGAACAGACCCAGTGCAGTCAAAGTTGATGATAGTAGCAAAGACCTTGGCCTCAATGCTATTATCATGGTGCCTCCTGTGCAATACTCCCTTGATTTTTGGAGATCTAGTTGACCGGGACAACAGTTATTGGAATGTGATTCTACTTTGGATTCAAATCGTCAACATTGTATTCTCACCAATCATAACAGCTGGTATGACTTATTATTTGAAGCACTTTTCTGACCATCACAAACTTTTTAAGTTGGTGTTTACAGATAAGAGGCTGATTCCAAAGCATCATCTGATGATTCATTATCCCAGATGTATTAGGAAAATGGGTCGACATATGTGGTGTATGACATTCGAAAGGGAAACACAACTTCTTCAAGAAGTCTGTAAAGAATTTTAAAAACATAACAAAAACCCTGGTAAAGAAACATCAGAATCAGTTGGCTTTTCATTGGGAGAATTTTTATTTTAAAAAGTCTTGACTAGCAATCTAGAGGGCAGTGAGGTCTTGTGAAACTTTGAATGTGTCTAGTGTCTGCACTGCTTCCTGAGTGAAAAACTGTGGAGCTCAACAGTGAATCTTGAACACAAAGAAATCAACTCCAGGGTCTCCTCTATAAGAGATCAGCCAGTTGGTCTTTGATAATCCATCTCTTGACATTCTGGCTCAGTTTTCATTCGCTATCTCGCTTCTCTTTTGTAATCTTGTAATCTTGTTCACGCTCCTGGCCAATCTAGTTGCCGCGTGCCTCATCGTACAGACCTGTTGCCTTGCCTCACATCTAATCAGCCTGGTGTCCTCACTTGAGTCGGATTCTGAAGACCAGTGTATAATCACATTAAGAGGCAAAGCATTTTAATCATACTTTTCTGTTGAAATTTTCCTTTAAAGATTGGAAACTGCAATCATGACTATTTCTTCCAAATGAAGTTGACAGTGTAATCTCTTCAGAAGCAGAAATGTAAAAAAAAAAAACAGGTCATATTGTAATTTCCTATTTCATCAACTGGACGAACCACAATGAGAAACAAGAAAAGGTTCTTAGGCAAACAGCAACAAGGAGATAATTGCCACATCTAGGGCAAAGGAACTGGTCAATTTAAATGCTATTAATTCCCAATACTTCATACTGAATGCTACGATTTTTGCATGTACTTTATTTGCTGCTGAGGTCTCTGTCCTTAGGTAATATTAAAATTCAAGTTACAGTATGACAAATATGCAGTAATTACCTTTTGTACCCAATTGGCTATGTCACAGCTTCTACATAAATCAAGAAAATACAGAATTGTAAATAAAAAAAATTGCATTTGTTTGTCAATAATAGTTTATTATAATAAATATACTTCCGTTGTATATACACTATTAAAACAGGAATGCATTGTAAATTATGTACAAATCCTCTATGCATCTTAACATTGATGGAAAACAAGCCTTCTGAAGAAGAAAATTCACCAGCTGTTCACAAACGAAATATATAAAATTCGAAAACCTTCACATTAGGACTTTATATATATATTCAAGGATTAATCATTTCCTGGATAGTGATATGTGAAATGCAATTTTAGGCTAATGTGTCGTTATTGTAACAAAATAGAAACGAACATACAATCTAACTTCATTTTATGGACTATTATTAACTAAGAAGAAACTAGCAAGTAAATATCTTTAGCTATGCCTCGTTTGTACGGAGTCCTCTGGTTATGTTAAACCACGAAATTGTTCGTAACAAAAAAACATTTGACACACATTGGAATAAATGCAAGAAAGTGTATGCTTGATTCTTCTTTTTCCGTTGTTATATATTTCAGTCCATACAGTGCGACGAACGCCAGCCGAGTTACATAGCTATATCGAATGGTCACCATTAACATTAGTATCTCCTGATATCCAAATTCTTATCCACACAGGGTTGTTTTAAAGGGACGGTATTCTTAGAATAGACATTTCTCGAGTATGCTACACAAATTTACTCTGCCCAGTGTACCACCAGAGCAAACTTTCACGTAGGCCTAACTCTTGTGTTAAGAAAGTTCAAGAAAGGTTAATGATTAAATATGCTAAAATGCCCGCAATTAATACGACGGCCATGAAAATTATTCCCGCAAAAATTTTCATGAGCCCACCATCGTCGTCTATCTCTTTGGGCTCCTCTTCGCAAATGGAAATTACACCCACTGAAGAATTACCCACACTAACTGTGGACTTCAGCTCTGCGCCTGCCTCCTGCTTTGCTTCTACTGCCCAAGGCGCGACTTGTACCTTCATCTCCATTTCCTCTATCATCTGACCGACCAGAGTGATCTCGGTCTCCAGATCCTTCAAATCCGCAGTGTCGATGTTGCTGTCCGCGTCATATTTCATATTCTGTACGCTCATGGCTCTGGCGGCAACGGTTGTGGTGCTGCCAGTCATTCCGGTCTGTATGAGGTGCCTCGTGGGAAGCTTTAAAGGAAAATCTTGTCCAATTTCTAATGATCTTTTCATGTCCACCTCCAGAAGTTCCATATTGCTTGTGAACAATACCCATAGTCGCTCGTACTCGGAACGGTCTTCTTTGCTTATGGTCTTGTCCTTCAGTAAAGCCGTTAGTTTAGTCCTGTTGGCCACGGCCAGCTCCTGTGCTTTTTTCCGAGTCTTCTTCAGCTCTTCTCTGAGGTTTTGCGAGTCCGATGTGCTCCCGAGAGTAATGACCAAATGTCTGTAGCAAGCGGTCACTTTGTTCAGGGCATCCAACATGGTTTTGCATTCATCTTTCCCCATTTTTTATTCACAAACGTATATCGTCCTTTTGTAAAAACAAAGAAAACAGAAACTGCGTAAGAGACGCGAGACCCGCCCGACGATATCTTTGAAGTAATTTGCTTGGTAGTATCTTTCTCTAGTTTCCACGGGAGACGCACAGCCTTTCAAATTCACCCATAGCAGATTCCTCTCCATCCATGTCCCCTGTTAATGACAAAGAGCAGTTAGGCTGTGCAAGAGATCGGTAAACGGCTTTACTTTTGACCATTTGCTTTCGAGATTAATCAGTGTTCAGACACCCGATGCAACAACCGAAGTAAAAGCGAGATAAAGCCCCATTTTTCATCGTCAGTAAAGAAAGTAATTTATCTAATTTAACATAGCCTATAGCTATACACACATTTAATAACAGGTGTTACCAGCTTCTGCAAACTCGGGCACGCGTTAAAAAAAAAACTCAATTTTTATCCAGTGGCAGTATATTTCAATAATACATTCTTAGTTTTGTTTATAATATATACATTTACCAGATACAAACTTTAGTTCTCATTTTTTTGGTTTGAGCTAGTGCCAAGCGAAATTCAAAGAACTACCATCAGTCCAATATTCCAAATTACGTTACCTCGAATACTCTATTCGCAGAAAGGGAGCTGTCCACTTCAGCAGCATCACTGTCGAGATTTAAATACCGCTAAGAGCCCTGTGTGGTCACATGCGAACATAACAAGGAACCACTCAGCATCAAGCACACATAATGAGTCGAGTTTCTCGATGCCTTCATCTCGCTTTTGTGATTGGCGAGTCTTAGAGTTTTGGTGGTTGTTTTTAATTTCCATTGGCTAAATTTATCCTTCAATCAAAATTACTCCCCGCCTTCCTTTAAATTCAAGTTAGACAGACTGGTACTGCTGACGGAGGATTGCTGGGTTTGTGTGACTTAGGAGAGAGAAGAATACAATTTGCAATGTATGCCTGGAGTGTATAGCTAAGTAGGTAAGTTTTCACGTATTTGTGAATGTCTGTCATGCCGTAACCGTGGGAGTGTTTGTTTCTGTAATATGTTGGCTACAGCAATTGTACTACAGACTTCCTATTCGCTTCGACGCGATGTATGAAGCCTGCTAGTTCTGGCTACGTAGCAGACTAGCCAACCAGCACTACGCCAGAGACTGAACGCATAGGCTAATCTTTTAGCTGAGAAGCTAGGTAGCTGGCACCAGCTGGCTAGGGTGAGACTCGGGTAATAATTATTACCTGATTAATCAAGTTGCTTAGTTTGGACCATAATGCTGATTTTAAAAAAAGTTTATTGAGGTTTTTCTCTATATGTATACATCAGTTTTTGTTGACTATAGGTTTGTAAATACTAAGCAGATAAGACTATCAGTTGGCGAACAGTTTTTTCCCCGCATTCTGTGTTTATTAAGAAGGCGAGCCGGTGTGTACGCATAACTATGCATGCAGTTTTAGTGCTGTTGTTGCTGCTGTTGCTGCTGCTGTTGTTGCTGCTGCTGCTGCTGCTGCTGTTGTTGATGTCGCCGTCATAGTTAATTGCTATCGATACTAGTGTGGTTGCACTTGTAGAGATACTCAAACGTTTAAGTTTTATTTGTTAATTGCTATATTACACAATAATTTTATTAATGTGGTCAAAAGTGGATTTGAAGGGATTGCCTCAAATTTTAGATTAAAGTATAATGCGGCTATACTGTGTGTTTTAAGCGTTTTGCATTAGAGCAACCTGGCACCCAAAATCGTTAAATTGTGTAACAGTAGCTTATGAACTTGAGTAATAATCACTTCATGTCATTCCATTGTGTGAGCATTCGTAAAAGGATCATGTTCTAAACGTTTGCATTGGTTTATTTAATAAAAGTTATTTTTATGATTATAACAGATCTATTGTTTTTTTTTAATCACTACATTTCAGCGACTAACCAAATATCCCGAATATAACTATATATGTAAGGCACATGCCTCTGTGATTCCTTAAAGTTTCCTTTAAAATATACATCTATTCATCTATGAAATTGGCTGCCTGACCCCAAATATTAAAATGGTATTTTAATCCCATTGAATTGAATTGGGCAGATTGAGATATTTTATTCCTGCAACAAAGGTTGCTATGGCCATAGTGTATTTTAATAGTCATAATAAAAATAGTAGTAATCAGATTATTTTGCACAGCAGCACATGACCCTGCTTTGAGAAGCTTGCCGTCATTGGCAAACATGCCAATGTTTTAATGCTTTTGTTTATTTGTGTTAATGTCAGCATTCCCCAGTAGCGTCAGACAACTAGCCTATATCATGCTCTTCACTTATGTTTGACCTTTTGCACATATAAATACATTTGCTCTGGGCCTGCATCATTCCTCTCCATGCAAATGTGTCTGAGTTAAACCATTTGCTTATAAGCCTGATGCTTGATCAAGGTATGCTGTTTTATCTTATTTTAAGTTATTTGATTTGATCATTATTTGGAATATAAATGATTTTACTTGGTGTATATCCAAATAAAGCTTGAAAACTAGCAGATTCTGTTGCTTATGAGGACTGGAGTTGGACATTCCTGGATTGGACCAACACAAATTAAGCAGCTGACAGGGATACACTATATAGGATGTAAATATTAACAGAATTTTTGAATTTTTATTTACCTTTGGTCAGTTAGCTTGCTCTAATGCAAACACATTTATCTTTTCAGGTGACATACTTGGGATGGGTTGCTAGGGTTTATATAACCAGTCAGGTGGGAGGTTGGGAGGGATTAACTGGCTGGATTCAGAAGGCTGGAACATTGTATTTAGCTAGGAAACTGGCATTACCAGACTGGCTCTTTGTGTAGTGTACTATGGGACTAGTGAGTGAAACCCTTATTTAATGTCTTATTCTAAAAACAAATGCCCCCTACCAGAATGTGTCCCCACAACTGCCCTGGCCAGTTGATCCCTTCTGGTTGGTAGAGTTGCTGCCTAACATTAATGCCACTTCCAGCGGCAATCTGACTTTCCCGGTTATCCTAAACCTGACTTAGTACTGCGGTGTGTATAAAAGGTAGTCTCATCATTGGCTTGGGAATTAATATTCATAACATCCGGACAATGTCCACTTTATTTTCTCTGATACTGACGTAAAATTTAAACAGATCAGCTATTGGTAGTGTAAGCATTTATGTTCTTGCTATAGTTTGTTTTATGGTTTTCTTCTGCAAATGTCTTTGGAACTTACCATCAATGATGATTTTTATTATTATTTTTCCTCACCTGTAGGACTTGCTCATACGGGCAAGGTATGTTTGTTACGGTGTTCTACATTATACTGAACAGTACCCCACAAAGAATTCCACCTGAATTACAGAATTTGAAATGGCGGTAGACCAAAGTTAAGCAATACCCTGAAATCTCTTGCTGAAATCGCTTGATTTTCCTTTGGGAGGTGAGGGCTAAGAATCTGCTCTGTTTTTGACCTGGTGGAGTTTCCTGTGGCATGCTTGGACTGGTTACTGTGTGGTTGATGTGTGGATAAAGTTCAGGCTGCCTGCCAGTCATACACGCAGTGCTTCATTAACTACCCCCATGTTGAAGTCTTCTTTAACATAGAGCATTTCTACAGAACCAAAAAACGGGGAAAAACCAGGGATTACCGGGTACATTCACTCAAATAACAGGCTTACTGTTGTGGTTTTTGTTGGCATGCAGCTGTCAGTGCCGATAAACCAAGTTTCTGTTCCTCCTTATTGCCGTTCATTTTTTGTTTTGAATTTATTTTTTGGACTGTCTGGGGCCTGCTGCCGTGGTGATGGATGAGCTCTTATGTGATTGAGTCCAGTTTCTATTTTTATCAAAATGAAATTAAGTTTTTCTCTGTAGGGGTAGCCTTTTTAAACGACAGTGCATTTTGTTTACAAAACTGGATCTTATTCACAAAACTTTGTTGCAAACCATTTCAATAGGCACACTTGTATGAGCCAACGTTGATAAGGTGGCCTGAAGACCCGGAACTTGTCGATCTGCATATTTACAGCTTTTGGACCAGTTTGGAGCACCACGATGGCAACAGAGTTTAAACAGCTTACTGGAGGGGAAAAATGTAGATAACAAAAAGCTCCTTATTTATTATGACGAAGATAGCAGGACCTAGTGCAGTCCATGAATCATTGATTATGCACAAGGGATGCTCTAATGAAGTGTTGCCCATGGCTTGTCAGCGGTTGGAATAGAATCTGACTTTCTTGTCGGACCACTCCCTCAGAAGTCATGAGTGTGCTGTTCCTCCGACAGGGGCCGGGCAGTCTCAATCCTATGTCACAGGGCACATTCCACAGAGTTTCAGGCGAGCAGCAGGCCTGCAGTCTTCAGCTCAGTCTCTGCTCTTAGGTCTGCACCACTGCATTGAGGTGAGAGCACTCCAGCCAAAGTGGTAGTGTGACCCCGTTCTCCTTCATCCTGGTCCCAGGCCCCAGGCGTCCCAATGGACTTGTCATTTTTCGTCTCTTTATTTAATAAGATTCCATTCACCTGGACTTCACAGTTATTCCTAACTTGGCAGCGAAGAGTAAGTAAATGCTTTATGCTTCTGTTTATTTCCTGCTGCCTGGTTGGAATACATTTTTAATGGTGCTAATCATTAACATTTACTTATGGATATATTAATGCTTATCTATGCTAGAAGGCTGTTACATATTGTAACTCTGCAGTTTGTCTTCAGCCCCTTATTTCAGCCTTTTTTTTATGTTCTCTTTGATATCTGAACCTATTCTTTAGTGTTACTATGACATGATGATGGTTCAGAAAAACCTAAGTTATGAATTGTACTCCTCTGTAAGTACAAGTGTAACCATCATTCCATCCTGCAAGGATTTTTGAAAGATCTTCAGCACGTTTATCACGTGTGTTGTATTGCAGGGACAGTAGACGTGTCAATAAGTAGTGTGTGAGCCCTCTTCTGGGCTGGGGCTGTGCAGAGACACAGGAAGTGGCCATCAGTCTGCAGTGTTTACCCGATTGATCTTTTTGCATTATTGAAGCCAGTGGAGCCTTGTGATCCAGCACCTGAAGCACTCTGCTAATGGGATGCATCTAAGACCGCTAAAAAAGCTTCACATTGTTGGTCTTGCATTAGACAACAGCTGCTGCAGAGTATTTTGCCTTGGCACCTCTCCATTTTAAACTGTGTATATGGAACTTTTCTACCCAGGTGCACAACAGACCAAATCTCAGCACTTTAACAGCAAACCTTAATATCCTTTTGTTGGTGTGCCTTGGATAAGTGGGGATGTAGGTGATCCAAGCACAAAGTGCCAGGTTCTGTTAACTTTCAAAGGTCCGCTTGTGTTTGCTTTGGGCTGGCAGCATCAGCCTGTATTGCTTCCTTGGCATGAAGCCTTCCATTGTCACCTCTGTCCATAATTATGCAAACCTAGAATGTGTATCAGCTGACAGCGCAGTTTAGATGGTTACAGTGCATGCGTCGATAAAATGTGTCCTGGCTCTAGTTTCTCTCCCATTATTTCAGACAGACAGGGATATTCATTTGTATTGTATATAGAGTATAAGGGCAGAACCCAGTGCAAGCAGAAGTGGCAAAAGCAATAACATGTAGAGCGGCAGTGAGCAGTGGCTAAAAGGACATGTCTAACAATATCCAAGGGTGCAGAATACAAGCGCAGATCACCAAGTAAGATCATAAGAAGATGATCCCACAGAGAAGATTTGTCTGGTTAGTTAGACGCCGATCAAGGAACCAGTGTTAGATTTACTATCACAATGTGTTGTCGCAAAACCAACGTGCCTAAGGTTATGTAGTCAAAAATAATTTGTGCTTTGTGGCACGAGGTATGCTGAATACCATGGAGCAGTCTTCTTTGGCCCCAACAAAGAAGACTCGGGGGGCGTTCTGAAGGTGTTTTCCCATTGCGCAAGTGCTGTCCAGTGCAGTACAGGAATAGAACTCGGGCTAAATATGGAGACCTTCTGGGGAGAACTGTCTTTCTTGCTACAGCCCTGCTTCTCTTTCTGAGGATCTTAAAGCCTTGCATAAGCTAGCCTCCCCATTTCTGTCCGCCCAGACTGTGTCCATAGCAAGCCCTCGGCCTGTTGAATCACGGCAGCATGGGGTTTGGGGAGGGTGTCCTGCTCTGGAGCTGCATTGGCGGGCCAATCCAGCTCTGATCATTTCATGCTCGGGGAGGTTAATTAGCTCAGCTGAGAGGCAGCTGGCAGTGGAGAGCCGCAGAAACAAGACTCCTGTTGTTCATCACTGTTTTAGATAATCCAGGAAGATGGGTGTTTGAGCCACTCTCTGGCTTCTTTGTCCAGATCTGTGCCATCACCTCATCAAGGCTCCAGCCAGGCTCAAGTACTGCCTGTCCTGATATCCGTCTACAAAAGCTGTGTAGCTAAATAATCTGACGTATACAAAAGACTTATCAAAGATCTGGCTTGGATGGTGTGGTTAGTTTGTTGCTGAGGGACCATTTATGATTAAAATTACTGTGAATGTTTTTAGAGTGTTATGCCAAATTGATGAGCATCATCGAGCAAGCTGGTCTGAGATCAGTTGCTGTCAACAGAGCTGGATGTAGTTGGGTCTGGAACTCCAGCTGCAGTATTTGTGTGTCTGCTTATAATGTAAGATCAATAAGGGAGTGTATACTTTGATTAATTTAGTGTTTGCACTGGTGTGTCTTCCCATTGTAGGAGCAAGCGTTCCCCATCCATATGGCTGTGTATGATGAGAACATCCTGAAGAACCCTTTCTACCTTGAGCTAGAGAAGCAGCGACCAGACCTATGCAGCAGAGTGGCTGAGTTCCACGGCATTGTGAGTACTTGGGAGCCATGAGCCCTGTTGCTAGCAGGATCCTGGCCATTCGGGATCTACGTCTGTGCGATTATCAAAATTTAAAATGAGTTGTCATCTTTGAGCTCCTGGTTTTTGTTTGGTGACTCAGTCGCAGTCCTAGACTGGCGAGGGAACACCGATGACACAAAGCGGCACTCTCCTGATCTGGCAGGCGGGTTATGTCAGGCAGCAAATCCTGCCAGCACCTTGTTTGCACCTCAGTCTAACACTTGCAAACTGGTCAGACCGTACATGGCTAATCCCAGAGGGGTGGGGCAGATTGGACTGCGGCTCTGGGTCTTACGGTACCTAACCTGTGACATCACAGTGCTTTATTTTCTTCTCAAGATATGCATTTTGATTTACATGCAGAATGCATACCGGATGCATTTATTGTGCATTTCTATACTGGCAAAACACATTTTCTTCTCTTTGATTTTCGTGTATTTTCTACAAAGCAGACAAAGTTTAGTCCTTGTTAGCCCCTCCTCTTTTTCCCTTCAGTTTCACAAGTACAGTAAAACCTGTTCACGGTCAAAAACGAGCCAGGCCACTTTGTTTGGCATGAGGATGGGACACCATATCACCGTCTTCAGTAACTTAACTTGTTTACATAAATTACCTCTTGCCTCTTTCCTCACAACAAGGAAATGTGTATGGATGTCGTAAGTCTGTCTTTTTGGACCTCTATCCACTTTCATTGATTCTTCGGTGTGGGTGAGCTCTGTTTTTAGATGCAGGGGGATTCTCTGTCTGGAGCAATCTGGATTTGGAGAAGGAGTGCAACTCCACAGGCACCTGCTCTGACAGGCAGGCTAGTCATAGATAATCTGATTCCACTTCGTCTGCATTTTACTGTGCAGTTCCAGCCTTCAGCTTCACCTTGTAATGCCTTTTGTCTTCCAGCCAGGCTACATTTTTCAAAAACTCATCTGTTTCGGGTTCTGAAAGCCACAGGAGATCTCATTTTAGGAAATGAAACTGCACTCAGTGCTTTTTCGCACTGAGTCTGGGGGTGGTGGTTACTTGGTTAAATGGTTGTGCACCTATCAGTTGTTGTCATTGCTCGGAAAGGAAAATCCCTCACCTAATGGTTTGGCATCTTTAAAGAGAACCAAAAAATCTGAAACTAAATTTTATAAAAATGCACCTCAGTGTACCGGCTTAACCAAATCGACTTTGTCTTTAACACAACTAAAGTACTTTTCAGTACATAAACATAGTTTCTTCGAGTAAGCTTCTCCTCCTTTGTAACGTCTCTTTAGTTATCTCTACCTGAGTGTTTACTCATCAGGTGTACCTCATATGGGTACGTCAGCCCGGTTATTGGTACCAGAGCGCAGTCTTGTCACTGGAACCATCCTCAGGTCCTTCAGTGTTCCTCCTGCATTCAAGTGCATGTGGGAATTAGAGAGCACAGATGTAGAGAACTTAGTTCCTAAGCCGTCATTCTCAATCGTATGGTTCACTGACTGACTGCAGTATATCAACTTATGTCTGAAGTTCTGCTTTTGGGGGTGATGCAGTATACAGCGTAGGACCAGTACTATAAATGAAATTCTCTACCCCGGAACAGGTTCATCTACTCAAAGGGGAAATGTATTAAAATAGTTTGACTACAATAATCACGTTTGTCACTGGCAGGGGATACATGTACAGTGTTTCAGTACATGTACAGTGGAACTTAACTTTATTTATTGAATAGTCTTCTGGTTGTTAAAGTATAAAGTTGAGAGAGAGAGAGCACTAAAACAATACAAAAAAGGTGTGCCTGTGTGTCAGTGGTTAGGAACTCCTGTCTTCCAGGGCCGCAGGAGTTACCTCTTAATTGGGTGAGGTGTCTAACATAGGTAATGATTGTGCTTACACAATTAAGTGGTGAGTTAGAGCAAAAACACGCTAAGCCTTACCGCCTTTGAGGACTCCTCCAAACAGGTCTATGTATTGTGTGTAAAAATACAAAGATACAGCAAATGACTGATGATATTTTTTAACTGTACATGTGTTTATTTGACATTCTGTCCCAATACATTAGGAGCCCAAGATTATCCTCCATAGACTGAGTGTGTAAAAATGTCCCATGGAGGATTCTCACCCTCTGCCCCTCTGCCCCTCTGCCCGCTGTAGGTCCTTGTGCCATGCCGAGGAAGCCTGCCCATCAGCACCTATTCTCCAGCCCAGTTCGAGGGCTACGTGCTGCAGCCTGTGGAGGGGGGATACCAGACTGTGGACGGGAAGGTGGGACTTTCCATGACATCAGTGTTTCCTTTACAGCCATTGGCATTGTACAGGGTGGTTACATTCTATCTTTATGATTTGTGGCTAATTATTTTCCACATTTTTTTTTGTTTTTATTGTCCTTATCGGGACCTTATTGTCTTTCTGGTCTGTAAGGAGGTTATGACGACCCCAGTGGCCAGGGGGGGTTGACTAGTGTAGGTTGCATTAGTGCCGTAACCTGGATACTTGTCAATCTATGCCTGTCGGTCTGCTTAGGTTGCTGCGTGTATTTTGGTTCAATTGGGTAGGTTACATATGGTCCTGAATCGCTCAGGAATCTTCTTTTGTCCCCAGCCATGGCAGTAGCCGACCTCCTGTGAAAAAGGGGGGGAAAAAGACAATGCTCCGTACTAGACACAGCTTTTCCCCATAGCGCTGAGCAAGCGTTCATCAGGGTTGTCCTGCCACAGACGCGGTCACAAAAATTCATGTGGAACCGCACCAGTAAATGGCTCCAGTAGCACATGAGCCCTTCATTAAATGCTAAGTGTACCTAGGGGAAGCTGTGCTATTTTAGGATGAGATTTTCAACAGCTTACAACCTTGGGTACATGTCGTGTTTAAGACCTCAGTGCTAAAAAAAGGCCCTTTTTTGTGCACTTTCCAACGCTTTAATAGCTTGCTAATTTATGGCTAGACCTTGGCTGTTTGTTAACAAATTGCTTTCTTGCCTTGATGTAGTGGAGACACATTTGTTTGAGGGCTATTTCAAAACCTCTGAATGTGCTAAATTGTTTTGTGTACGACATACTGTTTAAAACGGTTATCTAACATTGTTTAGTTGTAACCTTTAGATAACAATGATTTCGAAATAGTTCTTTCCCCCTGGCTTCTGTTTGCATTTCTTTCATCATGAACGGTGCCGTTGGCTAACGATGTGTTTCTTGTTGTCTTTCAGGAGGTCGTTATTCAGGACAACCTGGTCAAACTGGGAGCAGGCTTCCAGGTCCCCTCTGCCGTGCCCATCCTGTTCGAGGAGACCTTCTACAACGAGAGGGAACAGAGCTACAGCATTCTCTGCATTGCCCGTCCCATTGAAACGCGCCTAAACACGGGTAACACGGTTATTCCCCAAAGTTCCCCAAAGGCTTTCTCTTGTATTTACGGTATACTTTGCCA
>JAOYSI010000027.1:85886-98128 GCA_025775065.1 Hiodon alosoides | reverse complement strand
AGAGAGAGAGAGAGAGAGAGAGAGAGAGAGAGAACGGAGGGGCCTACAAATTCGCAATGATAACCGCTCCTCGGCAGACCGACCGCTGTACCTGGTGAGTTCATTCTTCAGCTTCTGGTCATAGGTGTCCTCCAGGGTCTTCACAGCAAGTGCCCGCCTACTCAACAGCTCCTCAGTACCCCTGGTCTTTTCTTCCTGCAGCTTACAGGTCCTGTGTGTGTGTGAACGACACTGTCAGTCAGGAACTGGTTTTCACCACGCGTCAGTCAGACATAATAACAGACAATAAGAGTCCACTTTCATGGCTGGGATACACACAAGTTCAAAAGATATTTTTCTGTCAGAAACCAATTTGGAGCCGATTGCACTTAAGAGATAACTAACAGGCCATCTTACTTCTCAAAGGCCTCAGTTCTCTGCCTCAGCTCCACCTCTCTGTTGCGGGCCGTTTCAATCTCTTTCAGCAGCAACTGCCTCTGAGTGTATATTTCCTTCTCTTCGATCTGACCACAAACACAAACACAAAACACAAAACAATTTTTAAATCTTTTAAATTGCACTTGGCTGCTGGATCACTGATGAATGTCACATGCTGCACCCACGAATGCATACTTAATTAAAAACTATTTGATTAATAACTCTCTAAATGATGAGAGACCTCATAAAAAGGATCTTTCTGAACTTGGAGACTATAGTGGATGTTGCGATTAAAGAAGCCTTGTACCAGATCTTTTGCAGATTTTGTGTGCGATAACAGATCTTGTGCGATTTTGCACAAGTTTCGCGCGAGGACAAGGGTGCACCTCCTGTTGTTTCTGAAGTCTCTCGATGGCGTTTTTCTCCCTGGCCATCAGTCCCTCAGATTTCATCTCGTAAGCGCGTTCCATGTTCCGTCTCAACTCGGACATCTCCTTACGAGATTTTTCCTCTTCCTCCAGCTTGATTTTGGCCACCTCCACATCTTTGAAATGTTGTAGCTGTTAACAGAAACACTCCTGAGGTCATTCTGTAAAACAGTCACAGCTGTAGCTCAGAGGCTGTAGTGACATTTTCCTCCGTTTTCAGTCGTTACATTTGGGATGACTACCACGGCCCGGGATGCTGTTCATACCTTCACATTCATTTCTGCTTGAAGTTGTGCTTCAATCTCCCTTCTGTACTCCGCAAGCTTAGCTTCCAGAGACTCCCATCGGTGCCCTTGGTGGCGAAGAGCAGCATACTCATCGTCGATCACCTGCATCTTTTCCACTGGCAAAAGAGACAAGATTTACAGTGAGTTTTACCACCTACAAATGGAGTCATCTGAAAAAGAAAGGCTTAGTTCAAGCCAATGTCAACTTTTATCTTTAAAGACCAGCACTTTGGCCATTCTACACAGAGGCCTTGGTTACCGAGGGATTCTCTGTACTGTGGGGAAGAATCAGTCTGAGTGCAAGCATCACAGCCATCTCTGTCACTGTGGTGGTCCGTTAACTCTCTGAGCAGCTTCATAAGGAAACCTGCAGGAAACACCAATGGGGAGAATCCGAGTGACAGGAGTCACTTCGGTAAGAAAAGACAGAACGGCAAACGCGATACTCTGCAATCTGGTGATAACTGGTGAGAAGTGGTGAATATGTGCTCATCGTGGATGATACAGAACTAATGTTGCAGGAACTAACTATTTATCACACAAAAAAAAACATATATGGACTAGCGAACAGATGTCCTTGTAATTTACCATTGATTCATACCGTACCTTTCTGGTTATCATTCGGAACACTTGATGTCTGTAAATAAAAATCATCTTGGTCAGTGTAAATAAAAGACCCAAATTAAATGAAAAACTCAACAGTTTTACATGAGGGTCACAAAGGAACTAAAGACCCAAAAAGTAGGGCTTACTTTCTGGGCAAACCTCATAGCAATAATTACTAATCATTATTATTATTATTACATCAACTTTACCAGTGATTTGTATAGGGGAGACTGTGGCCTGATCTTCATTAGCTGAAGAAGGTCTTTAACAGAAAACACCTGAAAAAAAAAAAAAAAAAGCAGAAAGTCATTGTAAGCTACATAAAAAGGTAGTGCTCAACTCAATGGTCACCCTCCTGTCTGAGAATATGTACATGCATCATGGCCGGAATCACCCACGCTCACCCTGTCTTGGCTCAGCCCACATTCAGGCAAGAACACGGAGAGAGTGTACTCGAACCCAGCACGGCGCAGGTGATCCACCACCAGGCTGTTGGAGGCCGTGACCAGAACTGAGTCGGAGTCGAGCTGAAGCGATCTGGGCAGTTCCTCTCCACTAAAAGCCGGATACTTCAGCTCATGGATCAGCTGGTTCCGAAGTTGTGTCTAAAACGGGAAAAACTACTTATATTTACCATGCTGTCACCATGAATAAATGTCAAACAAAGGTTTGTGATTATCAAACCATGTTGATTTAATTGAGATTTTCTCTCACTAGTTGGGCACAAGACTAAACTAACATTTAAAAAGAGAATTTAGGGTTGATCTTATACATGCCTTCAACGTGTCCAGAACACCACGGTTTTTAAACGTCTGGTACAGCCTCTTTCTCATCTCCCCTTGGGAAATGGCGTCCTCTTTAACAGACATTGTGATCTGGGTGGAACAAAAACGTGCATATTTTAGATTATTATTAAGTCAACTTTCACATCAGATATTCGTTTGGGTACCCTCACCACTGGCAACGTCAAACCACAATGACAGTCGTCAGGAACGTCAGGTTATCAAGGGCAAGCATTGGTTAGCAATCGTGTCCGAAAGTCATGTACATCTGCCAACGGTAGCCAGTGGGTGTTACTTTACAGCCATGCACCAGGGAGCTTAAATAACTTACTCCTAAGAAGTTTTACATTGGTTGCTCATTTTTTAGACATGTACAGCAATAATAACATACTTCAATGCATTTACAAAATGCATTTACCGCCAAGAATTCTCACCTGTCCTATCTTGGTATAAGTTTTTAATTGTGCTCTTTAACAGAAAACTTGTTTTTTACTTGGCAAGATGCGAAACTATCCCGCGACAGACACATGGAGCCGGAGAGTTGACGTTTATATCCAGACACCGTTAGTTACTAACTCGGTGGTAACGCGACCAAAAACAGACGCTTTGTTTGTTTTTCCGGCGCCGAGCTATTGACGTAGTAATTCCATCGTTGGTCACTAAATGCTTCAAGTCCTCAAGTCTAATGTTATAAATATTTCTATTATAGAAAATGCATTTTCTATAATAACTGTACAATTAATAATTTTTCAACAGCCCGTTTTGTCAGTATAAGTGAATTTATTTAGTTAGCATAGTTAAACTAAGTCGTCATCAATCCGCGTCGAGACAGGAAGAAGGAAAAGAAAATATAGTTTTGTTGTCGAGATGTAAGTAAGAATCATATTTTTTCTTATTATGACATATTATGATCAATTTAAAATAAATATCAAATATATTTAGCTTGAAGTATTTCCTAATGCAGGACTGATACATTTAATGATAGTTGAACCTACTCGATGCGATTCTTCGTGTTTCCAAACATTACAAGTTATGTTTGAATGCTGGGACTTGTTATAAATAGATTAATCAATGCAGTTTAGACTTAGCAGTTAGCTTGCCATGTGTCTGGTAAACACTGTTGAACCGGTTGTTTTCAAGCTACCGTGCTAATTATGCACTAAAATAGCAGTGGGCTACCCCGAGTCCTACGCATAATACTGGATTTTTATTTTTACAGTACATTTACAGTGCTGAAACCTGCACAAGGATGTCGGGGAGTTTTTATTTTGTCATGGTTGGTCACCAAGACAATCCAGTCTTTGAAATGGAGTTTCTGCCCGCAAGTAAATCCGATTCAAAGGTACGTAACACCCACTACAGGAAAGATGTCAATGTGTTTCATGTACCTACAGTTCAGACACTTGTTTAGGCTAATGGTTGCTATATGCATTAATCAGAGAAAAATTTTGTAACAGTTAATTAAGTACCAGAGCAAACAGCCGAGTATGCTGTATAAATATGAGCCCACGGTGGTGTCTGTTATTTTTTAAACTCCGAATAGTTTGCCTTGATATGATGTAATAATAATCAGGTGTAACACAGCCAGATTTTTGTCCAGAAAGTTGCATGTTAAATACTTTGGACTGAAACTCCTGCTATAACTAAACTAGAGTAGCGTAAAAAGTCAAAATAACAGCCTAGCAACATGGTTTTACTTTCTCCGTTAACCGTAGGACGACCATCGACACTTGAACCAGTTCATCGCTCACGCAGCCCTTGACTTGGTCGATGAAAATATGTGGCTGTCCAACAACATGTACCTGAAAACCGTGGATAAGTTCAACGAGTGGTTCGTCTCTGCCTTCGTCACAGCTGGGCATATCCTTCACTATGGGAGACAAACGAACCGTAATCTCTCTTTTTGTTTGGTGTTGTTTAATAACGTTTTCGGTCAGCCTTGATTCTATGTTTACTTTTAGTTGTCCTTAATAATTATCACT
This sequence comes from Hiodon alosoides, assembly GCA_025775065.1. NCBI lineage: Eukaryota > Metazoa > Chordata > Actinopteri > Hiodontiformes > Hiodontidae > Hiodon > Hiodon alosoides. Next base: position 93,626 of record JAOYSI010000027.1, on the reverse strand, counting down.
TTGCTGCTTCCTGTGAAGAAAAATACGGAGTAAACATTAGTTGTGTCAATATATGATGAGAAGTATTAACAAAATAGACCAACTTCTACAGATACATTCACTTAATTGGGCATGGTATTTGTTTTTTCATAATTTTTCTTCCTTAACATTTTTGCTTTTACATATGAGATTTATTATGCTCCACGATGTAAGACAAGAAGATGGAATTAAAAACTTTTTTAATGATGTGTATGATTTATATATTAAGGTAAGTCTTTATTTTCCTGATATACAATATTTTGTGTCAAAAAGATTTTGTTAGGCATAGGGAATGTTTATTTAAATCTGAAATATGTATTTAAATCTGTAAGTTAAAACAGTTCTGTGGTTTTGTGCCCTCTCTCAAGTTTGCTATGAACCCTTTCTACGAGGCAAACGCTCCCATCCGCTCGACGGCCTTCGACAGGAAGGTCCAGTTTCTTGGCAAGAAGCACCTCTTGAGCTGACTCGGAGAGCTTTGAACAGTGGACTCCATTTCCCAGTGGTCCTTCGTCCATGTCACTTCCTGACTTCTTTCTGAGTGAAAATACCAGTTCATGTGCTACATCTGAAATCTAATGATCATGTAGTAACTGAATGTGCGGTTCATATGGGATGGACCATTGGGGTCTTAACTGGCATTGTCAATTAAGTAAGATTTGTTTGTGTGTATACGCGTAAACACACTTAACTTGTAAATGTAAGTATCCATTCATTGTTCTAGCCAGGTCCTTTTTTTTGTCCATTCCTGTCAAATTGCATGTGTGTTGATGTTCTTGCACTTCTGACTGTAAATTATTTAAATAACATTAAAAGTATTAAACTAATCAATCTTTTACATCCTTCCTGGAAATCTTACTTCATCACAGTTCTGTTCTCTTTAGATTGCCCAGTGTGCCAAATTCAGCTCACCTATAGTTTTAGTTGGGGTTAGATTTACTATTGTGTAAACTACATTATTTATATATATATTAAAAAAAAAAAAAAACTACTATCTCTCGAAGTTACAAACTCTAGCCTCCTGAGTGGCACTGACTGAGCACTGACTGAGCACTGACTGAGCACTGACTGAGCACTGACTGAGCCCTACAATTTAGATCAGGTTTGAATCCGGATCCTGTCATTTTCCAATTCGCAGATCAGTGTGCTGGGCTTACCACTAACCAGTCGGCTGTCTGTGCCCAGGTACCATCGGGAGGAATAACAGGAGGCTCCGAGGTTATTTGACCAGTGGATGGTCACCCTCCCCGTTTTGTGGTGTCAGGATCCGTACCGGCTGTGTCAGAACCCTTAGCAATTCCAAATTGGGGAGAGAACTAATAAATAAAAAAATAATTGGCAACATTTTTGAGTAATTAGAAACTTAAGAGAACTCCATAGTATTATAGTTACTCGTGATCTCAAGAAAAAGAAATGTACTCCATTTAAAGTTAATCAGATCTTTAATGTTTTGCTCTAATGTAAAACACACCCTGTACAGCTATTAGTGGTCATTTTAACATATGATCATGCTTGATGAAATCGTTCGCCAAGTCCATACACCAACCGCTTTCTAAACCAACATTTTTTTTTGTTTAATGCAGGTTTCAGCCCCTCCCGTTTCCTTGTTCACATTGGCACCAGAGGTTTTGTGTGGTTGGTTCTCAAATCTATACAAGAACCAGGAGTAGTAATTCTGACAGTGTAAAAGGCATGATCTGGACAACTGACACTCTCTTAACTTATTCACATTTCTGTACAACACAGTAGTAAAAATTTCTTCCAACACTTCTCTGAGATCAAAGAACTGAAAATGGTAAGACAATAAATTAATTTCCAACCAAGCATAACTGACAGTTATAAGTTATTATTATTAATGTTTAAATCAGGCTTCATACCCTTTAACGTTAAGGTCAACTGATTGCCGCTTCATAATAGAATAACACCGAAAATGTCAAATTATTAGTTAGAACGATAAAGCATTTGTATTACATTTTGGAGTTAAGTATTTAAGGATGTGGATAGACAGCTTTTGTTTTAGACAACTGCAGTTCACTGGATAGCTCATGTAAGCTAGAACTCAAATTGTTTCAATTGCGAGACAAAAAAAAATTATGCTGAAACAATTTTAGATCAGTGTCGTATCCCCGGGAAAGGAGAGGAAAAACAGAACAAAAACACACAAAGTTTCAGTTAGACAAGCAGTAAAATCTTGTGTGGGTGAGTTGACACAAACGGGCAGGAGCCCAGTCTTTTGTGGGGGTACATTTGATCAACAGCAGGTGGCGCTAGAGCGGGGCTTCTTGTGAAGGTTGACCGTGTCCGTGTTGATAAGGTGATCCCCCCGGTCCTCCACAGCCAACACGCGGCGCACCGCTTCCTCGAAGGCAACGGCCACGTTGGTGGCATCCTTGGCGCTGGTCTCGTAGTAGGGGTAGTTACCGTTGTCCCGGCACCACTGCTGGGCGTCCTCGGCGGACACCTGCCGCTCCGCCACGTCCAGCTTGTTGCCCAGCACCACGAAGGGGAAGCTCTCGGGCTCCTTGACGTCGGCGTAGTAGATGAACTCCTTCTTCCAGTTTCCCAGGTTGAGGAAGCTCTGGCTGTCGTCCACGCTGAAGGTGAGCAGGCAGCAGTCCGAGCCCCGGTAGAAGGGGGTCCTCAGGCTGCGGAAGCGCTCTTGACCCGCCGTGTCCCAGATCTGCATGGTGACCAGGCGGCCGTCCACCTCCAGGTCCTTGTTGAGGAACTCCACGCCGATGGTGTGAAAGAGGTGCGTGTCGAACTTGTTGGTGACGTAGCGGTTCATCAGGGAGCTCTTCCCAACGCCACCGTCGCCAAGCAAGATCACCTTCAGCAAGGACGACCTGGTTGCCATGGCTATTTAAACAGGCTCTTCCTAGGCAGGCACACCTGGGAACGAGAACCAATACCCTTCAGCAGCCCAATTGCCATGGTGTAGATCTCTAGGGTCACAGAATTGCAGGGAATGTATTCAACTATAAGGCCTGTAAACGGCGGGACTGTTTTCTAAGCATGGGACACCCATTACGGGTTGCACACATGACACACCAAGGGTAATTACAACTTTGCAGACTATTTCGCTAAAGCTAAAGCCTTATCCTTAACCTTTCTTTCCCATAAGGGGAAGTTTGGCCTGCTGTGACATCATATTTTGGGTGACCCGTTTGGCATGTAATAGTCAGAGACTGACTATGGCAAAGCACCACATCATACTAAATTAAACAATTAAGAGGAAATAGCCATCGCTTGATCTTTTTTTTCCATAAGCGAAAGAGAATAAATCGGGGTGAAAACCTGAAGACACAGTCCTCCTGAGATGAGCCAGTCTATAAAATGTAATTACATCACAGAATTTGGGCTCACTTTTGCCACCACAGCAGCTTAGGGCCATCTTTAACAGAGCTCAAGACAAAAGGAAATGTTTTTTAGTTAATTTTGGCCAAAAGAGCTCTCTCTTTCACTCCAGGGATCTATAATGACAAAGCACAGGGACGAGGGACCCCCCACGCGTGTCCTTACCTTTATTGATCAACGTTATTCATCATTGGCTATTCTAGGGGGAGAAACAAAGGATGCTGGTTAATACAATAACAAATGCAAAATAATTTGTACAAGTTAACGTGGCTCAACGCGGGTCAGACTGTAGCGTACACACTGTTTATTGTGTTCAGGGCCGCATGGGAAATAAACATTACAGACAACTACAGCCAATTTCTTTATAACCATCTACCATGTAACAGACTGGCGCTTTGGCTGAAGCCTATCCTGTACTAGTCATGCTTTCAAAAAACAACAGCAGCTGAAGACCCCTGCCATTTGAAATATTTTCCCAGGGAAGATAAGGATTGGAAACATTTTCTCTACACATTGTTTTATTTTGTAGCTTAAACCTGTGCTGTAACTGGGCCCTCCCATATATATCAAAGCCTTATGAGAGCTAGTTAGCCATCTGCCTGCTAGCCACATTTACAAGACCTATAGAAGTATATACGTTGCGTTAAATAGAGCAATTGCCGCTCCTGTTATTGACACGCAGACAGCCAAACAAACAGTCTGACAGCTAATTAGAGATATGAACAGGCATGTGATCCGATGAAAGTTTGGGGTTTATTGATTACTGATACAAGCCCAGCGTTACATTTTCATTACAAGTAATGTAAAGGATTTTAAAAAACTAATAAAACTAATACATTCCACAGAGAAAAACTGGTTTAACTGACTGTATCAGTGAGGAACAGACATTGAGAAAAATGTTTGCTAAGCAGAATAAATTGCACAACTGTAAGGGATTTCTGAAAACCAGCGATCAGTCTTCATTACAGTGAACTACTCCCATCGCACACATGCCTGAGAAGAATGATTAGATTAGCTATTACCTGGCCATACCTTTGTCTGATTGACCCATTTGTATTCAGCCACATATATGTATACATTTCTGTCCCTTAACCTTGCTCTGGAGGGCCAGCACAACAGAGAGTTTGGCCCCAGTGAAGATAACTAAGCCAAATGGCCTCAGGCACACAAACCGATTATAAAAGGGTTTTAGGGCCTGGAACTAACCTGCAGGATTACAAAAAAAACAAGTCTAAAAACTGCCATTCAACTGAGGAGGGACTTTAAATCAACAACATATCTGAAAAGTACAGTTTGGTGTTCTCCTTACAGGAATCCTCCTGTAATATTGGACACATCAGTTGATTGACAGCACACGGTGCTTAAATAAACATAGTCTAGTGAATATCCTAGTGCTCAAAAAAAATAATTCACACATTAATTCACAGGGACCTTATATTATATTTACATCTTAAATCAGCAAATACATACAACCAGGACAGTAACATACAGGTCAGACTACAACTACATATGACCAGGACAGTAACACATGTACAAAAACTTTCCTTGATAAGTTTGTATATTCGACTTACATTAATTATAGAGAGAATGATAGAGGAAACCAAAATCTAAGCCAAAAATGTTATCATTTCCTTGTTTTCTTGACTGAAAAGTTCATGTGTCAGATAGACAGCTATTGTGTTAACTGAGCATTTCCTCCGCAGTGCTGTGACCATTCACATTGCAACAGAATATCCCAATGGTCTTTCTCAATTCAACTGACAAATGCATTCTGTTCTTCCCGGCATTCATGGCCCAGGAGACTACCACCCCCATGTCTCCTCATTTACAACTTTATCTGATATTCACTCATAGCAACAAAAACAATGACACAGCATTTCAACTACGAATTATTCGGTTCGGCAAGTTTCATTGATTGAAATTAATCAAGTCCTATCTCGTTATAAGTCAGAGAGGAATGCCCACGCTTAACTTGGAACTATGAGAAACACAAGGTGTGTACGTAGGGAGGGCACGATTATAAACTCTCAACGGTCCATCAACGATGGTCCTTTAAAATACGTCATGTACCGTTTACGGCCTTGACCTGGCCCCCACTATGATAAGCATACTTGTTTAATTCCACCCATCATTCCAAGAAAGCCATGCAAAACGTTACTAACTTTAACCGCTACGTATTACGCTACTCCGCTCGCTGCGTACCATCAACAACAACCCTCAGTGTCTACGGGTTATGACCATTTTCGATTACCCTAATCACGTCTGTGGTACGCAGCTACAAGACGATTCAACGGGGAAACTGGCATTTATGTAGTTAAGACTGCACAAAGTCTTATCAGGTGATTAGAGTTACGTAGTGGCTGATCTTGCGAGTTCTTCGGCCGGCGTCACCATTGTCCTGGTGACTTTTATTAGTACTAAACTTTATTATTACCTGAGCAGGTAACTGAAATCTTTCACGAATCTGCCCATAACACTTTAACAGGTCTTCACAAAACTCAATATCAATCACAACGTGAATGCCATTCATTTGCCGAGTCCGGCAGATAGTAAAGAACGGCTGACGGCTGTATAGCTAGCAGTGGAAACGATCTTCACAATACCGTTCCATGTGTCAATATATACATATGAATTGTTCGAAAATTAATATAATTCAACAACTTTTCCCAATCAGGCCTGCTTCCTTGCTTGCTAGCTATTAGGTATGCGTTTATTACCCTGGACTGAGAACTGCTTAATGACAACGAATTTCAGCCATCGTACCAAATTCATATTAAATGTGTCTAATGGCCAACAACTTCTAAAACAAATACCTTACCTTATCAGTCACGGTCGAACTGTTCTGACACTGCAGTATTTTATGTTTTATTTATATCTATCTTGTTTAGCCCCGCTGTCCTGCTGCGATTGTTTTTTTGACATGGCGCTGCAGGTCGCGACCGATTCGCTGCTGACTGCCACGTGACCAGCTATTCGTCCCACCTAATACAACGTATGGCGCCGGAAGATATCAAATTTAGCATTTATTTAACCCTTTATAACGATTCCACTTCTGTATAAATCCCACATTCTGATTTTATAACAGTAAAGGATTGAAAATATAAATATACGCTTAAAATATATATAACTATCAATCAATATTTTAGAGGGAAGTCTGGAATTTGTGAACAGCCAGATAAGTACAAATCACTGGCTGAATCAATTAATGAATTAATTGATATAGTATTGTATGAGAGATATTTTCCCAATGAGGTTTCCTATGGGGAAGAAACATATGTCACAATATTTTAGAGATAGAGGCAAAATGATTTCCTGATAAACATGCATGACTTTCTAGTTCTTGTCAGGTATTGTGGGAAGTACTTAGAGGGTGACTGGGTGTCAGGCTGTAGTTCATCCTCCGAACTGCAGGTGGAAACATTGTGAATATTTATGTAAATTTATTTACATAAATATATCGGTGCTCTCACACCTGGGTCAATTATAAAATTCTCCACTCAGACGAAAGGGTATAACCCAATCAAGTAGCATGCTATATTATAATGGAAAATAGCTGTCTGTAACAGTGTTGCGCAGACGTGCATTAGCACTGGTTATGCTAACCGTACAAACACTCCTCTTCTTCTCTACATTTAATACGTTGCGCAACATATTAAACTGCTAACACGTTCTTTTATGAATGACGTTATTCAAAGGGTTTTGCTCATTCCTCTCATTCCTTAAGATCCTTTACCATTGACACTGACACTGTTGTTTCTGAAAGACTCTTCGAATGGTTCCGCATCGTCCCCAGAACTCGATTTCTCCCAGATGTTTGGTGGTAATAACTGCAGCGTATGTATCCTTGTATAACACAAGCAGGCATGACCGCAGGGTTTGGACCAGAGGTACACTTCAGTAGGCCAGAGGTCCCTCTCCAGATTACACAGTCACATGCTGTCCGTAGTACACTTTAGTCACATGAATAAAGACCCCCATACAAGTGCACGCTTATCCAATTAAGTCTCCCATGAATCTCTTTTTCATTCAACCCCCGTTTCTATGAAAACACATACAACCATTATACTTATAACCCACAAAAATGTTCAACCCTGCAATTCTGAACTGATGAGAGGCAGTTTTATTATTATTATTTCGTTTTTTTGCTTAGCCTTAATTGCTTTCACTTGTGAATTAGTGTGCCCTAACTGATACTGTGCTTGCAGTGCAACAGAGAGAGGCTACAGAGAGGGGCTACAGAAAGGGGCTACAGGGAGGGGCTACAGAGATGCTAGAGAGAGAGGCTACAGAGAGAGGCTACAGAGAAGCTACAGAGAGAGGCTACAGAGATGCTAGAGAGAGAGGCTACAGAGAAGCTAGAGAGAG
>JAOYSI010000027.1:35034-79088 GCA_025775065.1 Hiodon alosoides | reverse complement strand
GTGTGTGTGTGTGTGTGTGTGTGTGTGTGTGTGTGTGTATATATATATATATATATATATATATATATATATATAATATATATGCACAGCACAAATTTGACTATTTGTTTCTAAATTAAATAAATGTATATGTGGGGGGAAGCCTTTTTCTTACTTAACTTGACCTTTATTCCAACCAGTGCCAGATGTAAAGTGTTAAACAGGGTTCAACTCTGGCATTCCTCATCTAGACGATTCTCTTGTTTACAGGGCTAGTGCACTAGAGGTGTCAGTACAAAACTATTGAAATCCCGTGACCAAGAACAATTAAAGTCTAGATATTGTTGATGTGCCACAGGAACCAAATGTTTTTGAAGTCTTTAGAATTATAACCAAAAGAAATTGCGTTGAAAGCATTTAGGTTGACTTTTTGCATTGACTTGGATGTGAGGTGTGCAGTTTTTTTAACTTCCCTTTCAAACACGGAGTGGCTCAAACTCAGCTCCCCAGCTGCAGTTGTTGTTTTTTAGATTCAGTCTTTCTGTGTAAGGGTCACCTGACCAGTGACCAATGGAAGTGGCTGCTGAAACATTACTGGAACTCAGTCGGAGGGAGTGGCCTAAAATATACAGGAAGTATATACGTACAGTTGGTCTCTAATGCCTTTTTGCCCAATAAAATGAAACCCACTTTTAAAAAATGATAAATACATACATATATTCAATACATATATACCAACATAATACTGCCCAAAAATGGGAAGAGGTTTTATAAGATTTCATAGCTGTGTGAGGTGACACACCAGGGGTGGATGAGAGAGCTTCAGACCTCTTCCTCACAGACATTAAGATTCAGGTAATATTGTGTTGCCTGCAGAGCTCAACAGAGATGTCTGACTGCTCCAGGCGGAAGGTGTCTTCTCCGTATGTGGCTATCTATACGGTCTACGACATGGGCTATAGGGAACAAAGCAGATATTTGTGCTGCGCAGGGTAGTGGTTCAATACTCTTTTGATCTCTGCACTCGTCCTAGCTGGATGAGAAAGTTTTTGAAGTGCAACAGTGCCATTTAAAACTTTGCTTTCTTTTGTTTGAACCCAGTATGTAGGGTAATAGGAAATTTAATAGGAACTTAAGTAATACACCAAAATAATTATTTTGCAATGCTATTTTTGTTTGTAGTTATCATGAATATTTTGCTGCCATTTACCATTTATTAAGCTGTACTCAGGTGGTGGTGTTATACATGAAGGTTATAGATGGTTAGCCGTCTCAGCAGTGTCCCGAAACCTTACATCAAACCAACCCCCGAACCCTTGTAAACGCCGCACGTTCATCATTAACACCTGAACGTACTTGCTTGTCGCCGAAGCAGCGCATCTGATATGTGTCAAACACTTGCGGGGGTAAACCTTTCATGTTTTTTATGACAGCTGCACTTTTCCGAAAGTGTATTTTGTTTACATTTTTAAAGACTTAGTCGTACTTGAAAACGGATATGTTCAAGGAGGGAAATAACTGCCTGGATTGTAACAGCGGGCTGCATGTTTCGTTGTAGAGTTGCAAGTGCCAATAGCTCCCAAATCTTTTTTATGCCGCGCGACCCTATGTTGGTGTCAGAAGAATTCACATGATCCTAGTATTAAACGTGATGTAATTAAGCACTGTTATTAAAATTATTTTAATAAAAATTGTTCGTAATATCACAAAAAAATGAGGTTTGATGAAAGCAGGTTGACCTGCCCGTCGTTTTTACAGATGAAGTTTTTAAAGATGGTATGAAATACACATAAATATAGGTAGGTGTTACCGTGTCTTTTTTTCGTGACCCAAGGCGAGAAAGGATGCGGGGTTTGGGAGCCTATATGTAATCTTCGAACCGTTGTTTTGCTGTTAAAAAAAACTTTCTGTAAGACATGGTTTACCTAAGGTTTTTTTCAAATGTGTTTGTTTTTTTATTCTGTTTAATCAAATGTGTTCATACTACATACATATTCCTGATATTTTCCTGTATTTTTTACGGACGGCGGTTATTTTGTCGGTAACTTTAGCGGCGTACTATTTAACCTCGCAATCTCGGTGTGGAATCAATCCTAGGTTCAGTATCATCAACAATTTATATTTCAAGATTATCAACATTATTGATATTTGTGACAAATAACGCCGTCCACATATGCTTTTACGGTAGGCGAATGAATCAAAGTTTTTGGCAATGATTTGAGTGGGGATATTTGACGTTGTTAATCGAGTAAAAAGGAATCTTAGATGTCGTCCATTAGATTATGGTTGAATGGAGAGGAAAAGCGGGAGCATCGTTGTTTAGTGATGACTGAAAAAAGTGTACGCAAAAGTTTAGCTAAAATATCAGCTTATATTCATGCTTGTATACGTGACATTCATAATCACGAACGCAAAACACATGCAAGCTTCCGACATTAGTAAAAGCTTGTATTTGAGTTCATCCATTAGCGATGTTAATTAAAAATACACAAAATAGAATACATTAAAGTTGCATTCGAGGGGATAAGAGTCTTACAGTATAACATCAGGCTGTTATAGAAGTATCATATTCTGTGATATTCAGTTCTGTAAGAGTGCACCTTCGCTCTTTTGTGGCAATATAAGTAGCAGCGGATAAAAACGTCTGGCGAACAATGAAACGATAATTAATAATAACGGATATGTGCCCTATCATCTGGATTTTGCCGCTCTGTCTGCTTTTGAAACTGAACGGGTTTTTTTTTTATTTCCAGTAATGCAAAAAAAAAAAAGAATTGGCTGTTGACAGTTGGCTTTCGCTGCTCTGTGATTCCCGCCCACTTCTCTAGCAGCTTCAGCGATTTACATTTAAGCATAATGCCTGCATTAGAGAGAGCACAAGGCAGACCCAATGAGTTACAAAGTGCTGCGGGGGTAAACTATTTACAGCATTCAAATCCTCCAAGTTCTCATCGGGGCGCTGGGAAGAGAGCTCCTTTGCACTCTGAGCTTTTCGAACAAAGCAAACAAACGAGAGAGAAAAAAACTGCGCGGAAAGTACCCTCATGTTAATTGCCAGATGAAATTGGTCCTAATAGACTCATCTTGTCACATGCGCGGACGAAACGGATCACGTCCGGCAGCTGGGGACAGAGGGGCACGAGGGACTGCTTTGTCAAGCAAAGGTATATTATGAGGGTTAGAAAAAAAACATCAACCATATTAGGCTTCAATTATCCCCTGTCAGAAAAAACCTCTCTTGTGCAATAAAGTTATTATTCTATTGCAATTAATTAAACATTTCAAAATCCCAACACAAATCCAAGGCCTTTCGAACCGGGCCCACGGCTGAACACTTCTCTGGTAACACAACCTCCCTCACTATGGCTGGGACTAAAAGAAGACTTTGACACACCGCTAATCGAACTTTATTTATGGGTTTAAAAAAAGATACTTGCAAAAAGAAGAACACGCTATTAAATACAATTTTATTAAAAGCGATTAGGGTGTTGTTTGGTTCCAACCATGTCTCAGGGTGTTTTCGGTAAAACACAAGTGTCCAACGATATAATGAAACACTGATCTTTCCGGCATGCGACATGCATTTAAGCAGGCTTCTGGAATCATGAGTACCAACGGGCGCGAGTGTTTGCGAGTGCGTACAGCTGGAGTGCGCAGCGATTCAACTAAGCACCTGTCCGTGGCAGCATCGGTTTTTACTAACCAACCAGAGCTTGGGACCATTCCTTTATTAATTTGTATTGTAGGAAAGAGTGCAGCGTGGATAAAATGCGGTTCATTTCGCAGTGCACTTCGGGACCTGCCAGGAATGCACACCTCTGCCGTCGTCTGCCGCAAATCTCCGGGGAGGGAGAAGTTGTTGGAAGAAAGTGCACCCTTCAAACTTTTGCATACGGCCGGGAATTCTGTTTTCTCTTAACGAAGAAATATACATATTTATACAAGGCAAATGCAGATATGGGGAGGGATTTAAAGCCCCCCCTTCATATCTGCAGAGGTGAGCCGAATGCAAATGCCACGAAGTAATAGACTTGTAGTGCAAATCATACCATTTTATCTTTCATTTTCCTTCTGTACCACACCCTCCACTGCCACACACACGCATACACACATACACACACCTCCTCTCTCCTCTGGCTTAAAGGTGCATCAGAGATATGCATTTAAGCATATTCAGAACACGGGGCGTGAAATTAAATGTGTGGCAGAGTGAAAAAAAATATACAGGCGCCGGAGATGCCTTAAAAATAGTCATTTATGCAGATGGAGTGCAGTGGAATCATTTGCAATGGGATGACCCTCTCGCCAAGCATTTCTCCCTCACTGTTCTTCGCCTAATCTCGCGCTGTATCTTCCGTTTCTCATTGAACTCGCCAGTTCGCTGCTAAGCAGCCTTGTAGATAAGGCGGGAGTGCTAAAAGGAGACGACAGAAGGAAGCTCAGTGGGTTCGTTTCTATTGCACTTTCACCCAAGGCAATGGGCAGAATTTAACGGATTCCTTCCAACATATGTTTTTGCCAGATAAGTAAACAGTGTGTGTCGGAAATGAAAAAAAAGCATTTGCAATTTAATGACATTACAGCTCCCAGCTTAGCCCGCCGTGCTCCGAGGCGAAGAGCGAAGAAATGGAAGAGCGGAAGAATGGAACCGGGTGTCATCAATGTTTTTTTCTCTTTTTCCTCGCAAGAAGCACTACCGAATTCTCCTTATTCTTTTCATCCCGTTTTCTCTAGCCCTTTGCGTTCCTATTTTCTTCGATCGCCTTTATTTTTCCCCTCCTTTTGTCGGGGATGTATTTATCTATTATTTTATTCCAAAAACTTGTCATTGTCCCCCTCCTCCAATTCCTTCGCACATCAGATTCCCCTGTACTCCAAAGGCCCAGTCCCGCTTAGCATTTCATTGCCAATCCCTTTTCTCTCTTTCCCCCTTTGTCTGTTCTCATCGAGGTACAGTGGTCAGCTTGGCATAATAAACGGATACTTAAATGTTGTCATAACATTCCGCATTGTCACTGAAAGCTTGTGGAAAAGAATCTTTAAAAAAAAAAAACATTTTCCTCCGCGTTCCAGAACAAGTGCACATCATTCCCTTGTAAATCGTGCTATAATTCTCTTTTTCTTTTCTGGTCTCTGACAGCTGCCTTATTATAGTGGGCTAATTGTGCAGGAAAGCAGATTATGAAAGCGTTAGGGTGTACTCCTTGACCATGTGCTAATGTGATGACAAGTTGGGGACCCTCTTAGCGCTGGCGCTCCGTGCCAGGGCATTTTGGCTCCCGTCTTAATCTGCCTCGGTATTAACTCCGGCTAACCGGTTTGTTTGAATGCGGATCAATCGCTCGGCCATTATTTTTACAAGCAAGCATTATATTCGAGGCTCTACCCTGGTGTTGATTGCTCATTAGGCATGCAATGTAAATGTACTGGCAATCCCTCTGTAAGAGATATGCTTGTTACCCCGGGGGGGCAAGGCTTACCGAAGCCGGTTACGGAGTCGGATGGGGCCGTTACGAATGCCAGAACTAGAATTTCAGGTTTCGCTAAAAGAACACTCTCCTTTCTTCTTTTTTTAAGTGTCTTGTTTGGCCCCGGAGCTGTCCAGCATTTCAGGAGAGACAATGCTATCCCCGCCCGCGTTTCAGTCCAACCCACCTGATCATGTTACCACTAAAATTGCAATGCATTCATCTTCCATTGAAACCGAATCTAGCTTCCGTTCGGTTCCATGTTTAATATGGATTCTGAGACTGAACTACAGACCCGCCTGGACCCACAAAGAAGAAGCATCATCCATATTAAATTAATAGCCACCTTAGGGACCTTTTTAATATATAAACTTGCTGTTAAGTTCAAATTAACCCAATTAAAACCATGCTAATTGTTTAGAATATAAATTCAAATACCGGGACATTATAAAGTGGTATAATTGACATTGTATACTAACAGGCACTTATCCCAGTTTTTGAGTTATTTTTATTTCCGATGTTTCAGAAAGATAAAGACCGTTTTCATAAATCTACTTCAAAAGATGTTGCTAGGCCTATATACCTACTTTTGGCCCACAGTATATTCTATTCCAAATAATATCGATATAATTCAAGATACCTTAGTGAGTGATGTAGGAGTAAATTTAACCTGACAATAGCCGCCATTGACATCGCACTTCTACTGTGCCCTACATACATAAATATGTTTCTCGTTATGGGTTACAGTTGGCAAATATGTATATTTTTAAACATGCCGTCATTATAGCAATTCGTGAACACTGACAGTGTTTGTATAAAGTGTCCTCTGCGGAGGTTTCTTAAAATACTAATGACAGAAGCGAAGGCACAGGCTGAGGTTATTCAAAGAGCATTTCAAGATACACTTTTACACCCGAATCATTTCAGATTGCTACAGACAGCCAGACGCCCGTTTGCTTGAACAACGGAGTAGGGTAGCCTACTTAAGAACAAAGTTACATCCCACCTCCTGTTAGACGCGGTAAAATGGGTCTCGCAGCTCTATCTTGGAGCGCAGGTGAGCGCTGTTGCCTCGATCACCGCGAAAGCAGCACGGATACATCCCACCGTGACCCACCGGAACGCGCACCGAGGACAGCTCGTCGACGTATCGTACTGAAAAGTCAAGTAAAACAGTTATTCGCACTAAAGTCAACCAAACGTAATCATGGGGGGGGGGAAACAATTCACTTGGCAGGTCAGACTCGGGTTAGGCACCTTATTGAAAGGTGCAGCAGTGTCAATGCCCGAGTCTGAACCATCATAAACAGGAAGCACCCAATTGCACTCTGCACAATGAGTTTTAAACCTACACAAATATAAGAAGATTTTTGCAATTAAGACACTGAAACCACAATACGGAACATTACTCAATCACGCGTCTTTTCTCTACCGCGCAGCATAGGCTTTATTGCAGTGAATATAGGTCGTTGTTGATCAATTATTAACCCTTTCAAACACCCATTGCAATCCGGAATGTAAAAAAAAAAAAAAAAAAAAAAAAACATATACACAACTGTCGTCATTCGCAGAGATCAATCCAAAAAGTTGGATTTTTCTAAAGTGGAGGCAGGGGATTGTGGAGTTTCAGGACATGGGGATTAGCAGGGGAACAACATATCATTTGGCCATGATCTCTTTTGCTGCCGTTGTTAATTAAAGCAAGTATGCCGAATTTGTGTGCAAAAGCCATGGTATCACCAGGCACTGAGTGAATCCCAAATAAGGCTTTGCATATAATAATCCCGTTGAAACGTGAATAAATAAAGCATCTGAATTAATATGGGCAAGTTCCTCATTTAATAAACGCTGGAAGAAAGGGGGGGGTGGGGAAGAGCTTTACATCTCACTTATTTCAAGTAGAGCTGTGAGGGTGCTCGATTTGTCCCCATTTCCATTAAAGGTGCAATCTAGAGCCCCCCAGATATCCAACGTAATAACCAGCAAAATAATCTGCTTTATTGATAGGCACATGTAGCAGAGTGGGTGCCAACTTCCAGGTACTTATCTATCGCCTGTGTCCTGTCTTACAGAACGATATAATTCTTTGTGACTACTCTTCAGGGCATCGGCTCTTGAAGTTCATTAGTTCTATTTTTTTTTTTTTTTTGATAGATATATTTTGCCCAGAAAACATGAGAGTTTCAATGTAAGAGTGACAACCTACGCCAGGGGATATTTGGAGCAGGAACAAAAAAAAAAAAAAGTGGGGTGTTTTTTTTCTTTCTTTTTTTTTTTAACTCATAGCGATACACCTTCCTTTTGATTTTCATTTACCACCTGAATTCAGACAGCAATTTGACAGATCCTACACACTTTGGGCCTCTTCAGGGGAAGTGAGGGCTCCGTGTAAATAAATATACATATACATATCCTATTTTAAAAAATTCATTAAAGGCCCAATTTATTCAATCGCAATTATATAATTGTACTGTATAATACAAAGTGGTGGATGGTGCCTCAGAGTTGTCTTAGATGTGTGGCTGGTGAAGCTAAGCTCCTTTTCTTCTACGTTCAATTCCATTATACACAGCTATGCCTGTCACACACAGAGATAGCTTCAGCCCCCGATCCATGGTTAAGACACATCACAGCAGAGTAAACGGTAGCAGGAAGATGGCAGTCGCTTGTTCATTTCATTTTGAGAAGGGGAGCAAGGCCTAATCCCTTTTAGCATCAAAGAAACACCCGTGACATTGGACGTCTTCAGCTGAAATACAATCAAGTTCAACTGAGCTGAGCTTTAAAAAAAAACAACATAAAATGAAATATAAAAACAGATGATCCAACCTTGAACAATGTAGCTGTTGGTTCATCAAGTTGATGCACCAGGATGGGCACGTAATGTAAAACATGTCAGTATCCAACTTGAGAAGTCTGTGGGTTGCTTCTGAAAATAAACCCGTATGTGGAGAAATCTAACTTCTGCTTGGAGCACATCCCGTGTCCTGTAGAAAAGGTTGTTGAATAAAATATTAAACCCACAACTTGTCTTTGGTTGGACATGCAAAGTACATAGCTTGCCTTCTTCTATTGTATTGAGTCCTACATTTTGGTGCTTGTGTGCATTTAACAAAAACCTGGATTTTATTTTCAGGTATACATTGATCCCTTGCAAAAACCAGCTTCAAAGTCCTTAAATGTGATCTAAAGCACTTTGTTGTGTCTCAATCTCTAAAATGACCAAAGAGCTCTCATCTTTAGTTCTCGCCCATTGTTCTATGGATCAGAGCTATCTTATCTTTAACCACAGATTCATGAAAGTCCCATAAATACTAATTATGTTTACAAAATAAACAGAAAGTGAGTGTTTCCATGAGAACGTGTTCAATGGATTGGATGGTGTGCAAAGACCGCCGAAATGTTTGCGATGTTGCAGCGCTTGAGGAAAAGTGCTGCAGTAACTGTTAACTCTGTGTAAGGTATCAGATCCAAAGATGCTGAGAAGCAATATGAGGAGCCACTCACACAAACAGAAAGTGACAATGGAAGGACACCTGTGTTGATTAATGAGGCATTTCAACCTCCAAAGAAAGTCCTCAGAAAGGAGGTCTAGGTTGGATCTTTTAGGTTAACCTTTCTGAACATTTGTGTTGCCAAGCATGAATGCAACCATAGGCAGATAAGAGAAAATAGTTTTTTTTTTTTTTCCCCCCACCTTCTATCTGATAATAAGTCTTAGCACTGCTATGATTCAGTGATATCCTCTCTAAGGTTGATGACCAGTAGAAGATTACAGGGTGTTTTAGTTCAAATCCCTTAAGGTGCCTTCATACCATCAGAAAAGATTACATTGCTTCAGTAGAATCAAACAGACATTCCAAAATCAAATACACTCATTATACCTGAAGCTCTGAACGTCTTAGAAATTAACCGAAAATGTTAAATTCTGGTAAATTATTATAAACGTGACTGAAAGTGATTAAAGATGACATTATATAAATATATCTTCAAAAGAGCATAACATCAAACGTATGGTCACAAATGAATGGGATAATTGCTGAACCGTTGACATTGCTGTGCCTTCCTAAGCATCCAAGACCATGACAAGGATTAATTTGTCTCAAATAGCAAAGGCAAATGTGTAGTGGTATCTTTTGGACAGTAGTGGGAGCCTCAGCTTCAAACAGCATGAAACGCTGAAGCCTTTAAGCTCATACTACCAGCAGTTTGATGATGTGTGATTAAGGCTCCAGGGGTCTGGTGGAGAAACCATGGCGAGATTTTGTCCTGAAGTCAACAGGCTTTAGCACGCTTTGTGTAAGGCTTGAATGACAAAGTAAATGTGCCGGACCACAAACAGGTTCTGCAGTGGAAATAAGAAAGACCCAGCAACACAAGAAACTCGAAAAAAAAACAAAACATTATGCTTCATATATAAGGATAACCACTGCACAAATAAGTTGCTAGAACCAAAACGGAAAGGGAGCAGCCTCGTCCGTGAGGTGTATCCCTCTTCTGCAGTTCCACAGGTACAGCGTACTTGCCTGCATTGGATTGTGTAGCCTCGTTCGACGCATTGTGCCCTCCTAAGGAGGAAGGCCAGCCTTGGGGGGAAGCTACATTACCAGTGGAATGATCATTCCTCGTATTTCTTTCCTACTAATGGATTTTAAGACAAAGGCTTCTTTAAATATAAGAGGGGTTATGCTATGAGTATAGCATATATGAGTATATCAAGAGTATAACTCAGTCTCTTCCCAGACTGTAAACTATGAGAATGCAATGACAATATTTTGAAATCCCTGCTTGTTGACAGTCACTTGGTTGGTGAAGTGGCTCGCCCGAGCTGTCCTTTGAGAGGGACGTGTCTCTCCTCCAATCTACGCCAAACCTCCTGTTTCGGATGTTTCACCTGTAGTGTCTAAAAGATACAGGTTGATATAAAACAATTGTTGATAGTGTTCACAAGGCTTATTCAAGATCGTAGACATTCACTGTCCCAGTATCCAGTCACATTGGAAGTGACGACGTACAGGAAAAAACGCCTTCGTAAGACATTGGGGTTCTGCGTTCGAATAATTAAACAATCATAACTATTAAATGATTTTGCAGAAATTAAGCAGTGATGGTGGAACCAAACACATTCTCACCGTCATATCTCACCTGAAGCCCCCTTGAACCAAATGCCAAATGCTGCTGGGCCTGCCAAGCATACAGGCGTAAATTACTGAAATTAGAGCGGTTTCTTTGGAGTGCAAGTCAGGCCTAGCAGATCATCAGAGGCCCAGCAGATCATCAGAGGCCCAGCAGATCATCAGAGGCCCGGTAGATCATCAGAGGCCTGGTGGATTATTCTGTAGAGGCCAACTGGTGCATATGAACAGTTTGAGATTGCATCAGTGTTTTGATTTTCGTATGCATATATTGGTGAAGATAACCTCTGTGCAAATAATACCTAATCTTGACATTTTTTACATGTATATTCACAAAATTTCTGTGAGATACGCTTTGATGAAACCTAGTTTGGAGAATTATCAATCTGACCCTTTTCTTCAGACTGTAAGAGTTTTAGAGTTGTAACTCTAAAAGTTGTTGCCTTTCAAAAGTGGAATCTTTAAGAGTGTTTGTGTGTGTGTGTGTGTGTGTGTGTGCGTGTATATATATATATATATATATATATATATATATACACACATATAACAGTTTTATACAGCACTTTTTACAGCTTTCAATATTGTCTCAAAGTGCTTTACATTTTGTGAAGGCATTAAAAGGAAAGCTTC
The DNA here is from genome assembly GCA_025775065.1 of Hiodon alosoides. Taxonomy (NCBI): domain Eukaryota; kingdom Metazoa; phylum Chordata; class Actinopteri; order Hiodontiformes; family Hiodontidae; genus Hiodon; species Hiodon alosoides. The sequence continues at coordinate 67,876 of JAOYSI010000027.1, read as the reverse complement.
ATCTTACAATAAAAAATATACACAAAAATAAAGAAAGGTGCATAACAACAGAAGGCTCTATCACCCTTGGAGTGAAGATGAACATGACGGACAGAAACCAAACCAGACTCCGTTGAGGAAAGATAAGTTAATTACTTTACAGTATTTATTTTGTAATCATGCCCGAACTCTACAACCTACTAAAAAAGAGGGACTTGAAGAGTCGGGAAAAATAAAATAGAAGCAACTCTCAACAATGATGCTGGAACCAGTGTCAATATACCGTGTATGACAAAAAATATGCATTTTGTGAAAAGGTAAAATGCTACAAGGAAATTGAAACAATTAAAAACTAAATCAATGCTTAACAGAGTTGATGAAAACCTTTTGTTTGCAGTAATGATGATTTTATCAGTTATTAATAGGGACATAATGGCTGAGGACACATTACCATGCATCATGCTATTAAAAACTACACAAGGGTCACAAAAGCAAATGAAAACGCACAGATATCCAATCTGATGCTCATTATAAAAGGACAGAAAATTAAGCTTATGATGACTTCAGTTTCAGTACAGGCGTACATTAAACCCAGAGGGGTCCAGGGACTGAAAGAATTAACCAAGAAACATATGCCTGGAATCTGAGCTAGGAAAGAGTCTTTAAATCTTCCCAGACAACAGAGGGAAAACAATTGTCAACACATTACCGTTCAAAAGTTTGGGCTCACTTAGAAATGTCCTTGTTTTCATAAAAAAACCTTTTTTTGTCCATTAAAAAAAACATAAATTGATCATAAATACAGTGCAGACATTGTTAATGTTGTAAATGACTATTGCAGCTGTAAACGGCTGAATTTAAAGGAATATCTACATAGACGTACAGAGGTCCATTATCAGCAGCCATCAGTCTTGTGTCACGTTGTGTTTGCTAATCCAAGTTTATAATTTTAAAAGGCTAATTGATCGTTACAAAACCCTTTCGCAATTATGTTAGCACAGCTGAAAACTGGTGTGCTGATTAAAGAAGCAATAAAACTGGCCTTCTTTAAACTAGTTGAGTATCTGGAGCATCAGCAATTGTGGGTTTGATTACAGGCTCAAAATGGCCAGAAACAAAGAACTTTCTTCTGAAACCCATCAGTCTATTCTTGTTCTGAGAAATTAAGGCTATTCCATGCTGGAAATTGCCAAGAAACAGCCAACACTCTGTACTACTCCCTACACAGAACAGTGCAAACTGGCTTTAACCAGAATAGAAAGAGGATTGAGAGGCCCTGGTGCACGACTGAGCAGGAGGACAAATACGTTAGAGTGTCTAGTTTGAGAAACAGACGCCTCAAAGCAGGCATTGTTGGTAAAAGGAAGCTGTTGAGGAAGGCTACAAAGCATTAAAAAGCTTAAAAGGCACTAACATGTTCATCATGAGCTTGGGATTCCTTTATTGCATTGAGATCCATTAGTCTGGAACTGTGGTACTAAAGCACTCACAGGAGTGCTTGATACTGAGAACGTAGCATGTGTTGTTAGCACAAATATTTGTCAGGCCCTCATCGGTCTGCATGGCTGTACAGGTTGCTACAGTCAGCACATTTTCAAAATGCAGATTGTCAACATAGAGTCACAAGAAGCCTTCTCACAGTTGGGGGAGGAATGGGATCTGTTTGAGAAGCTGATGGAAAAATTGGAAAAGTTCATATGCCTTCTCAATGGAGCCAAATGCGTAAAGTGAAAGTTAATTATTTGAGACATTATCTGTTCTTTGCAAAGTAAGCTGAAATCACCAACGGCCCCCCTGCATAGACTGTGAAAAAACATGGCATACCCAATGGGCCAATTACCAAGCAGCAATATGGAAGATATGTTTGGAGAAGGACCCAGGTACACTTAGTCCCATAAGGAGAGACTGGAAATATTTTGGGGTACTGCAGCTGACAGTAGACTGGGTGAAAAGACAACCTGCTCCTTAGGCTGTGTTGGATCTACTGGCCTGTAAAGGTCCCAGGATCTGCAAACTGCCAAAATGTGTCTGCTTAACAAATGGCCTCAAGTACACTTATTCATGTAGACTGTGACAATCAGACAACAGAAAAATAAAGTGATTACCGAAGAGCGTGATAATGAGGATGATTTTGACTCTGTGTGACATTTTGCAACTCATTCAAGTATTTTTGTTTTGGTTCCCCTTCCACTACATTGTTGAATAATATTTTCAGAATTAGACTTTGAACTGGAAACAGATATAAATTGCTTGTTATTTTTCTAACTGTCCTTTTTTACTAGTCCTTTGCCTTTTTCACAAATAAAAGAAAATGGAAGGGGTACTTTTTTATTCAGATCACACATTGATAACAGCACCCAGACATTTACAAGAAGTCCCATAGTGACTGTGATGCATTGGTCATTATAAAAATGCATTAAGAACATCTTATCATTGGGGTTATATAGATTAAACTCTGTGTAAGTTGTTTATGAAAAATCAAGAGTTTGGAAATTGTATTTAATGTAAAATATGGTATGGCAAACAAGTGAAAATAAGCAAACTACTTTAGTATTAATGTTAAGGGCATGTGACTCAGCTCTAAATTTCAATGCTGTAACTTAAACTAAGAAGATTTTATAAGAGTATAAATACCCTGCTGCCCAATTTCTGTATTTCAGGCTGTTGGGAAATTTGGGGTGTAATTTGGCAAATATTTACGCAATGCTTTTATCCGTTTTCCATCTCTGGTGGTTCAGACCTTCAAAAAAAAAAAAAAATCATAATGAGCCTTCAATACCCAGTACAGGTACAGAGAATTTGGATTCCTGGCCCATTGACTAATAATATTTAATGTGAATACTCATCAGTGCCAGCTCAAATCAACAGCCTCCAGTTGAAGTGATTCTCTATCAGTGTGTCAGACAATGTGTGTTCATTTAAAGAAGAGATGCATGCCATTAATGTATTTATACCATCTTATGTAATTTCATCTCTCTCACTTAAAGAATCCCTTAAAGAAGAATCAGCGTTGAGAAGCACCTCATGATAGTACAAGCGCCTTTCGCTGAAGAAAAGGTCTTGCACAATTTTGTGAAACATGTCGAGTATATTTTTTTGGTTAGAACATGTATTAAATGAAGAACGTGAGCAAGGATATATCTGTTGTGTATAGGCACCTATATGAAGCAAATTTGAACAAAAAATGTATTTATTCACGTTTTTTTCGTCTTTCAAAATATAAGTATACAGATAACAATGTACTGGAGGAAAATTACATTGAGAGTAAAAATAAATGCAGTGCAAACAATACTTATTTAGTAAAGAAGTCTAAAGAAGGAGCCTCTTTAAGGTCCTTTAGACAAAAAAATAAACAAAAAAACACCAGACAGCTTTGAAGTTGTTTCTTTTTCCAGGGAAATATTTATTTTGATTTAGTTTCCAAAGCAAGACAGTTTGATGTTGTTAATTCGAGCCAGCCTTACTCAGTAAAATTGCATTAAATTTCCATAATCCAGTACTGGCTAAAACTAACTGTGAGTTCTGTTTTCGTTGTTTTGTTCAACACAATCTTTAAAATAACTGTATTGGTTTGCAGTTTGATTACCGAAAGAAATGAGTAAGGTATCTTGCCCATTGCCTAAATAAGATTTCGTAACGCCTTCGCTCAATTAAAAAAAAAAAAAATCAAATCCAGAAATGTATCTGGTAGAATTGAATAGGGTGAAGGCGGAAATTCTCAACAAAGATTTTTATGCACACACACGTCACACACTAAACACATTTCTTTCTGCTGAAAACCATGAAAATGAGCACAGATGGCTAAAAAACAAGCAATTATGAATGGATGTTATTGTCCAGAGACAGAAATCATGTCACTGCATTTAAAAGAGAAAGGCAGCATTTCACTAGCTCTTTCAACATGACCGCACATGTGAATTTAAAAGTTTATCACGGTTAGTTTGCTGTGTGATTACCAAGTTTTTACGCCTTCTTTTCCTTCCGCACCAAATGCAATTACCCCTCTTCACAGCAATTTTTATCTTGACCTTTTTGTGTATCGAAGAAAAAGGCAATGCTCAAAGACAGGAATTACTGGAGCTCTCCCTCTAAGAACAGATGGGTCAGAGGCTGATTTGCAATGAAACTGCAGGCTTCATTTCAGAAAGACTGCTGTAAATAACTTGTTGATTTTCATTCAAACTTATAAATTATTATGATGATAATGATAATTATTATATAATGATAACAAAAACATAATAATAATAATAATAATAATAATAATAATAATAATAATAATACATAATAATTAATAATTTACTGTTTTTTGACCATGGTTATCTATGTGTTTTCCAAATATTCAGGATCTCTTCCGTCCAAAAGGCGTTTAATGGCTATCTCTGTGACTTGCTCCACACCCAGGATTTCTTTAAAGCAATCCTGCTTCTAAAATTGTAACTCCTCTCATTGTAATACTAGGCAGATAGATGGGGGGGGGGGGGGGTTGATAAATGGCATTGGAAACGATTTAATGCAAAACCTCATGGCATGGAAAGCTGTGGCATGGAAAAAATAAATTTATTAGATCATTATTCCCATTTAAACCAATTTAAAACTATATCTAACTGATGTATTAGCTTTTATAAAGAGCTTAATAATGTGCATTCAAGTTTTTCAACAACAGAAGATCTAGCCTAGTTTTTGAATTTTAAATAGTTTCATGCAAAATCAAATGTATGTCATCCGATTAGGCAATGGCTAAACAAATTTTGGTACTCCATTGTACTACTATTGATAACCAATAAGCAGTGAAAACATAGTAGACTGTTGGGTTTAAATTTTGGATGTCAAAATTAATTTCATGTTACATAATCTCATCCCATGAAATATTCAAATAATTTTAGTAATAATAAATAAATAATAGTCATGAACAGGATTAAAATTGTTTGCATCAAAACGGATATTAACCAAGTCCGTTTCCATCCTTAATTGTCTAGCTGGGGACAAAGAAAAGTCAAGAAAATAAGAAGGTACTGAAAGATTTTGTCTAATATCTGTCCACCTGGCTGTTTTCAATTTATTAAAAGGAAAGAGATATGATTTATTAATATTTTGGCATACAGTATTTCTGAACGCCTTTTTTTCAATTCAATTGTTCCTTTGAAGCATGACGGGTTCAGCAGTGACATCACAACCTGGCCACAGGTTGTCTTATTCTGCGGTGGTTTTTATTGGCACCATGCAGATCAAGCTTGCTCTCCCTGATAAGGCTGATTAAAGAAAGATCTGACTCGTTAGGGCGGACCATTTTCATATCTCTTTTGACGCTGGCCCCAACTCACCCCCGAAAGCTTATGAATATGGAGAGCGTCTTATTGAAGCACGTTAATCAGCAAAGCCTCTGTCTGCTCATTACATTCTCATATTAATTCACAACCTTTACTTTGGCACCTATTATCTGGGCACACAAGTCAATAATAATATCTAAATATTGTCTGGTTGGTATGGGTTCCCTTATTCCGGTTCCTTTGACTAAGCAAAGACTGTTGTCAAAAAAATATTAATGATTATATCCATATATATGACTTAATGTTTATTGATAGCATTGATGTGTCACATGATATGAACTTTTGGCCTAGGGTTAAGAATAAGAGCTTTTGTGCAAACCAGGGTTCAAATCTGCAGCGCTCATGTAATCTGACATGCTGTTGTACAGTATTGACAAGGATCAAATGCTCTGGTCTGCCTGACTCACTTTGGGACATTTTACAGTATAAATTAATATTTAAAATATTTAAAAAAAGCACTCCGCTGTAATACTTATATTTGGATCCAAGACATAACCGGCTGCACAGATGATCCAAAGTGAGAAGCTCATAAAAAAGTTGTACCACACATTTCTCAAGGCCTTTTTGTGATAATTAATCTGAAAATGTTTATTATTCAAACTGAGGGTGAGTTGAATAAAATTTTATTTATTTAAAGAGGCCATATAATAGTCCATCCATCCATCCATCCATGTTCTAAACCGCTTGTCCTGTTAGCAGCATACTAAGCAGGGCAGACCAGCCCTCCCTTTCCCCAGCAACAGATTCCCAGGCGTTCCCAGGCCAGCTGGGAGATATAATCCCTCCAGTGTGTCCTGGGTTGGCCTCGGGGTCTCCGCCCAGTGGGGCGTGCCTGGAAAAGCTGCACAGACGGCCTCCCGGGGGGCATCCTTACCAGATGCCCGAACCACCTCAACTGGCTCCTCTTGACTCTACTCCGAGGCTCTCCCGGATTTCTGAGCTCCTCACCCTATCCCAAAGGGTGAGTCCAGCAACCCTGCAGAGGAACCTCATTTCCGCCGCTTGTACCCGCAGTCTCGTCCTTTCGGTCATTACCCAACCTTCATGACCACAGGTGAGGATGGGGAGATGTCCGTGGACTCAGCTCCTGCTTCACCACCACGGACCGATTCAGCGCCCGCAATACTGCAGACACCGCAGCGATCTGCCTGTCAATCTCACACTCCCCCTTTCCATCACTCGTGAACAAAACTCTGAGGTAGTTAAACTCCTCCACTAAGGGCAGCTGCTCCCACCTAACCTGGAGTGAGCGATCCACTCTTTTCTGAGAGAGAACCAAGACCAATGACTTAGAGGTGCTGATTCTCATCCCAGCCACTTCACACTAGGCAGCGAAACGCTCAAGTGCCTGTCGGAGATCACAATGGGATGAGGCAAGCAGCACAACATCATCTGCAAACAGCAGCGATGCCACCTCCAAGCCTCCAAACTGGATACTCTCCCTACTTTGGCTGCGCCTTAATATCCTGTCCATGAAAATCACAAACAGGAGTGGAGACAAGACACACCCTTGGCAGAGTCCAACATCCACCATGAACGTTTTCGACTTAACACCGAGAATATGAACGCAACTCTCACTCTGGTAGTAAAAGGACCGGATGGCACGCATAAGCGGCCCCGGCACCCCATACTCCCACAACACCTCCCACAAGACACCCCTGGGAACACAGTCGTATGCCTTCTCCAAGTCCACAAAACACACTGCTGTAGCCCTCTTGGCCAGCCGGTACCTCTCAATCGACTCTGGAGACCTATGCACAAGCATCGCTCAGTAAGCCTCCTTCTTCGACTTGACAGTTTCCCTCACCGCCACCTCGACAGGCACCAGCCACCTTCGTGCCACAGCTTGCTGCTGCCGCCTCCACAATTGAGGTCTATTCGGTACTTTCCACGCTCACAGCCCACAAGCTCCGGGTCTTTCCCCACCAGTGACGTGACATTCCATGTCCCACAAGCCAGTCTCCATCGCCAAGGTCCAGTCCGTCTAGGTCCGTCCTTACCGCTGCCAATCTCGCATCGAAACTGAGCCCCATTCTTCGCCTTGCGGGTGATGGGCCCACAAGTCGGCTCTACGCAGCCATTTCATATTATGTTATGTATATATGTTATATATATGTTATGTCATATAATAGTTTACATTCTAATTTCCAAACATACCTGGGTGTATTAAAAGTCACTGGGTCTTTTTTTTTAATGAGAAAATAATCAATATTTATTAATCATTCTTTTCCACTTGTCTAACGAAGTAGAACCATGTTAGCTAACTACTAGCTAGAAGCAGAATTATGTAGCTAGAAAACTTGATAACATGTTCTTTAATTATAGAAGAACAGACAACTCAGATGTCTCTGTTTGCACTGTTTCTTTATAAACGGGTAATTGACTCAAAGCATTTGAACCTTTTTTGCTCCGTAGTGCCATATGTTGGTATCTGAAAGCTAAGAAAAGTCACATAGTAATGACAGATTTCCTGTTGAGAATTCCATATTTAACATTTATTGAAAAGCCGACTGAACCCTACTACTGTTATGTAAAGTGCGATAAGCAGATTGCCAAAGTTTTGATTGGTCCCAGCCTAAATGTCATGATAAGTAATATCTTTTAAGTAGCCAGACTGTATCAATACACTGTATCAAAACCAGCTAATGCAACAACAATTTGGTAGAAAAATAATATGTAAATTTACTTGGAGAGGGTTTAATTAACATAGGAATGATTGGTTGAACTTTGTAGATCGTTTTCATCCACAGTAATTAACATGCCATTGTTACTAGAGCTTTAGTAGAAAATAACTCTTTTAAATTACAATAAGCCGGTTGTTTAAACGCCCGTGGGCCATAGCAAACCCATAATGAAACCCCTCAGTTCCAAACCTCACAGTTTCATAGATTCAAACAGATTGGGTGGCTATGATTACAGCTAATATGTTTTCCAGTGGCTGACAATAAATATGGATGTCCATCTGTGTCGGCCACAGGCAGAAACTGCCCATCAACCCACCATTTACAAATGGTGCATTTAGTGAATGCTGTATCAAAGGTTTTAGAGGCATATGATAAAAGCTCTTTTCATTTTTCTTTGTGGTGGGGTGAGCAACATATTAAGGTTGTCGTTACTCTACAATGCTTTTTCTGTAAATACTTTTGTGTTCCTATTTAAATTTGATTACCAAGTTAGGGCTTCCTCATTACTGAAATTATTCAAAAACTATGTCCATATATTGTACTTAATAATGTTACGTACAATAATCTCAATACAATTTAATTTCAAAATGTGATTTGTGTTAAAAATACCCAAGTGAGTAGCATTATTTACTAAACAAGGCATGGTTTCACAGCCAGGCTTCACAGACCAAGGCATGGTGTGGAGTGAGGGTTTATTTGCAGAGCCGGGCAGCCCTATACGCTCACTACTCAAGTTGTGTAGGGCCCCGCAAATTACGCAAGGGGCCCGCAAATTACGCAAGGGTCCCGCCTCCCCCTCGCAAACGGTTTACATGGCTCATGGGTCAAGTAGGAGGGCCCCTTAGCAGAATTTTGCTTAGGGCCCCAGGGAGGTCAAGACCGGCTCTGTTTATTTGACTCAAAAACCTGGCAAACGGATACCAAAAACAGCAGGCCGGCTCAAAATCCAGGGACAGTGTTCAAAAAACAGAATTTGGTAATCAAAAAGGATCTGCAAAATTAGGGTCAACTCAGGCTGAAGTCAAAACCGGGAAAAACTAGAAAACCAGGGACTAGGAATACAGGAGTACGGGAAAAGCAGTGGTAAACTTAAGACGACAAGACAAACTGGCAACTGATAAACACAGGTATAAATACCCTGGAACAAACCAAAAGTAAACAGGGCACAGGTGCAACCTTAAACAGACAAGAGGCTATTGAACACCAATTACCATACAAATGAGGATCAAACACGGAGACAGGTGAAAGCAGGTCAGGGTGTGGTGGAAGGCGGTGGGCAGGGGCAGGGGGCAGGGCAAGGTGACACAAAAATCAAAACCATGTGCTCACACAAAAACAAAAACAAACAAAATGGTACAGCACAGGCTGAAGTACTGATACAAGAATTAACAATTAATAATTAACAATAATTAATCTCTGGCTCAACCAAAAGGCCAGTAGGAGGCCAGTAGGAGGCCGTCTTCCCTCTGAACGATGCAGAAAACCAGTGCCCCAGTGAAGTGATGGGGACACTGTGCAGTTGGAGAAGGAGTCTATCAGATGCGACCAAGGACCTGACTGACTGTGACGATCCCACGGCACGTACCATACAGAGTAGTCCTGGACAATTTCCAACCTGGATCTCTCAATCTGGCATCTAATCAACTCCCAGTATAATTGACTAATAATCTTGCTTTTATCTGAAGTGTGGTGATCGTTCTGATGCAAAATGACTGCTGTGCATCACCCAGGTGGGTGTAATTTGCTTTGGGATCCTAAAAGGGGTCCTATATAAAACCATTCTATTATTATATAATTATTATTTAGAATAAGCCTATCCATCGCCAGCTGAGTTTTATGGTACACTTTTTCAATGCATTAAATTACTGCGTGAAGTTGTGTATTTTCTATTTGCTTAGTCAATTGCACACTCCTGTGTTGGCAATTGATCGGGTCAAGATTTTTTTTTACACTTGTCACCTGACCTGCCTGTACACCCTTTCATTCTGATAAAAAGAAAACAACAATGAACTTCAGGCAGACATTAGACTTTTCAGCCCACAAGATGGAAGAAAGACCGCTCTACTGTCTCCCGTATTGCAGTCTTAATTGGGAGCGCCTGAATGTGGTCTTGTTAAACAAAACGTCCTTAGGTGAATCAGTCGGGCCTTGAGACAATCAAAAAAAATTTGATGGGTAATATTTCTTTTCCATTATCGCGCTATTAAGGTAGCTAATGTGATAATGTAAAAATTTAAAATAACTCTGACGCAGGACCAGACCAAATCAAAGCCAAAGCCCCGCAATAGAGGTCGCAAAGCGTTTCCCAGTATTAAAATTTGAATTTATTTCGAAATTTCGATAAGAAGGCAGCAGAGTTTATTGCAAGTCTCACTACCACAAGCATGACAGGGGTTTGATTTGGTCGGACCCTCACATAAGACACATACACATTTCTCACGGTGAGGACATTGATTACTGTTTGTTCAAATGCAAATTGATCTATACAAACGTGTACATACAAATGTTCATTAAAAACTAGTTTGACTTAGATAGAAATATAGTAATAAATATGATAATATATAAATTATCTTACTGTTGCTCTCATGCCCCTCATTATGTTACATGTTATGGTGTATGCATCCCTTTTTTTGGATTGCTATATGTGGCTTTCTTTAGGTAGGGTATCCCTTATTTACAGCACAGGCCTTAACGAAAGGCATGGCAGTAAAAAATCCTCACCATACTGTCCTCTCCCCTTTGAGTCCCAGTCAACACTCACTGCCAAAGTAGGAGAAAACATTATACAGCTTATTTAAACATTTATCATGAGCAGGAAAGTTGTCAGCAGTTCTATTCTAGGGCTGGAATGTGAGAGAGCCCTGAGCATGAATGATAGTGGGCCTAAAGTACATATTATGATAAAGTGCAATAATAGCATGCCAAACATTCGCATGATGTATTTCCACTCTCTGGTACAAGCTTACATTGGAATAATCAATCAGTGTGGGAAACAGGGAAAAAAACTGAATTTATTTTAGGAAATCTTATATGTGTTCCCCCCCCCCCACCCCCCTTTTTCCCTTCTTATTAGCATTTGTGGGGCCAGCAGTAGTATCGCTGACTGGTGATAATGAATGGCTGTCAACTGTAATAGAGCTTTACTGTTAAAGTGAAAAAAATGTTTATGATATGCTGTATATATCCTAGTTCTCATACCTGTATTATGGAATTTACTTCTTTAATAAAACGTAGAATTTTGCTGGTATTTAAAACATCCTTGATTGCTTTGTCCTGCCGGTACTCGACCTGCGGCTGTCTGACTTTCCCTCTCAGCACAGTAACTGGGTTCTCTTGTTCCTGTACCCTGTGGTGCATTACAACGTTATACTTGCATACATGTAGGGTGGACAATTAGAAAAAATAATTTCAACTAGTTTTATGAAATCCAGTGGATACTACATAAGTAAGCCTGCAGTGTTAGAATCTGAAGTCAGTTTTGAACCAGCGGCTGTAGTTTAGTATATATCCCTGTTTAAGTGCAGTATTTTTTATCACCGCACCTCTCGCTGTTCTCTATGGGACCCGACGGCACCCGTAGGGAGGAAGCGCTCCATTCGAACTCCATTGTTCTCCATGTTGAATCTCCGTAGAATCTATGCTTGTGAATACGTGGCAGGAATCCACCTCAGTTTACACTTACATTAAAAACTGTGTGCACGTGCGCATTCTATTGGTCATTCTTACTTTTACTTTTAACTTCTGTATCAAAAAATATATATATATATATTTTTCTAAGTTACATCATTCGAAAGAGTACAATCTGTTCTTCCTTTATATGTAAATTTCAGGAAGGTGCCCTTTACTACCAAACAGATATGCAAGAAAAACATGAAGTCTGAGCATGGAACATTCAAAGAATCCCATTCATTTTAATTGAATTTTTTGTAGTTAGTACCCTAGTACTTTGCAACCTCAAATATCAAAGATATCTATTTTACAAATGTCACATATTTTTGGAAATAAGGACAAAATCAATCTTTAATTCAAGATTAGTTTGATCTGGGCGCCACCTTGCCCTCGAAAAAATTAAACCCCAAACCAAAGAGTTTACATTGAATTTAAACAATTATCTCCAATATCCTTTCACCCACATTCTTGGCTAAGTCAAGGCACAACTGCTTACTACGTAATGGGTGTATTCGTTTTAAGCTTGCTGTTAGCAGAAGATAGTTATTAAGAAAAGAAAAGAGGGAGAGGTTTTTTTTATTTTTATCGGTGCCTCTTGGTGATTGAGAATACAGCTTCTCAGACCATGCTCTGTGAACCTTCCATTCAATTCATTTGCTATTGTCTCGTGCTAGAATTCCAGCGATTACAGCAGTTTGACAGCTGAGCCCAAAATCGATAGTGTCCTGTTGTCCGCCCTAATATATGTTCATTTTATGACTCCTAATAGGGATATTATAAACAAAATTATTTTGTTATATTTTTGTGATACTTGTCTTCTGGTAAAGCAAATTATGGCCAATCATATTTATTATTTATGAAACAAGTAGAGATGTCGAAATTATAGAATTAAGTGGAAAAAATTAAAAGGAACGACTACTCGGTTTTAAGGTGAGTGGCATCCCCTCGACTCTCAGTGAGAACACGTTCTCTGGAGTGATGAATTAGGCTTCACCATCTGGCAGTCCAACGGACAAACCAAATGCCAGGAGAATGCTATCTACCCAAATGCATACTGCCAACTGTAAACTGTGAAGGAAAAATGGTTGGGTGCTGTTTTTTATGGTTTGGGCTAGGTCCCTTAGTTCCAGTGAAAGGAAATTTTAACGCTTTCAGCATGACAATGCCCCATGCACAAAGTGAGGTCTATACAGAAATTGTTTTTGAGACCGGTGTCAAAGCACTTGACTGGCCTGCACAGAGCCCTGAGCTCAACCCCATGGAACACCTTTGGAATGAATTTGAACGATAACTGCGAGCCAGACCTAATCGCTGAACATCGGTGTCCAACCTCACTAATGCTCTTAAGGCTGAATGGAAGCAAGTCCCTGCAGCAATGTTCCAACACCTAGTGGAAATCCACATACAATACATAAGTAAGTTTATACATTTCATAAAACTGAATGCTGAATGTAGCAACATGATATAGGAACTATGGTAATTGGAGATTACAAACCTGGTGCTGATACAAACCCTGACTTTTTTTCTCATCAGAGGGATATTCCTTCTGCCTCAGGAGGATCCTACCCTGTGAACTGGACTTGCAATTTGCTTGATTTGATCTGGTCTGTGCCAATGTCTCTATGTTGCTAATTTAACAGTTTATTTCAAAATATAATAATATGAAAATAAAAAGATTATTACTTCGGTTAATGTTATTGTTAGACTTGTTTAGCAAAAGGAGAGACGGTGCTCTCTCTAAGGGACAGCCATGGCGGAATTCATTTAAATTGCACATTGACCAAGCATCTTCTAAGAGTGTACACAACCCAGAGTCAGTTGCTATGGAAACCCTAGGAACCATGGGCCACATCTCAAGAAATAAGCAAAAGAAATGATAGCCTGCTGCAGATATTTATTTAGCACCACCTTTATTCTCCTTGGGCCCCATACAGGTTTATATTAAGCTCACACTATGACAAGGAAAATATTAAAGTGTCACGTCGTAAATCATGCTAACAATGTCTGTGTCAGGTCAGACAAAGTGGCAAAAGTTGTGTACATCGTGTGACACAAATTTATTTTTATTTTTCCCCCACCTCCATAAAAACAAAACGTTTATTTCAGATTCCTTTTATGTACACTAAACACAGTGCTATCTCATTACAGAGCTTCCAAAGCACTGAGCGGATACAAAATTAATAGGCTCACAGCTAAATTTCATTTTCTGTTATGACAGTCTTTATAAACCTGTGCGAATAATAAGTAATTATTTAATTTACACAGCAAAGTTTCAAGGACAGGTTATCTAAAATAACAAGCTGCATTTTATTTAGCAATAGCAAACATAAATACTTTAATAAATTAATCAATCACATTGTTCTAATGATTAATTATTAAACAATCAGTGTTCCATTTATGGATTTTGGGATTTGCAAGCTTAATGATAAAAGAATCCTTGCAAAAATTTATTTCAGTAAATCATCCCCTTCATTTTAAAATTATCACTGACTGATGGTGAGCTTTTTAATGGAGAACCACATCAGCCACAGTAACTCTTTTTCATAATCAATGGAGCAGTGCTGGAGAAGACAGTAATCAGGCATTTAGACATTATATGACCCAATTAGTAAGTCCCTGTCTGTTTCACTTTGCACGTGATTATGTATACAGATTTTCAATTTGGCCTCAGTATCAGAAGTGTGCCGTGTTTTGTAAAACAAAATCAAATACAAAATCTGCATGCAAATTCCCTCAAATGTTAATTAATATTTTTGCATTCATATTTGTGACTATTTTAGGCATCTTTGGCTAAACAATATTTTTCAGTGTGATCGATTTCTCTATTGAGTATGTCTTCCTATTCTCAGGTAGCTGCCCATTTCAACCCATTTTCGTTCGTGAAGGAGATTGCTCCTGTATAAAGCACCTGTATTATTGGGGTGAGGTGGTTGACATCTCTTTTAAAAGAATGAGTGGTGTGGGATATATGCAACTAACCAGAGTAATGGCCGAAAGTATGTGGACGCCTGCTCGTTGAACATCTCATTCCAATTATGGGCATCAGTGTGAAGTTGGTACCCCCTTTTCTTCTGTAAGTGCCTCCACTCTTCGGTGGAAAGCTTTCCACTAGATAGTCAATTAATCAATTTATTTTTGTAAAGCACTTTTCACACGTTTCCATGTCACAAAGACACTTAACATACAGAGAAATACAGTATGTCCCAGGCCTGACCCCCCAAAAGCATGCCAGTGGCAACAGTGACAAGGAAAAACTCCCTAGGCTGGCAGGGAGAAACCATGGGAGGAACCTGGTTTAATGGGGGAGCCCATCCTCCGCTGGGTGGCACTCAGAGCTGAATTAAACAATCTAATGTCCATATTGTTTTGTTGCTCTCCAGTCGAGGAGTTCCAAAATATTGTAAGATCTGGAGGAGAGAGTTGGGGGGCCCAGATGGCTGGAGTCCAGTTTAAAGGTCTACTGGTCTACTGATTCCCGCTCAAATTTTGAGGGGGAACTTGCTTCTATTCAGCCACAAGAACATTAAACATGCTTTTACCTTGTTTGTGAACATTTTTCTTCTTCATGTGTGGTCACTAAAGGCCGAACTATTCCTGCACCATTTTGCTCTTCATCACTGACTTCCTCAAATGAATTTCTCCACCAATGTTCCCATGTGTGCTCTGTTTTCAGTTTGTAGTAAATACTTTCACCAGGTTGTCTATGTCAGTTTCATTTAAATACTGATTAAAGCCATCATACCACAATTCAAAGAACTTGCACCGTCAACAATGTTTAGTCGTAATATAAGTGTGTTCCACGATTAATTGGAATTCTAAGTTTATGGGTAAAACTTTTTTAAACGAGTCTGATTTAATAGTTTAATATGAAACTGATTTGATTAACCACTGCATCTACAATACAAATTAAATAAAAAATTTTTTTCCCTTTACATCAGGACAAACTGTGTAATTATGTTAAAGAAAAAAAGAAAAAATCCTCACAAAATGTATATTCTATTGCTATAGAATACCTGGGTCACTTCACCGATGCGGCCCAGGATTTTGGGTAATGCTAACAATAGGAAGAGTGTTGTTTTTTCAGTGTCACTGAGCAACATGACCTGAAGTTATTTGAGCATTAGACACTGGGAATCAGAGCTCTCGGATTTAGTGTCCCACCTGGGACAAGGCTGTTGTGCCTATGACCAAGACATGAAGACATGAATGCACTGCAGTGTATGCAATAGATACGAAAATCCACATTGCCCTGGATAACTACTCTGGACAGGACTGTCTGCTAAGCAAATAAATAATGCAGCAATAGAGTGTGGTTTGGTTTCTCACCGTGACAGCTTATGCGAGTTAGCAGGTGTTCATACTTTTGGATAGCATCTTGCATTACTTATAAAGAGATGTATACATTATGTACCCTTCATCTAAGATATGATCAGACGATGTTTTGACGCTATCAATAGAGAAAAAATGAGAAGCTATACAGTATTATCCAATTTACATTTATTGTCTTCATAAACAGAAAAACAAATATCTACATATAGCTAAGAATCAATTATCTGCTAATTATGGTCTTTTTTAAAATTTAGGCCCAGTTGCACAAACCAGTCATTGTCCAAGCTGTTTCTTTCCAGCCAAGTAGAAACCAGCTATATGAAAGGGAGAAAACATGGAACAAACAAGCAGAATTAGTCAAACTGAATTATTTAAAACTGATATATAGTGTGCTGGATGTGTGCGGTCTGGCTCTGGGAAGTAAGACAGAGAGGAGAGGAGAACTCTGCTCAGCTGTGCAACAGTGACACCTTCTGATGACACAAATCAGTAGGAGAGGCCAAGGCTGTCTCCAGGTTTGGTTTCTTGAAAGAAATGATAATGTTGCTAATGGGCGAGGCTGGAGTGGTATTTCCTAAGAGGGTGTGGCCCCCAGCTGCGTGCAAGCCCTGGGGATCTCCCTGAAGTGGTTGTTGAGAAGCCGCTGGTAAAAGGACCTTGTTGCACACTTGAGTGTGGTTCCACTAACGATAACTGCACTCAGGTGCCAACAATTACAGAACCAGAAAAAGGCGTTGCTGAGGGGATAAGGGTTTGGGGGTTTGAAAACTAGACGTGTGATTTAAAAGCACTAAAAAGCTGTGTAAAAAGCTTTTGGTTTCCCTTGTGAAATGGTGACTAAGTTTAATCGTTATTTTTGTTGTATTTTTGGTTTTTCAACCATTTGTTGTTTTTGTTATAAATGCCAAATAAAATAAAACCATCCCCTTCGTACACCCTCCCCCTGTGTCTCCATCTCTGGCTGCTTTTCGAACAGAGAGCATTATAATCGTTATTTGTGTTTTAAGTTCAAGTCTATACAAAATAAAAAATTGATTCATCCAAAACTTTTTTTGTTGCAGCTGATTTTTTTGGTTTTCAAAACAAGAAAACTGCATTGGATGCCAAAACAGCCTTGGATAAGCAACAGACTGTCACGGGGACTGATGGGGAATAGGAACCCAAGTGTGGAGGTGCACAAAACCTGGAAATAGGCAGGGGTCAAAGTCGGCAAACGAGAGTGTCTGAGGAAGTCCGCGAGTCGTGGTCAAAGAGGCGGGTAAATAGGTCGCTCAATTGGCAAACAACACAGAGAGGGCAATCCAAGTAGTGATGGTCAAAGGAACAGGCAAACAAGTCACCGGTAGGGTAACAATAATCAACCATGGACTCAGGTGTGTAGCACTCAGAAGATATTTCTAAGATTGAGCATTGACTGGAGATTGCAGAGGGGTTTATAAGCAAAGGAGTGGGAAGCAGGATACCAGTGAATAAGATTCTAAACTAATGAGAATAGGACAGGAAGAAACAATTGCACATGGTTTTTGTAGAATGTTAATTGAATAATTGTTCATTACGCTGAGGAAAGTTGAAACAATCAGTATTCAGGAGATGTTGATCTCTGGTAGCAGACTGGGGAAGGGCTAGGTGTAGATGTGACACAGGCTGTGTTTCACGTAAATCCAACAAGTTCAACCTCCATAAAGTAATATAGTAATCTTTAAATTCAACTAATTAAAATTTTATTAAATATGTTATATTTCTCTTGACTTTTCTTGATTCCTAGCACCCAAGTCACTCTAAAGTTGTTGTACTCACTCCTAGTATCAGTGTTGCAGGCCCATTCATTTTTATATTGTATATTTGCACCCCAGTTAATTAACTCATCTCCAAACTACAGACATTGAATGGAAACATGAATAATTTTGGAATGAGATGTTCAACAAGCAGGTGTCCACATAAGGCAAGTACTTAAAATCTAGACATGCGGAATCAAAAATTTTGAGTGGCAGGCTTTTTTTATTGACGTAAAAATGCACAGTGGACAGTACACTACTGAACTATCCTTCTCTGCTACGGTTAGGGCCAGTATATTGCTTGGAGGCGCTTCAAATGATTTCAGTTGCTTGTAAACACACACACACACACACACACACACACACACACACACACACACACATACAAAAAAAACACACTCTTTTTCGGAAAGAAGACCAAGGAGGATCAAGTGAAACAAAGTCTGTTGAAGTACGGTGAAAAGATCTCCAAGATGCTGTGGCAACCCCGGGGCATCAGGACAGCGGATGCGGCAGGGACCCCTCAAGGACCTGCCCCCTAGCACCCCCCTCAAGCTAGGGGGCAGGTCCTTGAGGGGCGGTACGTTCCTGACAGGCATCGGCTGATTGGGGAGGGAAAAGGACAAAAACCGGCAGCTACGAGGAGAAGAGGTCTGTGAAAGAGCAGAGCGCAGAGCACGATAAAGCACTGTGCTCTGCGTTTCAGATCGGGCTGGCAATGGATGAGTGAGACCCCGCAATTCCCCCCGAGCGAGGAGAACGAGAGATTCCTACAATCGTCGTTATTTTAGGCCCCGATCCGGGAGGAATTTTCTTTGTGTTTTTTTGATTGCCCCATTTTCCGGCACACGGGTGCCGAATAAAAAACCAGCGGAAACTGCTCCTCCAGCGGAACCAGGGACTCTGGACACCGCTACAGCCACGGAAGGATCCCAGGCCGCGTCGGGGAGGGGGGGGGGGGGGCACAGGACAGCTCCCCCCTCAATGAACTGTCTGAGTTCCCCCTGGCCGCAGAGGAATGGTAGGGCGGTTCGCCACAGCGCAGCTGGAAGATCCGGCCCTGAAACATGCGTGGAGCCAGGTCCGGATCCATGACAGGCAACCCCAGGAACCAGTACAAGGCGCGGCTTGTTGTATCGGGTGGTACAGAAGGGGGGGGGAAATCCGTGAGCAGTTGTTGGTTCCCAAGTGTTATGTCTCCCAGGTCCTTTACATGGCCTACTCCCATCTACTTCGGGCTTACTTGGGCATGGACAAGACCCAGGAGAGAGTGGTTGCCCGGTTCCACTGGCCCGGCATCAAACGGGATATCACAGAGTATTGCACCGCCTGCCCGGGGTGTCAGCGCCCGGCCCCTAGGTTCTCCGCACACAACCCCCTCATCCCTCTACCCATCATCGACGTACCCTTCGAGCGGCTGGCGATCGTAAGGGGGTCACCGCTACATCCTGGTCCTGATGGATTACGCCACTCGCTACCTGAAGGCTGTTCCTCTCCGGGCAGCCACGGCTAAGGCAGTGGCCAAAGAGCTCTTTCTGCTGTTCAGCAGAGTGGGGATCGTGAAGGAGATTCTGACGGACCAGGGAACCTGCTTCATGTCCAGCGTCTTAAAGGAAGTACTCCAGCTGCTACGAGTGAAGCAGCTGAGAACGTCGGTATACCACTGTAGCACGCCGACGTGCTTGGTTCGGAATAAATCTCGAAATCAACTTCTGGGTTTTCGGCTTTCTTGCCGGCTTTATTTTACAAACAAAAGAAACAACGAAAACGCTCTTCAACGATCCCCCTCACGGGTTCACCCCAAACACAACAAACTAAACTAACAAACTAACAGAATACCGAAATTAACAATTCAAATGGAAAGACAGACGGGCTCGTGGAGCGCTTCAACAAGACCCTGAAGCAGATGTTGAAGAAGTTGATGGAGGTAGACGGGAAGAATTGGGACCAGCTCCTGCCCTACGTCCTGTTCGCAATCCAGGAGGTACCCCAGGCCTCCACGGCCACGTCGAGAAGATGCAGACTCGAATGGCGCAAGTCTGGCCCGTTGTAAGGGAGCACGTCCAACAAGCCCAGCGGGCACAGGCCAGAGTCTACAACCGGAGTGCCCAGGTGAGCCAATTCCAGCCGGGAAAGTGGGTCCTGGTTCTCATCCCCACGACGGAGTGCAAGTTCTTTGCCAAGTGGCAGGGCCCGTACAAAGTGGTTGCCCAGGTGGGGGAAGTAAACTACCAGGTGCGTCAACCCAGGAGGTGCAAGCCGATGCAGGTCTACCACATCAACCTACTAAAAAAGTGGCATAGACTGCCGGCTCCCCAGACCTCTGCCCTGCCGACCCTGGCGGCTCACTCCCCACTCCCAGAGGTCCCGCTAGGCGAGCAGCTGAGTCCAGGCCAGAGGCAGGACCTCCAGGAACTGGTCCTCCAGCACCGGGATGTGTTCTCTGACCTGCCGGGGCGGACTACGCTCGCCTACCACGACATCCAGACAGAACGACGGGGTGTCCGGGTACGCCTCCGACCCTACCGGATACCCAAGGTAAGACGAAACGCTATCTGCGAAGAATAAGGAACATGTTGCGCCTAGGAGTCATTGAGGAGTCCCACAGTGCCTGGTCCAACCCCGTGGTCCTAGTCCCCAAAACGACTCCTTCCGGTTTTGCAACGACTTCTGGAAGCTCAATGAGGTCTCCAAATTCAACGCTTACCCCATGCCCAGGGTCGATGAACTGATCGAGCGCCTGGGGCCGGCCCGCTTCATAACGGCCCTCGACCTCACAAAGGGGTATTTGCAGGTGCCCCTGACACTCCAAGCCTGGGAGAAGACGGCCTTTGTGACCCCTGATAGCCTGTACCAATACACCGTACTGCCTTGGAGTGCACGGAGCCCCGGCCACGTTCCAGAGGCTGATGGATAGAGTCCTGTGACCCCACCAAGGCCACGCGGTGGCATACTTGGACAACATAGTGGTCCACAGAGGCTCCTGGGAGCTGCACCTACAGCAGCTGCGAGCTGACCTTGGGGCCTTGCGGGCCGCAGGGCTCACCGCCAACCCCAACAAATGCCGCCTGGGTCTAGAGGGGGCCTCCTACCTCGGGTACTGAATTTGGCGGGGTAATGTGCGTCCCCAGGAACCGAAGGTGGAGGTGATTCTGGCGTGGCCTCGTCCCACCACGAAGAAACAGGTAAAGTCCTTCCTGGGGCTTGTGGGGTATTACCAGCAGTACATTCCCCACTTCGCAACCCTGGCAGGCCCCCTCCACGACCTGACGAGGAAGCCTTCACCCTACTCGAGCCCTCTGTGCCCAGCCGGTCCTGGTAACCCCTGACTTCGCTACCCCCTTCCTGGTACATACAGACGCGTCGGAAGTGGTTTCTCGGGGCGGTCCTCTCCCAAGTCCGGAATGGGGAGGAGCACCCGGTCACGTTTATCAGTAGGACGTACCTGCCACATGAGAGGGCCTATTCCACCGTGGAGAAGGAGGCCCTGGCCATCAAATGGGCCCTGGAGAAGCTGAGGTACTACCTTCTGGGCAGGCGCTTCAGCTTGGTCACAGACTATGCTCCCCTCACTTGGATAGCCAGGGCCAAAAACACCAACGCCCGGGTGACACGGTGGTTCCTGGCCCTGCAGGATTTTGACTTCCAGGTGGAGCACAGGTGGAGCACGGCCCACGCGAACGCCGACACCCTGTCGAGACGCGACGCCTGCCTGTGGGCAGTCCAATGTAACATTGTAATAGTGTTTATGGTTAGTATAGCAACCCATTACTTATCGCAAACAGACATCCAAATGCAGTTGAAGTATTAAGATTAGTAAATAACATACAGGTCACATAACATACATACACTTTTTTATGGTTTAAATTCTCCCTACGCAGCCAAATGTTGCAGTCTTCTTTCTCAGCAGGTTTGTCAAAAAACTGTCCCAAAAGACGGGCTAACCCAAGCGGGACTTTAATGGAGGCCAGGTGAAATGTTCTAATTAGATGCTAGCTCCTGTGCCTTCCTGTGGTTGCCATGGGAAAAACCAGTTGTTCACCAGGGCAGCCTCTCTCCGCAGGCCCAGACATGTTTTCTATCTGTTGCTGCGCATTGGCTCGCATTGGCAAAATTATCATCTTTGTTATGCTCTCAATGTACAGTTTTTGTTGAGACAGTCACAGAGGTGTTTATCCAGTTCTGTGGTAATATTTCTGGCCATTGTTTGGCGTCCTTTAGTAACTCATTTTGAGTCTCTGTTTGGCGTCATGGCTTTGGACACTGTTCCCCTGACGCACCTGCAATTAGGGCATCAACTTTTCAACTGCTTTCAAAATTTGAAAGAGGTTGAACAGTTGTGAGATCCCCCTTTTTGCGTTTGAATCCTACACATTTCTGTATTGATTTTAAGATGTATTTTATAGCAGCATGTTGGTAAATAATATTGAAATGAATGTGTGGAAACGTTTGTAAATTAATTTGCCATTTGGTTACTTCAAAATATTCAAATACTTCAAAAATAGTTATTTTTTCTACCCGCAATACAGCTATACATTAGTATAAATTTCACATTTAATAGCATCAATCATCCACATCTATTTTATATATATATACAGTAAAATGACCTAGAATCAACACATTGACGTTGAAAGCATTGATGTTAAATGTATAGATTTGACACTGAATGCCAGTCATCAACATGTACGTTTTTATTTATGGTAAAGTGATGTAGAAAGCATTTACAAACGTATTACATTAAATGAAAGTCAACCCATACAGAATATATTGAAATACACAACTGGCGAGAGGGAGACATGTGCTGTGTTTTTGCTAGCTGGTTGTATTGGACTAGGATCTGTTCCTGTGCATGCAAGCATTACATATATGTAACGTACACAAATATGTGGACAAAAGTATTGGGACACCCACACATTACACCTACAGGAGTTTTTATGACATCCCATTCAAAATCCATAGGCATTTATCGAGTTGGTCCCCCCTTTGCAGCTATAATAGCTTCCACTCTTCTGGGAAGGCTTTCTACAAGATTTTGGAGTGTGTCTGTTAGAATTTTTGCCCATTCTTCTAGAAGAGCATTTGTGAGGTCAGACACTGATGTTGGACGAGAGGGCCTGGCTCGCAATCTCCGCTCTAGTTCATCCTAAAGGTGTTCGATAGGGTTCAGGTCAGTGCTCTGTGCGGGCCAGTCAAGTTCTTCCACACCAAACTCATCCAACCATGCTTGGATCTTGCTTTGTGCACTGGGGCACAGTCATGCTGGAACAGAAAAGGGCCTTCCAAACTGTTGAGACATTACAATTTCCCTTCAGTGGAACTAAGGGGCCTAGGCCAACCCCAGAAAAACAACCCCATATATACAGTTGGCACAATGCAGTCAGGCAGGAAACGTTCACCTGGCATTCGCCAAACCCAGACTCATCCATCAGACTGCCAGATAGAGAAGCGCGATTCATCACTCCACATAACTTGAAGCTCCCGGGGCACAGTTTTTGTGCTGATGTTAATGCCAGAGGAGGTTTGGAACTCTGCAGTTAGAGTCAGCAGAGCGTTGGCAACTTTTACGCACTATGTGCCTCAGCACTCGGTGACCCTGCTCTGTAACTTTACGTGGCTGAGTTGCTGTGGTTCCTAAACACTTCCACTTTGCAATAATACCACTTACAGTTTATCTAGGAGGGAAGAAATTTCACGAACTGACTTGTTGTAACGGTGGCATCCTATTACAGTACCATGCTCGAATTCAGTGAGCTGTTTAGACAGCCCATTCCTACACAAAAGTTTGTAAAGGCAGACTGCATGGCTAGGTGCTTGATGTTATACACCTATGGCAATGGGACTGAATGAAACACCTGAATTCAGTGATTAAGAGGTGTGGCCCAATACTTTTGTCCATATAGTGCATATGAAAATCCAGGAAATTTCTGTATAATCAAAATGCATTGGTGCATGAATGTGTCTAAACGGGTTGTATGTGACAAAGTAGTAGTTAAGAGATTTTTTAAAACCGCAAAGACAGTGCATTCTTAACTATGTCTTTAAAGTTCACCACCAGAGGGAGACAAAGTATGTATCAAGTCGCTGTGGCTTTAGAAGCACGATTTAGTCAAACACTTTGAACAGATCTGCTGGGTAAAAATAGAAAATAACTACTTATACAATAAAATAAAATAAAAACTAATAATATTTCACATTGGCCTTTGGGTATTAGAATTAAATCAATGCTGATACTTTACTTAACGGTGGTTTATTTGGTTAATAAAAATTCAGTCTTCAAAATGTATGCATACATAATCCACTGCCCATTTTATAGAACATGATCTTTTAGTAATCTGAGGTACTTAAACCTCATAAAATTAGATAAAGTTGTCCATATGGGTGAAAAGGGTTAATGCTCATAAATGTTTGGCATGCAAGCATTTAAAAGTAATTAAGGATGGCACCATCAGATGGCAACTAAGGCTCATCTTAGAAAACTGCACTGAGTCTGGGTTAGTTTGCCTTTTTTCCCATGTTCCTTCAGGTATGCCCCCATATACGTTGAATAAAGGCACTGCCAAATAAACATAAATAAATCGAAACAAATGGTTTGAAGAAAGCACTGCTTGTGCTGATGGGAGCTTTGAGGGGAAGATAATTGGAAAAAGAATGATGAATGTTACAGTCTATTCTCGTCTTCCCAGAGCCATTTTGAATTGAATCTATGTGTTAATTAAATAAATGCCAAACAAAGGTGGTAAGATAGGTGGGTTAAACCAGTTACCTGTGAGAAAGATTACCGCTGTTTTGTGCCACTGTTAGGTCACCAGATTGAAATAATTGCAAAGCTTCTTTTTGTAAGATTTACTGTATAAAGGCATAAGTTCCACTGGATTTTATTTTTAAGTAGACGTTTCATCAATCTAAGGAGTGCAACACCTTATTATTTTTTCCTAGCTGATTTCTAATTTAGCAATTTAGAATATAAAAATATACAAGTAAAAAGCAAATGAAACATGCAGAACCTTTCCATTCTAGACTAAGCATTCATTTTCTCCAAGAGGGAATCAATTGGTTGTCGATCCATGGTTTGCAGATAAATGTAAATGAAAATGTAGGAGGACTTTGACATGCCTGTTTGTTTTGAGCTTATGTTCACAGCGCGTTGAATTTGTGTTATCCGAAACAACAGCCTTGCATCAGCCAAAGCTTTCAGTTAGATTCCAAGACAATTTATCCTGTGTAGCTTCATTGTAGAGCAAAGTATTTATTGAAAAGGATTCTGTGTAAAGTGAAATATTTTCTAAATTCACTGCAGGGATTTCTACGGAGTCCAGTCACTAAGAGACGGTAAGAGAACCATGTGGCATACAGACAGTTAGAGGTGTGGCTTTGGAAATCAAGCATCTTCTCATAGCCTGAGAAGTTCAACCAGTCTAAAACAAGGTACGAATGCTTCTTTCCAAGGCACAATTAAAATTGTAAACATTTTTGTATTTGCTTGAAAACTGCTGATAACCATGTAAATAAGAATACCTCACAAGTCTGATGTATCCTTGTAATATTTCTATTAAAACAAGTACATCAACTTCTTCTTCAAGTCCTTCATCAATAAAGGCGTAATTCATCATTCAGAAATTACAGTTGGGAAAACATGGTGGGCTGAGTATTGCACTTCAGTTGATAAATTCTGTCATGGTGCAAATACAGTCAGCTGAGAATTGTTTATCTTTCCTAGCCTTTAGAAACAGCTTCAGGCTGTCCTCAGCAAAGATAACATATCAGTACTTTTTCAAAACAATTTTTATTACCTCAGGCCCTACCTAGTAATAAAATGACAGATCCTTTCTCTTTAAAATGCATTTATGTATTTATCTTAGATTAGTAAGTACATAGAAGTACCAAATGCAAAAAAATTTGAAAATAATAATAAAAAACCTTTTAGTTGCATAATAATTAAAATGGTTATCATTTATGGAAAGGAGATTAGCCCTTAAATGAGTCATGAAAAAATCAATCCTTTGAATGCCTAGATGATACTTTTGGCTAAAGAATTCCTAGATGATACCGTTAGGCCAGGTCAAGTGCCTTTTTTTGAGCAATGCCTCCAGTGGTACCAAACGTAAATGGTAATTCCAATTAGTGACAGAAGTGACAGAAAACTACTAACGTGAAAAGAGTAATGTAGAACAGAATTTTCTGACTTTTCATTTACAGTTGATGGATCTTAATAAAATTTCTTCCACCTAAAATCCAAATGTATTTAGAAACATTACTGTTTCATTAAGGATTGCTTTCATGCCGAGTTTTCAGCCTGTCGTTACTGGAATACATGCAGTAAAATATTGTAATGTGTAGTTTAACCTTAACGCTCCGCATTTTAATGTAACATCACAAAAGAACCATTCTAAACACACAATATATTCAATGCTCTTTTACATTTTATTTCTTCAGTTCTATGTTACTTTTTTAAAGTATACAGTAATGTGCAGCAGTCTTAGGCACCCTAGCTTTTTTACACAAATGTAGTCTTTTTTTCTTTCTTCTGCATAAGTTTGTCAGTAGAATTTTTGTTTTTTAGATGTCCAAACATTCATTTTCTGAAAGAAGAACAAAGAGTTCTGCCACAGATGGTATGGTCTCTACAGAGCCCTGATCTCAACATCATCAAGGCTGTCTGTGATTACCTGGACAGACAGAAACAAGGCAGACAGCCAAAGAATTACCGTGGCAAGTTCTCCAAGATACTCAGAACAATCAACCTTTTCTAAGATTGTCTAATAAAACTGCACAACAGTGAACCCAAGAGAATCGATGCAGTTTTAAAGGCAAAGGGTGGTCACAAAAAATATTCCCTCCTATTTTTTATTTATTTATTTATTTTTATTTTTGGTGTTTGTTTAAAAAAAAATTTGTTCATTTTCCTATATAGAATTTATTTTATGTTTAGAAACTTTGCATTTCATTATTTTTGAAAGGTTCTTTATTTTAAAGAATGTTATTTTGCATGTGCCCAATACTTTTGCACACTACTGTACATTTTCCAGTGGATTTTTTTAACCCCAATTCTCTAAACCATTGTAATTTATATTAATTTCAGATACATTAAATATTAATTTATGCCACTTCTCGTGTCATCTCTGTTGTCCCACTGTGTGAGCTGGAGTTAATGCATTCAGGATATAAAGGTTACACCATTGGATTAGATGCTGACTAAAATTAATTCTTTTGGAGGTTCGGTTTAAGGCCAAGCTAACCACCGGACTGTGAAGGCAGACCACGGTGTCACATCTGCAGCTTCCTGTACTGTGGTACATCTGAAATTAGCTCCCTGTGCCGAGGATCCCTAAAATATATTTTGTCCCTCTGAAACTAAGGAAACCAAGAGCAAAGACACCCTTCATCGCTTCCATTCCTGTGTCTTCCTGATCCGTATCCTTGTGTCTGTCTGAGTCATTTATTCACTGACACTTCAAAAACTGTGCTGAGAGGACAAAAGGGAAGCTGGGCTTTAAAATATTCTCCACTCCCAGCATCCTACAATCTTCAAGTTGTGGGCTATGCAACACACATGGCACATTTCTACTGAATGCCATTTTGTCCACATGAAATTGCAACATCAGGCAACTCGTTCGGCGAGCGCCCCATCAAAAGGAGAGCTCTTTCTAGAAGATACATGCCAGTACACTAAATACAAACTGGACTACAGTTGAATGTGAGATGAAAACATTAATCAGTAAGGAGACAGATGTACTTTCACTTAGACTAAACAGCATTGAACAAGAACCCCAGGCATTTCAGCCTCAGGAGATGATATTTTCCTGGACAGCCTTCGGTTACCCCTGAAATGTCCCACAGTGAGTGCAATGTGAGGTGGCAGAGACGGCAAAGCGTGCTCCACCTGGGTGACCTGAAATTAGATTGCTTGTCGTAGCAAATGTTCCGCCTCTGCCCTGCTAGAGGCATTTTCTAAGAAGGGTTGGTTTCCACGGGGACCAGTGTACTGCAGTTGTGTCATTTAAAGTTTCTCCCAGTCTGACAGTAGAAAAAGTAGAATATTTTACTAACCTGAGTCTTTTTACAAGCCTAGGAAATAAATGGTCCACTGTCCAATGGTAGCAGCCGGTTGGTAATCTGTCAATGTGTTCGGTGGCAGGTACCCTAGAGGTGTTTCTGATATAACGGGATAGGGGGGGAAAAGGGTCACTCCAGATCCCTTCTGTGGCCCTCCTTCAGGCTCATGTGATTAAATGTTGACCAAAAATAAAACATTCCATTCCTCTGTGTGTGTGTGTGTGTGTGTGTGTGTGTGTGTGTGTGTGTGTGTCATAACATAATGTTGACTACGATGCTATGCTTAGAAAAGCTGATAAAAAGTGACAAAGCCACAAAACCCAAAAAGTCGAAAGTATTCTGTGACAGAGTGATCTTTCACCAACGGTAGCAGCAGCACAGGTTTACATATATCATGAAAGGGAGTAAAATCGAGAGCAGCAGTTGTGCAGAGAGTTGTGTGAGAAATACTTTGAGGTAAAAAAAGTGGAATTTGAAAAGTGGAGCATTTTTTTAAAATTTATTTTCTTTGTAAATGACCTTTTCCCTCTGGGGTTTTTTTGTTTTTCACTGAGCACTGTTAAATAAACACACCTTGTGCCAAGAGTACCACTGTGGGTCGAGCCATTTGTTTTGGGTGGAAGAACCACCATCATGCCTCCGAAGTGGGCTTAGACAGCCCGGCGTATCACAGTTGGTGTCAGAGAGGGATGGATACCCGCAAGACAGTACCTAGGGGCAGATGTACCAGGGGAGGGCTGCGCTCCCAGACCAAGGCTATGGAGGATGGGGCCTGGGGTACAGTGGGTCGACAAAGGAAGAGGGGAAGCAGTCCCTAGGGACGGGATGGTCGTCCTGATGTATGAATTCCTGTACGCACAACAGCAGAGGGAGGAGACACATCGGCTAGAGATCCAGGACCTACGTGATTCTATCTTCAGGAAGAGGTCAGGAAGAGCCCCCCTACAGCCCCTGCCCATGATCTCTGCACCATTCTAATCGATTGTTATGGACATTGTTGGGCCACTTGAGAAAAGTAGTGCAGGTCATCAATATAAACTGGTTATCTGTGATTATGCCACCAGGTACCCAGAAGCTTTCCTTTTTCGGTCCATTACAACACCCAACATCATCAGTGCCCTCATCCAGCTGTTCTCTAGGGTGGGAATTCCTGATGAGATCCTGACTGACCAGGGGACAAAGTTTACATCACGGCTGATGAGGCAACTACACCGACAGATGGGAATAACGGCTATCAAGTCTAGTCCATACCACCCTCAGACTGACGGCTTAGTCGAGCGGTTTAATCAGACCCTTCAGAACATGCTGCAGAAGTCTGTGGCAGACACTGGTCAGAACTGAGACAAGTGGCTACCGTTTGTGATGTTCGCCTATAGGGAGGTACCACAGGCTTCAACGGGATTCTCCCTGGTTGAGTTATTGTATGGTTAGCAGGTGGGCCTCCTGAGGAAGATTTGGGAGGACCCTTAACCATCAGCTTCAGAGACAGGCATTGTCAAATACATCATGAACATGAGGGACTGGCTGGAGAGCTACCAAGAGCAGGCGAGAGAGAACCTGCAGAAGGCACCACAGGCCCAGAAAAGGTGGTATGACCAGAATGCCAGACATTGCCAATACCAACCAGGGCAGAAGGTGTTACTGTTTCTAACAACGTCAACCAGCAAGTGGCAGGGACCTTATAAAATTTTTTGGAAGATGGAACCAGTTACTTATGAAGTATATCACACTGATAAAGGCAAAGACAAATAGACATACCATGTGAATCTCCTTAAAGAGTTGAAGGAGAAACCAGCCAGGGACATTAAAATCTCTCTGATGATCTGGAAGGTGGAGGATGAGGACCAGGAAGTAAGAGTACAGAGGCAGTCAGCAGTGATGTGCCTGGACCATCTGACCGAGGCCAAGAGGGCGGAACTGCAACGGCTTCCCAAACAGTATCCATCCCTGTTCCGTCAGAGGCCTGGACGGGCCAGTCTGATTCAACACCTCATTCACCTAAATGACCCCACACCATCACCACAGCGACCCTACCATATCCTAGAAAGGTTGGTGATGCCACTCAAGGCAGAAATCATGACCATGAGGGAGTTGGGAGTGATAGAGCCATTGTCTAGTGAGTGGAGCAGAAAAAGGCAGTACATTGCATTGTATTGACTTCAGAAAGGTGAACTCAGAATCAAGGCGCCTACCCGATTCCGCGAATCGATGATTTGCTGGAGCAAATAGGCCAGGCACGATACATCACCATATTAGACCTCTGCAAGAGATACTGGCAGGTACCCCTCGACAAGAACTCCAGACCCTACACCGCATTCAGGACACCGTCAGGTTTATTTCATCTTACAGTCCTGCCATTTGGATTGCATGGGGCGCCCGCAACGTTCCACCAGCTAACGGACCAGGTTCTCCATCGCTGTGAAGAGTGGTTGGCTATCACATAGTACAAACGCGATCCTGGTGATCTGGTGTTCATCTCTTCATCAAACAGAACATAGACCAATACTGTTCACAGCCCCCCCACTAAACTCTTATCGACACAAACACCTAGCTCCATCAACATTACTCAATCAGCAGTTATGGAATATCATTGGGTGTGGCTACAACCTGGAAGGCAGATATTCAAGTTCCATGTGTGCTAACAAGGGTGAAGTCAAAATGTTTATTTATTTATTTATTTATTTCCCCCTGGTAAAATATTCAACCATAAAGCCTTTTTACAATTGCTTGCATCGGAAATTGAATTCTTTGAAAAAAATAACAGTGAAGCCCATTTTTTATTATTTCTAATCATTATTCATGCAAGAGCCCCTTCCATAATAAAATTGTTATGAATATTTCCTACATGTCGACTTCTGAATCATTGAAAACAAACTTTTAATTTTTTGAAAATGTTGTTAAAAATAAATCCTCCGTTAAACGTCTGACAATTGTTTATAGGCTATTAACCTTTGTTTGATTACCTTTTGCTTTTACCATTCTTTATTGCAGCAGTTTAAACAGGAAGAATTACCATCAAAATTCTAGAAAAGAATATCATTTTGTATTTATTGATAATTACTGTTATTTAATAGCATGACCGTTTAATTTAATATGTTTTCTCACTTTATGTAAAAACTTAGAGTGGATTTTCCATTGAATTATTGTTGTTTGTACCGGTTTTACAGCTGTATTTTGTTTTGGATTCTTTTTTAGTGCAATCAAGAACTACATGTGTGTCCATTTTAGCATTCATAGATTTCACGGCTGCATACATTTATAAACTGTGAACAGTATATGAATGAGTCCCAAAATAAGTGCAATGATAGTAGTAAAACATTTGAGATATAGATAAATAATTATACTTCACTTAGCTGACCTCCTCAGATGTTTTAATAAACGACATGATTAAACCCTACTCCCCCCTGCTCGTGTTCCGTATTTGTCATGTTCATGCAACAAGCTTACATTTGCCTCCATCGCCCCTACAGAGGATTTTGGTTTATTGCCATGTTAGATTATATCAATTGGGAGGATTAGGGGAGAAAGCATTGCACTGCAGACAATAATATGCAGCTGATATGCGTTATTAACTTCTGAATTCAAAATAGGAGATTGCATAAATTAGAAAAAAAAATAAACTGCATATTCTTTTCTTGTACCTAATTTTTTTTGGCCTTAAAGAAGTTCTCACACCAGTGTATGTGTGTGCACGCATCTAAGTTTGAATATAAAATGAACAGATTGATGTAATACTCGAGACACATTACATACATTATTTATCACAATATTACGTTTTTCCACTCAGGATTGGACTGTCGAACTAGCCAGATCCTTATTTGTAGAAGTTTGAATTTGCATATGTAATGTAGCGTGAAATGTACACATTGTGCATTGTGCGGACAGGTTATCTCCAGATGGAGAAAGGGCCATTGTGTGCAGTACACAGACATAAAAAATAAAAAAAAAAACCTTTTAAAAATGTATGAAACAGACCAAAGCAAAGAAAACAATTAATGTGATATCTTTGGAGAGGCTATGTTAAAGCAATGATCACTGTGTTTCTTAATTATTTCTATAACAGATTTCAATGAAAAATTATCATTAAACTAAATTTATTATAAATACAGTGCCCTCCATAATGTTTGGGACAAAGTTTTTTCCCTTGATTTTCCACTGTACTCCAGTTTTAGATGTGTAATCAAATAATTAATAAGTGGTGCATAAAGTGCACATTCTCAGGTTCTATTAAAGGGTATTTTCATACATTTTGGTTTCAGCAATTACAACACCTTTTATACATAGTCCAGCCCATTTCAAGGCACCATAATGTTTGGGACACAGCAATAATATGTAAATTAAAGTAGTCACATTCAATACCTTGTTGCATATCCTTTGCATGCAATGACTGCTTGAAGTCTGCGACTCACAGACATCACCAGGATCTTCTCTGGTGATGCTCTGCCAGGCCTGTACTGCAGCCATCTTCAGCTGCTGCTTGTTTTGGGGGCAAGTCCCCTTAAGTTTTTCAATTCAGCATATAAAAGGCATGCTCAATTGGGTTCAGATCAGGTGACTGACTTGGCAAGTCAGAATATTC
This sequence comes from Hiodon alosoides, assembly GCA_025775065.1. Lineage (NCBI taxonomy): Eukaryota > Metazoa > Chordata > Actinopteri > Hiodontiformes > Hiodontidae > Hiodon > Hiodon alosoides. The sequence continues at coordinate 35,481 of JAOYSI010000027.1, read as the reverse complement.
CAGTTTCTACTTTGAAAAACTCTTTTGTTGCTTTAGCAGTATGTTTCGGATGATTGTCGTGCTCTGGGACAAAGCGCCGGCTAATGAGTTTTGAGGCATTCGCTTGAACTTGAGCAGCTAAGATGTTTCTACAAACTACCGAATTTATTCTGCTACTGCCATCAGCAGTTACATCATCAATGAAGGTGAGTCAGCCAATCCCTGTGGCAGCCATACATGCCCAGGCCATAACACCCCCACGTTTCACAGATGAGGTGGTATGCTTTGGATCTAGAGCAGTTCCTTTTTGCCTCCATACTTCGCTCTTGTCATCACTCTGATACAAGTTAATCTTGGTCTCATCTGTCCACAACACCTTTATCCAGAACTCTGCTTGCTCTTTTAAGTACTTCTTGGCAAACTGTAACCTGGCCATCCTGTTTTTTGACTAACCAGTGTTTTGCATCT
>JAOYSI010000027.1:17218-34934 GCA_025775065.1 Hiodon alosoides | reverse complement strand
TATATATATATATATATATATATATATATATATACACTTTCTCATTTCTTCTCCAAACAGATATGTTTTTCATGGTTGGATCTGTCACGTTAAAGTGTTGTGGACAAGGTGCAATGCAAGATAATTTAGTTATAATTTCCCTCCTGGGAGCACACAACGGTACAAAAATGTGCTGGGTTCCTTTTTTAGAAATTACAGGTAATGCAACAGACAGAGGTCATAAACATTCTCAATGTAAGCCTATGACAGACAGAGATTGCTTCAGGAGTGGCATCACACATTTCGATTACCCTAAAAGAGACAGGGAGATGGAGAACGACGCCTACAAGGTTCTTCGCCTAGAAACCAGCGCTTTGCAACGGACTCCTTGTGCTACGCAAAACAGCCAGATTGCCACAATCGTGTAATCACCTCACCAGCTAGTGAAGTAGTCTATCCCATATCCTCCAAAGAAGCCGACAGAAAATGTACGGCAAAGTAAAAAAGCTAAGTAAAGAAGTAAGCACAGCGCCGACGTTTTTAACTTCAGACAAACTCGCTGAAACTGGGTCTTAAAACCTGCAGGGATTGCCAACAGCTAGCACAGAGATATTATATTTTTATTTTACTCATTTCAATTTTATTCATTATTTTATAAGTCATACTTAAAGTAAATTCAAACAGGTTAGCTAATAAAACTACTCACATTGTACAAAAATCTACCCTGATTATTTAGAAAGTAAACTAAGCAGCATTTCGTAAGGTTGCAGTGAGGGGTCATTCCGATTCAGAAGAAACCACTTTAATGTATTCGTTGCCCTTTATCACAGTGATATAGATATTTACACTGGGGATTATACATATATATCGTGTGCTTCTTCCTGTAATCCCTTATAAGCGATTGTGCTCATTGTGCTTATAAGCGATTGTTGCTGCAAGGGCTGAAGATCCCAGTCGCTCTTGAAATGCATGCAAATATCAGCAGTGCTGACCTCCTGGTCTCTCGTTTCCGTGGTAATAAATTTCAGTGCCAGGGTTCCATTGACAGCAAAACCCAAAACTTATCCCTGGTTTCCCCTACAACGGTAATACCAAACAAAGCCTTGTTTACAGTATAAACATCGTAATTAGCGAGACATGGCAACTCAGACGAAAAAAGATTCGGCCCCTGAGGTGTCCAGAGGGGTTTGTGGGAAGTTTGGCAGGCAGGCTTGGTATTTAAAGCACTACAGCCAGTGCTACTTCACAATAGACACAAAGCAGAAAGGTATCTTCCCCTGAACTTTCAAAACAAATTCACAGAAAGAATACACAACCAACTTTGTAGCCTTAAATGGGGTTGTAACCAGTGCATGTTCAAATTCAAACAGGTTGCACCCTTGAGCATGCTACTTAACCTGAATTTAGTAAATACCCAGCTGTATAAACAGATAAGGATTTAAAATTGTAATCTACGCAAATCACTTTGGAAAAGAACACCTGATAAGCAACTGCATAATGTCCATGGGTCTCTCACATAAAACCTGCTCTCAAGAGCGCACAATTGTTTTGTCTAATCTAAAGGAATGTATTTTATTAGCAGACTGTCTGCCTCCACTGTGCGATGGACTGGCGTCCCGCTCTGTGTGAACCCTGCGTGTTTACCGGTCAGTCTCAGCCCTGTGATGGACTGGTGTCTCCTCCAGAGTTTACCCTGCGTGTGTACCGGTCAGTCTCAGCCCCATGATGGACTGGTGTCTCCTCCAGAGTTTACTCTGCGTGTGTACTGGTCAGTCTCAGCCCTGTGATGGACTGGTGTCTCCTCCTGGGTGTACCATGCGTGTGTACCGTTCAGTCTCAGCCCTGTGATGGACTGGTGTCTCCTCCTGGGTGTACCATATGTGTGTACCGGTCATTCTCAGCCCTGTGATGGACTGGTGTCTCCTCCAGAGTTTACCCTGCTTGTGTACCGGTCAGTCTCAGCCCTGTGATGGACTGGTGTCTCCTCCTGGGTGTACCATGTGTGTGTACCGGTCAGTCTCAGCCCTGTGATGGACTGGTGTCTCCTCCAGAGTTTACCCTGCGTGTGTACCGGTCAGTCTCAGCCCTGTGATGGACTGGTATCCCCTCCTGGATGTACCATGCGTGTGTACCGGTCAGTCTCAGCCCTGTGATGGACTGGTGTCTCCTCCAGAGTTTACTCTGCGTGTGTACTGGTCAGTCTCAGCTCTGTGATGGACTGGTATCCCCTCCTGGGTGTACCATGTGTGTGTACCGGTCAGTCTCAGCCCTGTGATGGACAGGTGTCTCCTCCTGGGTGTACCATGTGTGTGTACCAGTCAGTCTCAGCCCTGTGATGGACTGGTGTCTCCTCCTGGGTGTACCATGTGTGTGTACCAGTCAGTCTTAGCCCTGTGATGGATTGGCATCCCCTCTTGGGTGTACCCTGCCTCACGCCCCATGGCCGGCCAGGTTGGGCTCCGGAGTGGCGCGACCTTGAATCGGATGCCACCACAGAGTGAAGGGCCCATTGAGAACAATCGCATTCCACTAAATTCTGAGGTATAATGGAAGTGGCTTACAGAACAAAGCATGAGGAGCAGGTTAAAGACACTAGAATTGTCCTCGAAAAGTTGTAAGTTTTGAATCTCAGTTCAAGCACCGTTGGTTTTCTCGGTGGGAAAGTTCCCCACTGTGATTCACTTTAGTAAATATGCTGTATAAATCTGTTGTCTTAAATAAATCGGAAAAATAATATTGGCTGGGTAAATGAGCATTACGAAGGTTCTCTTGCCACAAACAGCTGTGCAAAAAACAAAAATGCCCCACTGATTCCGGGAAGCCAAAATAATGAAGACACTCAAGACACACCCCTTGTTGAATAAATAAAATGCGTTCACTTAATAATGGGAAATAACATTTAAGTGTCAACTTTGCTTATCTCCAGGCAGAGGAACGTGTCTGCCAATTATATATCGACATTTACTTGCACTGCCACCAGGCTAAAAAGAGCTCTTCCGTCTTCAGTTTCCACATGCCACTCTGCTGCTGCGACATTAAAACATGGGGCAGTTTGGTTCTAAGATCAGCAGCTGAAAAAGGCTACTTGATACTCACAATTACACTTCTGCTCCCCCCAACATGATATTTTAATATCAGAGACGATACCTTATATCTTAACTCTGAAATGGAATGAAGTGAACATGTCCCCAAGGCATCCCACACATAGTTTTGTGAGACAGCTAAGAAGCTTCACTTTTTACGGCTTGCTGAACACTCCTTCCTACAGTCGCTTACACACAAGACAGGACCATTGGGTGATTCTTCACATATCAGTGAACAATCCTGAAAACCAGCAAAGTGTTTATGTGTATAACCCCCTCGGCCCAATTTGATAAACTTGCCCCGTTTACGTGCACTGGACGTGAATACAGAAAAAAATGTATTGCGGGGGGTGGCTTTACCTGACGTACTCATGTTAGATAGATTCAGAATTGAATTTATTATTTTGATGAACATCTATGCGGCAGGATAGTGCAAAACTTCAGCTTATTTTCAGTTAAGTTGGGTTCTCTCTTATTATTCAAGTTTTAATTAATTTGTGTGTCGGGGTTTGAAGTCCTTTTATAATCATTTTTTTTTATCTATAAATGAATCTATGAAATAATAAATAAGGAGTAGTTATAAATACTTAACTAAGTGACCTCACAAAATAAGGAAACGCATAAAGGTCAACCTATCCTAAAATATAATAACGCTAAAATGAACCTTGATTACAAAACGGTCAGAGAGTAAAACAGAAGCCGTAATCTGTTTGTTTGTTCTTCTCTGTTTTGTCTTTTGTAGCAAACTAAATGTATATGATAAATTAAAATAACTTTTAAGCTGAAGAATCGAATAAAACTGGAATTGTTGATTACATTTAATGTGTTCGGTCTAAATCTTTATAAATCTTTTTACTCTTTGTAAAACCAGCACCTACAAACACACTGAGGGTGAGAACTGTTAACGTGAGTATTAAAGGCATTAATGTGTGATCACATTAATCTAAAACGGTGACAGGTAAAACAATTAAGCTTTTAATTAATAAACGCTATTTTTATAAACGAACTAACGAATAAATCGACATAACTAATGTGGAATCTATTCAGCAGACTTATATTAATAAATTAATCTAAAAAATGAATTTGTCATACGTTTAAATTATTTACAATATTTGTCATGCCTTTAAATACGGCTGTTTTGTTTTAATCAGATGTGCGCACTTCTAAAAGTTTTGTGCAGTAGCCAATAACGCTGTTTACCACCTTCATGGACAACGAAATGTGCACAGGTCACACGTCTAACCGACATTTCCTTGCTCACAAAAAAAAAAATTTCACGTGGACCACCAATTTCCTGATATTCTCTTTTTAAAATAAAAAAAATCTTACTCAGTCATTTGCATAGTTGCATCTCCACCTTTTCCATTCAATTCCCTCTTTGCGAAAGGGAAAAAACATATCTATTCAAAAGGCATTTAGTCCATTTCTTTCTTGGCCGGTAAACCTATTCATCAATTGTTCTGCCTTGTATATCGCATTCTAATGCTAATCTAGCGTGTTAAATATCCTTTTGTTCGCCTTTCACCGTTTTGTCATTCGGTTTATCCAGTTTTGGTCACCCATTTTATTTATTTATGCGCCTGATTCCATTCATGCGCTCATGTATTTTTTATTATGTTGTTTCACTGTCATGCAGTGTCAACTCACTCTATTCAATGTGGGCTACTTGAAGGGCTCGGAGGGACAAAGCGTGTACACATTGCAGTGCCATTCACTCCGGCCAGCTGGATCGGTTGAAAAAAAAAAAACCTTGTGAAAAGAAATTCTCCACAATGGACACAGAAGAAGTGCACAATGCTAACAGTTTTCCAAATACCACTGATTGCTTTCATCACAATGAGGGAAAGCAGCCGCTTTTTGCTGAGCTCCACTTCAACAAACAACGCTCGCACAAAAACCTCCCAACCCACGTTTTGTTCCCAGACAAAACGTCCTCGACTGTCTAAACGCTCCCACTGAAGAAAAAAAAAGTCTTTTCAGTTTTCTCCCCCTTTTTCTTACATATATGAAAAAAATGAAAGGATCCCGAAAGAAAGGGAAACGGCGGTGAGCTGGTAACACACGTTCTTCTATAAACTCAAAACTTTTCAGACGTCAGCAAACTCCAGGTCCATCTTCAAATAATCCTGTATGTTTAGGAATGCAGGGGGAAAAAACTCACGAAAGCGAACTGAATGTGTGTGTTTCTAACGTGGAACTATAAATAAAATTAGGGCCTATATTTTTATTACGTATTTGTTATCGGCTTGCGTACAGGTGCAGCTCTTTATTCTAAAATAAGTCAAATGTGAATTTAAAGTTACTGGGAAATTAGGGGTTTTGTTAAATATATTGAACATTTCATTACAATTCTACAAGTGGCCAATTTAACCTGCAAAAAAAAAACCTAGAATTTTCACTCTAGCGCGGCGACGTAGAAAGTTCCGTGAAGGAAAGTGATCGGGGTGTTACAATGGAGTAAGCAGAGTGGTGAAAGGGTTTAATTAACCGTGTCGGAGATAATTATCCCTGGACAGTCAAAATTAGTTTTGCATAATCGCCCTGATACGTATGAATTAACTTCTTAATATCATTTAACAGTGGAAGTTCTCGTAATTAATATATCATATAGTTTTATTAAAAATAAACTAGATTAATAATATGTAATTGGTCCGTCCCCGTTAAAATGTGTAAATTTAGTAACAGGTGATTAAAATAGATGAACAGTTAAAAAAATTAAAACTGAACAATATATAGGTAGCCTTCTAAAGCCTATCAACCACCATTTCCCAATAAATAAAAAATAAGACTAACTTATCCACCGTCCCATTCACGAATGGGATAAAATGTGATAAATCTGGTTCTTGGCTCTTGGCTACAATGGGTTGATTTAGATTTCGAAGTAGTTCTATTCAAAACTAGAACAAAGGCTGCCTTTGAAGGATACCTTACACTTCACCTGGACTGAGCACGAAAAGGCAATTCAGATTTTGCAAATACTTGTAAGCAATTCAACAACGAGTATGGGATGAATTTTTTTTTTTTCTTTTTTTCTTACGCGTTTCAATAATTTTAGTTCAAAAATAATCAGAATAGTATGTACACATATTTATATGACAGTCAGTATTGGAGGGAAATAAAGCACATTGCGCCAAAACAAGTTTGTAAAAACCTAATATAACAAAAACAGAAGGCCTTCGCAGTTAACCCTGAAGTCTATATAAACAACTTTTGCAGGCCGCTGGGTCGGAATGACTTTTTAAAAAGTAGGCCACAAAACAGATTTTTATCTTTAAAAAAATAAAGATGTAAAAGTTTTTACGCACTACAGTTTTATTGTGCAAATGTTACGGGACAGGTTAAGTCCTCTTTTCAATCAACTGCGTCACCATAACGCTTCCACTAAACAATAAATATTACAGACATCTATATAACAGTATTTAAAACTTAAAATATCCACCGGAATCCCAGCCAGACAACCCAGTCGATTTCAGGTTATAACCCGAACACTAGCGAAGTAGCAACTAAACCATTCGACTTCATTTATCTTTACATATTTACATGTTCTCAGTCGTCCCGTAGGATATGGAAAGGATACTGCCGGCTGAGTCGTTTCTCAGTCAAAGTCCAGTGTAAGTTATATCAGTTTCAGTTATTGATTAACAGTTGTCTCGATTTTAACACTTGTATCAACAGCATAAAGAAAATAATTAATATTATCATAAAAAAAAACATTTGAGCCTGAATGTTCTCAATTATAGTGTGGCACAATCGACGACTTGAGATTGCGTTAGGTCAACCTGCCAACGGCAGTTGCATTGGCAACAGGTTGATATTTTTGAAATAAGTATTCACATTTATAAGGACATAAACGCTTCCGCTCCAAACATCAATATGATAAATGCACAGAACAGCTTCGCATTAACACCCATCATTTGTTCGTTCCCTCTGGGATTGGTCATGTGATGGTTGTAAATAGTTTTCTAAATAAAAAAAATTGCTGCCTTCCATAAAGGCATTAATTTATATACAAACACATGTGATTTTTTTTTTAAGTGTGTGTTCTATCACATGTAGAGATTTGAGCATGCATCCCATGTAGACCGCCACACGTGCAGTCTGTACACTTTCAAACGTCTGTCAAGTTCAGGGTATCATAACGCAGATGCGTAAGCAGGGTACGGCTCCAGCTGCGGTTTTCCCATTCCCGGTAGCAAAATGTAAGCCAGCGGTGGCTGAAGACCCGCCGGGGGCCAACCAGTACAGTTGCAGGGAATCATGTAGCCAGGGTTGCCCGGAGAGGGATGAGAGTGCGTGTGGGTTCCGCCGACGGCTCCCGTTCCATTGAAGGCGGCCGCCCCTCCGGGGTACCCGAGTGGCGAGGCGTACGGAAACGACGGCGGAGATATGTCTGTCATCTTGGATCCTATGTCAAAAAAGGAATATGGGTTCGCAGATACGGACGGATTGAAGAAGACTCTGGCCGCTGCGGCCGCGGCCGCGGCCGCCGCTTTATCTGGATTCCCGATGAATGACTCAGTCAGAGAGCCACCGGATAAACCACTTGCCTTCAGCGCTTCGTGATCTCCCAGGTTGTAAGGCACTGGAAAGGCAAATTTGTCCTTTTTCATTAAAGTCTTAGGCTTTCGCCTGGGTCTGTATTTGTAGTCAGGGTGCTCCTTCATATGCATTGCTCTTAGTCGCTTTGCCTCGTCAATAAACGGCCTTTTTTCAGATTCGGTTAAAAGTTTCCATTCCGCTCCAAGTCTTTTGCTGATTTCGGAGTTGTGCATTTTTGGATTCTCTTGAGCCATTTTCCGACGCTGTGCACGAGACCACACCATAAAGGCGTTCATGGGGCGCTTTACGTGATCCATGGGTTTAGACATGTTCGTTTCAAGGCACTTTACCTGTCGAGGAAAAAGTCTTCAGACAATGCTGTCACTTCCCTGTATAAGGTTTCTCTTTCAGTCCGACAAAAGTAGCACAGTAAATATGCCCGGTGCCCAGGTTTGTCACATGGAATACGGTTGGTTGCTTTGACGAGAAGAACGTACGACGTTAACACTATTGCCCCTAGCCACAAGTGCTTTATTCGCTGACTTTAACTTTAGTTCTTCCTCGCGATATTTATTTTATCCGCTTGGTCTTAAGTCCGTTCGCGCACATCGGATTTACTTTGAATTACTTCTAAAAACTCAAGACAAAAGAAACGTCTTAGAAATCCGAGGAAGGTTTTCAGTACTGAAGAGGAAATTAAGCAGAAGGTGTCTAGTTCGTATAAAAACTCGAGTGTCTCATAAGTTACTTTACTCTCCCGTCGTCGGTGGACTGTCAAACGTTCAGCTCTTGTATCCAGCAAATACGTAAGTGGTTGATATCTCAAGGCTGCCCCACGTGAAATAATACTCACTTCAACAGCAGGTATCGTGATTGTCCCCGGAGCATGCGCATTCCCTTTCAAGCGAAGAGACGATATTGCGTTTTCTCTGAATCTTCATTCAGAGTGAGCTGGGAGGGAGAGGCGAATACACCACACACGTCGCGCTAAACTTCCTCTTGTGTTATTCCTATAGTATTCACGTTTATAGTGGGAGGCGTATTGGAGGTAACACATATACAATGCATATAACACATTGTATGTCACCTATATTATTACTATTATTATTATTATTATTTAAAATGGGACTGAAAAATGGGACAGTTTCAAAATTGATAGTTTGCTTTAATTAAAAATCACTCGAAGATTACAAAGTCTGTAAAACGAGAAAACTATTAAAAGTTTGAATAGGGATCCAACTGGCGTTTTTCATCTTTGCTGCATTAACGTGACACTACCACGACCAAATCCTTAGTTCTGACATCTCTGTAACTTCATTACGACCATGGCCAAAACCCGCCCTCTGATTCAGATTGTGTTTGTGTGAGTGGAATTCGGTGGTCGTGGAGATCAGTATGTGTTTCTGAGTGCGTGTGTGCGTGTGTGTGTGTGTGCGTGTGCGTGTGTGTGTCATTCCATTTATATTGTATGGTCCCACAACAGGCAATTCAGTCCACCAAAAACCTTATGGTGAGATTCAGCGTTGACATTGTTGACAATAAGATGCACTCTTTGTTTTAAAATTAAACTTTGCACCCAGGGACAGGGTGAATCGATTCCCTGTCGTTTAAGATTTTTAGATTCACGTGACAACATAATAAAAAAAACGCATTTCGAGATGAGAAAATAGACTGTCAAATTCTGTTGAATTGTCTTTTGGTTTATTAAGGACTTATTTAATAAAGATCAATCCGCATTTGTTAGAAAATTATGTCGCACTTCATCACAGTTTTATTTCTTTGCTTTGATTTCATCTTAAGTTATAAGGTTACATTTCTAACAGCATCGACAAACTAGTATTACCTGCTCTCATTCCACTCACAGCGTCCCATTAATGATACACTAATTGGTAAAGTGTAGGTTATGTTTATATCATTCCACTAACTGGTGGAGTAATATGCACATTATTAGGCTTCTGGAGAATTACATTCCTCACCCTATTATTCCTCTTCACACACACACAAATTACGCCGACCAGTTTTACATATCATTTCAGGTAACTAAACTTAAGTATAAATCGTGCAACTTCGCCAGGTGATTATTTATAATATTTAGAATGCAAATAAAATATAGGCGACTCCAGCGGTCGAAAGGTATTATTATATACTTAGAAATCCAGCACAGTTTCTGTATCAATATGAGCACCCAATTTTTCACTCCACATAAATCGCTTGGACTGCAAAAAAGGTTGTATATTATTATAGTTTCTATTAATTTTGGATATTTTGCGATAGGCCTATTTAGCGACGCATTTGCCCAAAATTTAAGATTTGCAGTCTTTGGGGGTGGATGAGGGGATGGGCAGGTTTCCCACTTTTGATTTATTTGTGTGATCAAAGTGATCAAAGTGATCAAAAACTGCAAATGAGCAACTGAAATAGCATTTTTAAACCATTATAATTTAACATAAAATAACATTTTCAAATATAAATATAAGAATTATCAAAGCAAAATTAAACACGCAGAAGTTGCGTAAATTAAATTGTTAAACGCGATTTCTTATTGCACCTTATTCGTGCTTTACAGGAGAAAAAATTTGTAAGAGATTTCTCATATAACCTAGCGACCAGAAAATCATTGAGCCCAGTCACTTAAATAAAAAATTACATAAATGATAACCCAAAAATTAACAACCGTTACAAATGAACAAAAATAAATTTTTAACATAAATAACTGTTGTTTATTCCTGAAAGAGCTTATATGCTTGTTTAAACGTACACGTAGTATTGCCTTAAACTCAGTTAAATACTCCCTCAAACGTTTTTATCGATGCGCCATCTAAAACTGTAATGTTAAAAATGAACAATTACACAACGACAGAGGGGAGGAATGCGGAGAGTGACACGGACGAAACGGGATATTTATTACCCATTCAACAGAACAATTCGTGTCAGAAAAGTTGTCTTTGAATGGCGCTGGAGAAATTAAATAGGACTCGAAATACAAAGGAGACATTTCGCTTCATTGTGCACAACGGTTTCCCGTCCTTTATTTGCCTCTTATATACATTTTCAAAATTAATTAAGACCAACGACATAGATTAGTGTTGGATCATTGTGTCGTGTTAACGGAACCATCGACATTAACAGGCAGTTCCTTTGTTTAAAACGAGAAATGTTCAGAAAAACCTGCCAATAAGAGCGGGGCTACGTTAAAGGAACGATTTGTGATTGACAAGTGTACGGTAAGACGAATCAATGGGCTCTTGAAACTTCTGCTGCATTCCTGTATATTGGAAGCACGCTCGTGGTGTTGGATCTCCACGTGAAGGACAATAAAATTTAAGGTATGCACATCATTGGAGAGCACCGAATTGTTAAACAAATGAATTAATAAATAACGACATTGCACTGTTGATTAATACCTTTTTAAAAGAAGAAAAGGGTTTACATTTTTTTTCAATAAAAAGCACAAACTGGGGGAAAACATATTAAAATACGAATTTCATATCAACAGAATATGTAAAGCCACTGTCAGTATTCATTAATGGAGAAAGGCAATTTTTTACCCTTAATCATATTGAACGCCGTTTTTATTGAAGCTGAGGATTTATTCTACTTTACCATTGTACTCCACAAAATAAATTTCACAGTTTGCTGGAAAGCATTTAAATACACATTAAAGGTGAACTCGGCAGCACATTATATTATACGTAATTACTTGACCAGTTCATTATAGCACGCTGTTGAACCATGACCAATTTATACACAGTGTGTACTGAAAAATTCCCAGCACTCGGTTAAGATAACGTTAGGGATGCTGAGTAAGCCTTTAATTCACTTAGTGCTTCATTACGTTAACGACTCTTGTATTTAATTAATCACCACGCTAATAATTCAAAACCTGCACGTTTGAGTAACGGGTTACACTATTTTATTAATTCGGTAAAGTGTGTACAAGCTTTAATGACAGAGGTTGCGTTAAAGGTGGGATCAAACCTGAGACGTTGGCTTGTTTATGGAGCTGTGACGGCTCAGGCAGCCTCTTTATTATGGGCTGTGTATACGATCAGCATGGAGACGCCAGTTTGGGTGACGTACTCTAACAGGCAGATAAAAGGTGAGCTTCACCAAAATTTACAATGAATACAATACAAATTTACAAGAGATTTTCTATTTTGGGTAAGAACAACTGGACTGCTGTACTCCCTATTAAATATTTTCATTTTTAAAAATATAGAAGAATCATAAATGAAGAGCAGTTGAACCAAGTGAGAAGTTTTTAAAGGCACTCTCCTTTAATAAATCACTTCACAAGGCTTTCCCTTTACCGAAAACGTAGGTTTAAATCCGGAATATATGCTCTCCGTATGGCTTAAAGTTGGAAAAACTAAAAACTGATGAAACCTCTGTCCAGAAAATAATTATTACCCCCCCGCTATCTTATTCTCGTGTTAAAATAAATTGCTTCATATGAGGGACAGAAGCAAATATATATAACTTCCCAGGATGTTACAGTTGCCATCAAGATAAGTCGAAGTACACAGAGATGGAGAAGATGTGCACCAAAAGATATCCCTTTTCATTACTTCAGTGATGGCTTTCAGAATGATCGCCCCTTCCTAACATTGCTTCCTGGTATTCCCCAGTGGGAGAGAGGGAAGGATCCAATCACGCACGCACAGGAAATTGTTTGTCAAGAACAGAGAGACGTTTAACTATCAAGGCTCTGATCCATTTTATCGGCAGATCTCAAGACCTCCGCTGGCTTTTCTTGTGCACAATGAACTGAGAAGGGTAAACAACGGCGCACTATCAAGGGACACTTCAAACGTAAATACACGACAGGGAGTGCTGTGTGTTTGCCCAGAGATTAAATGTTGGGCATGATTAGGAATGGCTTGAGATGGGGAGGTGTGGGTGGGTGGTGAGTGTGTGTACAGTACCTGATCAGTCTTTCTGTGAGTGCAGCCCGGCTGAAGGAGGTTCACTATGCCCATGTTTACATCTCAAAGAGAGACGTTTGAGACTACAAATGAGAAAATGTGAGCACCACACAAACAGGGCTCGAATAACTTTTAATATTTCGGAGAGGAAATCCATTTTCCAGCCAGATCTCGTCATTTTAAACTTTGAAGTCAAAATGTAAGTAGTTTTTTTTTTTTTTTTTATAATCTTTTTTTATGTTAGAAATGCAGCAGCTTGACTTTTATATCTTCATTTTATATTTAAAAGCCCTCCTTTCGGTCTCAAGATACTCATATATTTCAGTTTTCCAGTATGACACACAATGTAAACATTCCTTATATAAATCATTTAGAGTGAGGCTACATACCAATGTTCTTAGCAAGCATGAAACAACCTTCTGTTTTATGACTGTACAAATGGGCAAAACTGATTTGAAAGGCAGCACTCTTTGTTTTGTTGTCTTTCAGCACTAAATAAGTCCGAAATGTGTGCTTAACATACTGTTGTGTTGTGAATGTGCGTTAAACGCACTATTGTGTTGTGAATGTGCATTAAATACACCATTGTGTTCTGAATGTCCGTTAAACACACTAGTGTGTTCTGAATGTGCATTTAACACATGTTATTTTGTGAATGAACATTTAACACATTTTGTAGCTTTGCTTTGTGGGTCTTACTCTTGTGTGTGATTTCTGAAGCTTCTGCGGGTCTCATTATCTCATCACCTGTGAGAATATGTCTAATTCAGGGGATTGATTAATTTCTCATAATTATTCAATTTGTACATTAATTTTTTATAACAGTAAAGCACATTTCATGCTAGCTAATCGTTCGCTGATGGTAATAATTTATCTGAAACTAACCAAAGTGGGTAAAAACAGATATCCCAATGAACAACCTTTTAATCTGCAGGCCAGAGAGGGGAACACCTCAGTCCTTAATGGGAGCCATTGGAGCCCAGGATGAAAAAGAAAGGCACAAACAGATCATTCAAGGGGAGCAATTCAATCAAAGCAAATGCATTCTCATCACCGCTTCCCAACCAGTCCGCGGCCAACAGCTGTAGCATCTGTGAAAGGTGGCCTGACAAAAAAGCCTCACAGTCAGCTCTGAACTCGCTATGTCCGAGGACAATAAAGGTTAACACGCGCCTTATCCCGCCTTTCAGAATGCAGCACAAACGCTACGGAACTGTGTCAGGCAGCTTGACCTTAACCTTAGCCTGACCAATACAGTTACTGTCCTTAACTTAAGAGTTGTTTTTTAGGGAAATTTCAACTACTGTCAAATCCATGCTTGCCGTGCAAGCAATATAAATAAGACAGCCTTGTGTTATTTCAGGTTATTGTGTATAGATTGAATCAAGCACAGTATTGAAAGTCAATTAGAGGGACTAAAGAGGGAACAGAATATATTTTGAGCAGTATTTTATCTAAATCCACTTAAATGCGTACTTATCGTACAACACTCTGCTTAGGAACAGTCTGTGCCTGTTATGCAAATACAAATCAATACCATACCAAGTTGCTTCAGATAAAAAGGAATCTGATTACATGTGTCAAACAGCCAATATGTTGATGCAAAGCACTGTAAATGTATATAAATATTAGCAAAGACCACACAAAATTCATATGAAAGAAATGCATCTTCTGTTCATAAAAACACTGAATTTCACTGAAACACAGATGCGGAAAACATCAGACGCGGAAAAATAGGCATTGATGTGATATGGCATGGTATGGTATGTTATGGTATGGTAGGTTGTGAATTCTCTAAACATAAAATGACCTATTTTATACAAAAAAGTGTGGTTGACACATTCAGTAAGTGGCAAATTAATTTTTTTTATATGCTTTAATCATTCTAATTGTGCAATCCTAAATTCTCCCCGGGGTAGACTTTGTTGTCTTCTTCCTAGTGCCCTCAGTGTAGCCCCCCCCCATTCACCTTGAAATACCAGCTCCACCACACATGACTAAAGATAAACATGCGTTCATAATGAGAAATTATCTGCTTGTGTACACATTTAAACACAAACAACTTTCACCAGAAGCAGGAATTCTACCATGCTGCAGTCAGCTAAAAAAAATTCTTATTTAACACAGAGATCTTCCAGGATTCCGTCTTGTGAGTTATTCATAACCAAAATGAATCTGGTCTCTCTAATTTATGCATTAAATGTATTCCCTGATGTTCGTTGTGCGTACACGGTTGTTTTGTGCCACATGAGATTGCACAGGCTGACTAAACACCCCCTATTTTTTTTTTTTTTTTGAATGGCGGGAAACAGAATAACGTTTCTGGACGATTCATCGGTTTTAACAGTTTGGATTGGCGGCCATAACAAATAATGGCTACCTTTCAAAGCGCATCGCGGAAAGAGGGGCGATGAGAAAAGCACAAAGCTGATAATATCAGAATCTTTAAACCCCTAATCTTGCTTCAAAAGATATTCCACGGAACCTCGAGGCAGAAAAAATAATGGAACCGTCTGACCGTCCTTTCCAAATGATTGCGGGATGACCTCAAGAAGTATTTGTCAAGAGTCAAATTGTCTTTATGGTGATGTTTCTGTCCACTCCCAGGAGGTGTATATATATATTCAATGTTGAAAAGCAGTTTTTCTTTTTTGCCCTCTAACCCCCAGCAGTGAGGTTCAAAACACCAAAGGAGACAGCTGTTTTCCCCACCCACTGGCCCAGGAAAGACTTTGGGCTATGATACAGATATGAAAACATTTAGCTGTTGCATTATCTTGCCTCCTCTTCGCTTCATTATTCCACCCCTTATCATCCCAACATCGCCATGCAGCCCAACCAGAGAGTTGTAATTATCCAGTCAGCCACCTGCTAGAGCCTCTTCTGTGGGTTTAATTGCGTTCGGGGGTCTTGCTGTCTCACCACACGGGAAGAACAGAAACAAAACAAATCTAGCTTGTGGCACATGCCCCGTTAATTCATCTGGTAGATATATTTATAGCTCCCGTGTGGATCGAGGAAAAACCGACATGCCCCAGCGATTTTTTTTTATCATCTGCCCCTTTCCATAGCCCTACAGACGGTGCCCCCTTTCCCTCTCCGCGGTGACTCCCTTCCTCGCTGCGTGGCTGGCAAACAGAAGCGATTCCGTATGCCAATGAAAGGCAATTCAATCTATTCGGCACTGCAACAGGCAGGAGGAGTGCAGTGCCGGGTCTGTGCACAGGGAGCCGTTAACACACTGAGGAGGACCCAGGCAGGAGGAGTGCAGTGCCGTGTCTGAACAAAAGGAGCTGTTAACACACTGAGGAGGACCCAGGCAGGAGGAGTGCAGTGCCTGGTCTGTGCACAGGGAGCCGTTAACACACTGAGGAGGACCCAGGCAGGAGGAGTGCAGTGCCAGGTCTGTGCACAGGGAGCCGTTAACACACTGAGGAGGACCCAGGCGGGAGGAGTGCAGTGCTGGGTCTGCGCACAGGGAGCTGTTAACACACTGAGGAGGACCCAGGGAGGAGGTGTCTGAGCACAGGAAGCCGTTAACACACCGAGGAGGACCCAGGTGGGAGGAGTGCAGTGCTGGGTCGGCGCACAGACCCGGCCCTGCACGCCTCCTGCCGGGGTCCACCTCAGTGTATTAACGGCTCCCCTTGTTCAGACACGGCACTGCACCAGCACACAGACACCTCCTCCCTGGGTCCTCCTCAGTATGTCATCGGCTACCGGAAGTTCAGAGCAGTTTCTCCATCCTCCAACAACTTTTCAAAAATTGATAAAAATTGCTAATCAAAATCCAAAGCAATGTTTTTCACTTTTCACTTTTTGTCAAAAAGTTTAGTTATTATATTGCTGGTACAATAACACATTCATATATCAAAGGCTACAGCAGAAATGATGGCAGCTTCCTTCAGAATAAACTATTCTAGCTTGCATGAAAAAGATCCTAGATTACAGCTATAACGGCTAAAATACCTTCTTTTAAACTGGGTGTTGCAGATCAGTGTTCTGTGTAAACAGAGAGGAAATGGGGCACTTACAAACCACCCCCACCCCACAGACGCACACACTCAGCAAAACTTTATTTGAGCTTATCGACCTTTAAAAACAGGAAAATTGCCCCCTGGTTCCAGTGTACCGCCCAGTTTTGGCCAGTTTGGCCCAGGTACTCCCCCCTGCCCGGCCCTCTGGTGTTACTGACGCTGATGTGCCTTCAGATTAAGTGTGTCTACTTTGAGGATGGTCAGATGCAATCATTAGGTTAATCCATAAATAGGTTAATCCATAAATTGTCCATGTGATAATTACCACTCAAAGCAGTAATTACTGAGAACATTGATTTACTTCTTAGGTTTTGTGACAAAGGAAGGGCTTTGCACATCCTTAATTCATCAACAGGCTAACAATCCAACGTGGAAGCAGCCCTTCTGAGGGCAAACCTTACCCTTTCCTCATAAACAGCCAACACAGGGTCAAAGCCAGACTTCGGCCTCCCCGGAATTTGGGGCAGCGCAGACCAGTGGCTCTTCAGGGCTCCTAACTTGATCAGAAGTAAATCCTGCCTCAGGAATTACCTGGACAGGAATTACAACGGGTTATTGCAATAGGAACAGCTCTCATTTTCTATGAAGCGCTCGGGAAAAAAACGTTTTTCCAAGTCCGGAATAACTTTTGGGCTGCAAATAGATTTTCTCCACTAAAGAAAGAATAAAGGCCTTGTCCCAGGACCGTACAGCTTCAGCGCAGAGGCCGGTATTTATTTCCCACATTTTTGGTTTGTTTGTACTCTTCCCAGCTACTTTTGCAGGGGGGGCACAAACGTAACACAGGGGCTCCTCCTTTAAGTCTCTGGCTGCAGCTGGTCTGCCCCTTGCTGTGCGCTGCCAAGTCCCAGGAATGGCCCCCTTTTATCACCAGGGAACAAATCCGGGCTAATACGTCTCGTATAAAGGGTCCCGGGGAGCCTCAGCTTCTCATTCTTTGGCCATTCTTCCCGCTCTCCTCCACTCTCGCACTCGGGATAATTGCAGTTTAATTGGGTGACAAGAAATGAAAACTGTGTCCACATTATCTGGGATTATCTCTTTTTCCTCCAGTTTGCCATCAATTCAGTGGGGCCCCCATTTGTCAGAGCGGAGAGAGGTTTGTGCGTGGTCAGCTACGGGAGGGCCTTGAGAACCAGCCGGTGAAAAAGAA
>JAOYSI010000027.1:5080-17118 GCA_025775065.1 Hiodon alosoides | reverse complement strand
AGTGTCACCGCAGTGCCCTCGCAGTGTCACCGCAGTGCCCTCGCAGTTTTCCCCCAGTCCCCTCGCAGTGTCCCAGCAGTCCCCTCGCAGTGTCACCACAGTGCCCTCGCAGTGCCACCGCAGTGCCCTCGCAGTTTTCCCACAGTGTCCCCACAGTGTTCCAACAGTGCAAGCACACTATCCAGTCTACCCGTTTTTTCACTGGTTCGTTAATCTGAGGATCATTTCATTAAAAAGCTAATGTTTTTCAAAATTTTAAAATATTCATCAGTGAGACCTCAAAAACAACAGAACCTAACAAATTTAAAAAGAGATCAAAATAAGTTTATAAGAATTTATATATAAATATAGAGTGCAGAACTTTTGATTCAAGCCATCAGCAACTATATACTAATCAGCATTCTTTTATCCTTTTACAATCTTCGGTCTATTTATTAGGTCTGAAAATAAATATATCTTCAAAAAGGTTGAATATCTGAATAGAGGCCCGAGGGGCCAGGGGTCCCTCAGGGGGGTCCCTCAGGGGGGTCCCAGGCCGTGTGTGGTCAGACACTTGTCTCGGCCCGCTGCGTCCACCCAGAGGGAAGGCCTGGCCTTTGTCATCTCTATCTGTCAGGACAACAAAGGACCTTTACATCCAATCTGGCAACAAGTGGGAAACAGGGGTCACATCCAATCAACTGAACTTTCCCCTTTTTCTCCCAAACCAAAATCATGGAAAACCCCTGGATTTTTTCAATAGGGATGTTGCGCTGTTTTTTTCTTTATCATAACTTCATCTTAATGGTTGAAGCTGCAGAGATGGGAGGAACGGTGACGTTGTGTAAACTGTTCCTAGACAACCGTTCCCATGGCCTAGACGCCGTCCAACAGAAGCACTCCCAACACTGTTTGAAAATGGAAATCAATCTTGTTTGAGCAGATCAAGTGAGGAGGAACGCAGTTGTGTAATTCAGGGAAACAGACTTAAATAACAGTGTTCCTCCTCACTTAAATAACAGTGTCCCTCATCACTTAAATAACAGTGTCCCTCCACACTTTAAGTGTCCCCCCTCACTTAAATAACAGTGTTCCTCCACACTTAAATAACAGTGTTCCTCCACACTTAAATAACAGTGTTCCTCCACACTTAAATAACAGTGTCCCCCCTCACTTAAATAACCGTGTCCCTCATCACTTAAATAACAGTGTCCCTCCACACTTAAACAGTGTCCCTCCACACTTAAATAACAGTGTTCCTCCACACTTAAATAACAGTGTTCCTCCACACTTAAATAACCGTGTCCCTCATCACTTAAATAACAGTGTTCCTCCACACTTAAATAACAGTGTTCCTCCACACTTAAATAACAGTGTTCCCCCATCACTTAAATAACAGTGTCCCTCCTCACTTAAATAACAGTCTCCCTCCTCACTTAAATAACAGTCTCCCTCATCACTTAAATAACAGTCTCCCTCATCACTTAAATAACAGTGTTTCTGCAGCTGGAAGTCACACTTTCCAAGAAAAAAACCTGCCATGATAATATGGTCTCTGATGAAGTGAGGAACTGATGCTCTGGTCTTTAATTTCCCAGACCTTACCAGTTCACCCTGATGGCACTGATTAAACCAGTACAGACGTTCATCTTCAACCATGTGACTTACTCTAAGGGCCTGAATCAATTACGGACAAATGAAACAATCGCAGGACAAATGTAAATGTAAAACAGAATAATGACCAAACCGATTTCACGCGCCTCGATGCTGACTGCACACCCGTGTGAAACAGAGATCTGAAGAATCTGTGACCCTATAAAAGCACTTCCTGTTTTTAAGCCGTCTAATTAGGCTTTTCATTGGTTTCGATCGCCTGTCTGCTAAATGTTACGCAATGCTTACACCTCATTCTGACATGCTCTGTTTAATTTTCTTTAATTATTTTCTTTTGGAGGTATTCTTATTCAAATAAGAATTAGGAGCTTTTAAGGGTGGTACAGCTGCTACTAGAAAACTTACACTTGGATCACGTTCTGCAACTAGCCCTTTCAATGGTACACCCACACTGTGAATCTGCCAATCTATCCCTGCTGCGGTTCAAAGGGGAAATCAAATCGAGACGCGGGTGGGGGCCTGATCGGACAATCGAGGCGCGGGCGGGGGCCTGATCGGACAACCGAGACGCGGGTGGGGGCCTGATCGGACAACTGAGACGCGGGTGGGGGCCTGATCGGACAACCGAGACGCGGGTGGGGTCCTGTGTTCTGCTCTTCAAGGTTTCTTCCCCTGATGTTTGGATTTGGGGAGGTGCTGTCATTAGAAAACTTCCCAGAGGCAGTTTAAAGTAATAGCCTGTTATCTGGCAGACACAAAACTGCTTTCTCTAAATGTCCATATAGCTGTAGTGAAGAAGCAACCATTGTAAATATTGGATATTTTCCCTCCCAGCTGATTTCACAGCCTGCACAGACCTCCTCTCTCTCCCAGCGGTTACCGCGGGTGTGTCTCCTGCCTTCCACTCTCAGCAGGGAGGAAGGAGTCGCGAGACACGAAACTCAGGTGAAGAGTCCCAGAGCCCTCCTCCTTTGGCCACTCGGACCGCTTTTCCCTGCTCTCACACTCGGGATAATTGCAGTTTAATTGGGTGACAAGAAATGAAAACTGTGTCCACGTTATCTGGGATTATCTCCTTTTCCTTAAGCCCGCCACCAATTGAATGAAGCCCATTAATCAATGTGTGCGAGTTTGTGCGTCTGTGTGTGTGTGTGTGTGTGGTGGGGGCTCTGTGAACCAGTTAGTGGCATGAGAGGGGGGGGAGGGGGTGGGGTAACAGCTAAGAAAAATGTTTTGGCCGTTTATCACAAACGCACATTCATCTCCCAGATGCACATCTTTTTTTAATAGCTGCTAATCAATAGCCAGTTAAATACCGAAAGCAAACTTCGTAAAGGAAAATCTGGTTTTAGCCATTGGCTGCAATTCTCCCGTCTGTTTATTTCCACTTTTAAAGGAACGTGAATAACCCTCAGGATCACCGTGAAAGCAGCTCTTTCTGGCCTTACCGTTCTCTCTGGGCAGACACTCGGGTTTTCTTATCTCTGGAGTGAATCCAGCACACACCTGCACTACACAATTTCAAGAGTGTTTCATGTCTGAAAAATCTAACCTAGTAAAATTACCAAGTGGGGTTGTACAAGTTTTACAGCATGTCCAAATATTTAAAAAACTTTCTCTAAAGGACATTTTTACTGTAGGTAAGATTCAAGTGTGCTGCCCCCCTCCCCCCCGGTCGTGGCAACGGACAGGAAGCAAACGGCGTCAGAGTCCGATTCTGCCAATTCTGGGTTTGCAGCAGACTCAGATCCTCCGGTCTAAAGTAATAAATATTGAGTCATTGGCAGGCCTGCGCCGGCTGCACCTTGGCCTTTGTCTGATCAGTACTCAGCTTTAAAAGCCCCTTTCAGGAATCATGAATGCGCTCCTTTGCATTGATAGTCAGAGAAAGGGAGGTTGTTTAGAAAGGGAGGCAGACACAATAAGGACAAAACCCTAAGCTTTTCCGATTCCATTATGGACATCGCACTTCTTCCTCCCGCTCGGTTTAAAAAAAAAAAAAATTTTAAATCACATTTAGCAGAAAATAATGCATCCTCGCGGCAAAACGTCGGACTTCCTTTCAGATCTCATATTAAAAGAGCCCCGCGCCGGGGAGAACTTGGAGATGCTGTGGCGGAGATGTTTTTGGGGAGAAACAAGGCGAGATGCTCAGACCAGATATAAAACAGTTACATCAGTCAATATATTTACATGTTTTCATTTATATCTATTAACAGGGGAGGTGATGGAAATCCCCCTTCACCTCACTATCACACAGGTAACAATGGGAATAGTTAAGGTGTACAGTACCGAGAAAACAGATTGATGAGAGGAAGATTACAAATGACTTTGTTTATAAGGGGGATCAAAGGGGCTTTAAAGTAATAAGTCACGCTTTAGGTGAGCCAAATGTTCAGTAATGAAGTCACGCTTTGGGTGAGCCAAATGTTCAGTAATAAAGTCACGCTTTGGGTGAGCCAAATGTTCAGTAATGAAGTCACGCTTTGGGTGAGCCAAACGTTCAGTAATAAAGTCACGCTTTGAATGAGCCAAACGTTCAGTAATAAAGTCACGCTTTGAATGAGCCAAACGTTCAGTAATAAAGTCACGCTTTGAATGAGCCAAATGTTAAGCAAGCCACCTGAACACTGGTGGATCACTTGGTCCCACACATCCGATACCAAAAGCCAAGACCAAGCCAATAACGGACCTCACATCACCTGTGGACGGACTCCAATGTTCGCACCAACCCCTTCCCCCGGTCAATGGGAATCACTTCTCGTTTTGGGAAGTCACCCATCTTTCCATGATGAGGGATGAAGTAACACAAGGGACTTGGCATACCAGAAAAAATGAACCCTCCTCTACACATCTAGAGTTCCATCAATGAACCCCCCTCTACACATCTAGAGTTCCATCAATGAACCCTCCTCTACACATCTAGAGTTCCATCACCTAGCTGGTGTGCACCATACAATCTGGCCAATGTAATTAATTAGGATTTATTTCAGGACAAGACTGACCTACATAAAACTGACCTCAATAGACAATTGTTTCAATGGACAGATTGAATGACAAACCAGTGTATTGGCCAGGAACACAATCCCTGATATGCTAACGGCCTCCTACAAACTAGAGGCACTATAACCTGACCCACCCAAGGTCTCATCTCAGCCTGGAAAATTGCTTTAGCAAAGGAGAGCTTTTGCACAAAATGCATGTTTATATTTTTATTTTGAGTTCTCTCCAGTTTGGAATCACTAATTGTGCTAATGCATTACAGTCTGTAACTATGAATCCTGCCACCACGTGGAGCATGAGGACGTACTTACCACCAATCCAATCGTCTTTTACCGACCGCAGGCCCGGAGTCCACGCCAGAGATTCAACGCCGGCCAGCCTGCAAGTGATCGGGAAGCCAACAGGAGACACTGTAAGCCAGCAGCCAAGAAAAGCCCTGGCGATTGCCCACCCGATCCAACCCCAGCAGGGATCTCCCGGTCCTAACAGTACACTTCTGCCCACGTGAACAGTCACTAAGTCCCTAGACCGTCTGCTAAATGACTACAATGTAAAACGCAAATGAAGATTCCGAGACTGACACAGATACCAGGGACTTAACATCATGGTTTCCATCAGCACAGCCATATTTGAAAGAGTCATGAGCAGGAATAAGAGAACCAACCGATTTAGTGTTTAGAGGGAGAACGGCATTAGGCCCAAGTAGTGAGCCCTGAGGAACACCTGACGAGGTGCACGTTGACGCAGTGTGAGCAGCCCAAAAGGGTCAGGGTGACTGAGAGGCCAATGGTCTACTAAGACAGCCTACTTCTCAGCACACCACTCGTTCTTCACATCCACCACGTCACTAAAGCTTTTCAGAGAAGCCGTTTAGAGAAAGGCCATCCAGACTCCCTCCACACAAATATCTGGGATGCGCTGATGGTTTCGGGGGAACCACTGAAGTGTTCTGCCCGCGATATATCCACCCGAGTGCTTTCCATTCCGAAAGCCACGAGTGACCTTAGATCTGCTAGTGGAGTGTACTTATGGGTCACCGTCTCTTTATTTTGCTTTCACGTGGAGATGTGTGTGTGTCTGGAAAAGGGAACGCCACATACAAAAAGTAGGCGGAGAGCAAAGGTTGCCGCCGTGCGTTACCATGGCGTCCTTCCATTTCTCATCTACAAGGCGATCCTTGTGAAGTTCCTTCTTCTTTTCTCCTGCTTGATAAATGTCTGAATATGTCTATGCACATATGTCTCAGGCTCAGCGCCTATCCCAGCTGTCCGTGGGTGCAAAGGGCCTCCAGGTAGCAGCTGAAATGCCTGCGGTGCGTTAAGGTAACCATTTCCTTGAATTACCCCCCTGAAGGCACCAGCATTTAGCATTTTAAACAAACTGGCCTATAAATCCCCTTATAAACAGGTCTCATGGTGCTTTTCCATAGGATTTACAAATATTTTAACATATCAATCAAAAGCAAAATACTTTTATATATTTACTTATCAAGACTATATGTCCACCCTTAGCTTTCTGGTTTAACCACACACACACACACTTTTCTGTAAAGCTTATTTTGCATTTTAAAACATTGTTAGTGTTGCTGTTATAATGCATCACATATGCTTGCTATATAATATACGTATTTATATCCACAGGATATCATGGTCAGTGCGATGTCTCCTTCCATCTGCTTTTACAGTTTCATGGGATAGTTGATAGAATATGCAGCAAGGTAAAACACTTTTTAAATGGTCACAAGACTTTCCACGGTCACATTGTGACAATTCCTCGTCCAATTATCCGTGATCTGGCAAAGGATCCCCGCCCGTCTCTGTGTGCAGGGGGCTCTGTCTGACGGGGTACGGTGGAGGAAAGCCAGGCTATCCATGGGAGGGTTCACACTGAGGCTGAAATGAAAGGGCTAATTTCCCTGTCCCGCCAAGTCCACCAGATTGACGGGACGTGGCTAATCGGGCCCACGCAGGGCGAGAGCATGGCCCTCTGTATTCACTGACTCTCTTCAGAAGTTATGAACCACATGTTTTCATGCATTTTGAACATTTACTTTTGCATAATAACAAAATAAGGCTGTGCGGCCGTCAGAGAATGAACCTTCACATTTCCACTGACTCACAGGGAAACATGGTGCCCCTTTCTGTCTATACTTCCATATACCTGTTATTTAAATCTTTCAATTGAGAATATGCAGAATATGCATTTAGAATTTTCTCAATCCTCAAAGGAACGGGACGGACAATTAACAAAAACAGGTTGCTTTCCTGCAGAAAGTTAATACAAAGTCAATTATTTGCATGTAAATAAATGGAGGCAAAGCCTGTACCAATCTCAGGTGCCGGACTGCCGGTGTCATTTTGCCAGGGTGACAGATTAGGACAGTCAGTGCTAATCATTTCTACACCCAGCGCTGGTGTTGCATTTCTAACCGAATTTCTTCAGTTCTGTCAGGGCACAGAGCAGTTTGTCTAATCAGCCTGCAAATGGGGTTTGATCACCATCCAGCCTAATCTACTCCCCAAGAACGGTTAGTGGCGCTAAATCAAGCCCAGGGGAGGCTGCAGGTGTCATGTTACAGACAGCCCCCCACCAGGGGGGCCAGGCACCGGGAATAAACAGCCAATAAATACAGTACAAGGGAGAGAAACAAACCGATTTCTCAGTTGCAGGGTAGCTCCTAATTACACCCCTATTTCAGCCCGAAAAACACTCTGATTTACCCATGTCACAGACAAGGAGGCCGGCTCATCCTGCCAGGAAGGGTGTGTGTGTGTGTGTGTGTGTGTGTGTGCGTGGGGAGGTTTTGGGAGGACGCGAGCGCATGCAGGGGGCCAATAGTGGGTCAGTATATGTGTACCTCCATGTCAGAATGAATGTCTCTCTACTTTCTTCTCTGCTGACCCCTTACATAACGGAAAATCCCAGAGGCTGATGTTTTATTTAGTGGCAATATAAACTTCCCTCCTTGTTGTTCTATGACAGCTGTTAATTTAAAGAGGTGTTTTGAAGAAAGATATTTGGCAACTCTATTCAAATCATGGCACAGCCCAGGACCTATCACATCATACGCCCAGTATTCAGATTCGTTTTGTTAAAATCCATAAACACAGGGCGGTGGCAATCCGCCTTGGCAAAATTTGGATTTAGTCATGATGTGACTGAATCTGCATTTGAAAAGCTGTTACAGCCAAGAAAACTAGTTTAATTAATATGCAATTACGACGAGTAGCCTATTATTTAACCTGACGAGTAGAATCACTAAATAAACGTACTTACACATGGAGAAGAGCTATTTAGTTGGTTTGGAAGTTGGTAGCTTTGAGTCTTCGTTAATAAGGTAAACTCCTTCGAGGATGTAAAACTGAGACTGAGAACTGAGAAAACAAATGTACACGCACTAATGAAAACAAAATGAACGACAGGAGATGGTAAGCCGCGTAAGGTAGCGTCGGGTCTTATAACTAAAGACACAAAGTCCAAACGAATTCAAACGAGAGCGAGGGCGCGGCCAACGTCAGCCGGTATCCTCTCCGTAGCTAGCGGTGGCAAATTACGTATAGTAGTTTTTAGTGGAAGTTGTTTTCCGTCTTCATTATTTCAATTTTTTAAATAAACAATTATACTTAATCTCATTTTTCTGTATATTCTTATTATTATGTTTATTTATTCTGGATATAGAATAGAGGTAGAGCATTTAAATCAAGTTAAATTCTTATTGAGGACAGCTAATTGAGCGCAGGAAAATCTACTCCATTAGTAACGACATTAAATTCACTCACGATTAGCTTTAGCTAGGGTACCGTTATCTGTTTTCCAGTAATGTACAAAGAGCAGTCTCCTATAAAGTTAGCATAAAGCTTTCCTCCGACGTACTTTAAATTTCCTACTTTTCGTTGTGGTAAATGATTGTTTAATTGGTTCTCTCTGATTGTGAGAAGAAGGGGGGTTAAGTCTATTGTGAGCTTCCCTGTAAACCATAATGCACTATCAAATTCAATTCCCATCAAAAACGTCTGGCTGTTGAAACGTCTAGTGTTGGGTTTGACGATTAATGGAGATCTGCATTAGGACAGAGATCCGCTTGCAAGGAACAATACGCAGCCTGAAAAGCACACACTCTCTAACGTGGGGTCTGGAAGGGGTACTTTCACAACAGGAGAAACACTTCCTTTCCAATTATTATTCTTTGTTGAATATCTACAGGGTCCTCTCTTTTCAATGCAGTTTGGGTGTATGTTCCCTAATTGTAGAAAAGGTTAAATTAGGTCACTTGTTTCATATGGGGAACGTAGGGCTACTAAACCCAAAATTTAAACCTGCCTTATTGTCCCTTAGTTAATGTTAACACATTCACCTCTTTTCATTGGCCGTTAGTTAATGTTTAGATATTCCGTTTATTTTTATGTACAAATGAGGCTATTTTAAGTTAATGTAAAAAAAAAAAAAAAAAAGTCTGATCCAAATGTAAAGTTTGGTAGTCTTGTGTGGGTTAGTCCTGAGTTCCCTCGTTTTTTCATGTGTTCCCACTTTGACCACGATAACAATCTTGTAGCGCTTTGAGTGTAAGAAAAGCGCATTATAAATAAAATGTATTATTATTATTATTATTACTATAAAATATCGAAGCAGACAATTTAAAATATTTTTATTTTTGAGTTCATGTAACTGATATCACAAAAATGTGAACTTTTTGGGACAATGCCACTCAGGGGCTTTTCATTCCCACAATGTCACATCCAATCCTCCCCATATTTGCTTAATTCCCCCGGTTTCATAGATGCTGCTTGCTGGACCGGAACATTCCAGCTGCCACCTCAACATCTCATTATTTTCTGAAATATCAAGGTAGTATCTTCTTGATAAATAATTCCTACCAGTATAATGTATCAGACTAAAACATATTTCAGAAGGACCACTGGGGTTAAGGTGCCAATCTCACCTTTTTTTAATTTTTCTGCCCTGAGGACAGTGATTTCCATATATAGAGTGACCGAGGTTTTGGTTGAACATGAGAAATGGGGATGATACCCCCTCCCGCCCTGCGACACATATTGCTGTCAGAGATTGGAAATGAGGCCTGCTAACCTGTGTGCTGTCTCGCCGGACCAATCAGCTTTCTCGCAATCCCAACACATTCGCCAGTACTAAAGAGAATTTGCAGTCGTGAAGTTTTTATCTGTGCCATTGACAAACATTACACTTTAATGCAGTTTTGTTAAAATGTATTCTTATCCCACTTTGGAAGCGTTTATCTACTTGAAACCTGCAAAATGGTTTGCCAGGGGGAAAGCTTTCTTTTAATAGACCACAATAGGCTCAGTATGGGACATTTTCTGATCAGAGATAGCAATGTATCAAATAGTCAAATAAACAGTTTGTCCTTGGACAGGAATAAAATGTATATTACAAGGAATTTTGAAGCACTGTTTTAAAAAAAAAAAACTGTCACCAATTTGCAGCAGGAGCTCGATAATGTGTATTTTCTTCCAAATAAAGATGTCACGCATACAGACCACAGAAAAAACAACAATAAGAATATATAATTCAACTCAGATGGGAAGCTCATCGACTGCTTTTAAAGTATGCATTTATTGACATATTTCAAATAGTTTCTGAAATCACAGCACATTTCTCTATACGTTTTCACTTCTGTACTTCAAAAATTTAAAGATGGATGAATACATGCAAATGTCAGTAGAAATTAAAATCTCATTGAACATAACAACGTATTTAAATGATGAATGGGATGAAATTCCTATTTAGCGTGCATGTATTGCGGATTAGTGGCTCTCTGTTACACTACAAGGTCCAGTTTACTGATGCGGTGCTGGAGTGTAGTGAAATATGAATGTTTTAGAAATGTTTCATTAGATGGTTATCCAGAGCGACTTGCATAGCTCATAAATGTCACACTTTGCCCATTTATGTGGCTGAACCCCAGATTAAGTCTCTTTCTCAAGGATACATGACAGCATACCATACAGGGGAACCGGGTTCAACACCCAGGAATCCACACTGGGGACCCGAAATCAACACCCAGGAATCCACACTGGGGACCCGAAATCAACACCCGTCATACCACATAGGGGACCCGAGATCAACACCCGTCATACCACACAGGGGACCCGAGATCAACACCCGGGAATCCAGACAGGGGACCCGAGATCAACACCCGGGAATCCACACAGGGGACCCGAGATCAACACCCAGGAATCCATGCAGGGGACCCGAGATCAACACCCGGGAATGCTCACAGGGGACCCGAGATCAACACCCGGGAATCCACACAGGGGACCCGAGCTCAACACCCAGGAATCCACACAGGGGACCCGAGATCAACACCCGGGAATCCACACGGGGGACCCGAGATCAACACCCGGGAATGCTCACAATTTCCTGTACTAAAAATTCAATTGAACAATGTTCTAAATGTGTGGCGTTTGACACGAGTAGACCTTGTTGGTAGACCAGACACACGGGTGAGTGGGGCAAAATGGCATTATTTTCATATGTTCATACTTTTCTTTAACAGCCGCTTTCCGTTAACACTAACATTTTGTTTTCAAAATGATTTACCCCTCAGTGTTTTCAGCTTGCCAATCTACGGTTGCAAGGGCCAGGGAAAAGGAACGTTTACAGACATGGATAAACGATCATGAGAGGGGAGGCTCATTTTTCATTTTTCCTTTTTTTAGTTTCGTTCACAAACTAATGATTTGCGCTCCCCGCAATCTGTCTGGGGGTCAGCTTGTGTGTGTTTCGGTTACACTTGGCTATCAGCATTGCCGAAAGCTTCAGAGGTGTCAAACTCTCTACCCCCTCCAGTGGTAGTCACCTGCTTTAATTTCCCTGCAGGCTTCAAACAGGGGATGAATTCGACTAAAATCACAAGCTGTTTTGTTGGCAATCCTTTGTGGCCCATAATGGATAAAAAGGGAGGGCGGGGGGTGGAGGCATTTTCACCACGCTGTGTGGCTCTCGCCCGGCCATTTGTGACCCCAAGCAAAGGGACAATGCCCAGTCTTTTTGTACCCTTAATGTGTCTCTGTAGTTCAGCTTCATCACTTTTTACAGGGGAGTGTTCAAAGCTGTCTGTCGGAGAATCACTGCTGACTGCGCTGTCCTTCAGACAAAAGGGTGGCTTTAAGATGAATCCCTAACCATCATCAGTGCAGCAGAGTGGAAAGGAAAAGGGGTTTAAAAAAAACAAAAACGTTAAGAGAAGTATTGGGTGGGGTTCCCAAACAGCCCCCCGGGGCACTCTACAGTCCGAACGTCGTGGGCTCGTGTTAACAGTCACCTCATCTGCCTTCTGAACCTGCGGTGCCTGTGGCCAGTCCTTAATCACGTTACTCAGAGTGGTACCGGTACCGGCTCTGATGGTGCTGTAAGCTAACGCTGCCCGGGCCCGGGGGGGGGGGTGGGGGGGGGGGGCGGACTGA
>JAOYSI010000026.1:2220672-2246410 GCA_025775065.1 Hiodon alosoides | reverse complement strand
CACACACACACACACACACACACACACACACACACACACACAGGCAAGAAAAGCCTCAGCAAAGATAAATCATGCTCTTACTGACACACACACATTTACAAAGCTCAGCGTCTCTGTCACTCAGGGAGCGATTACATCCACTTCCCTCCCCCGAAAACACACACACCCCCTGAGAGCCCAAGGCACAGCAGACAGGAGGACAGGAGTTCAGCTCACAGTATGGATGAAGAGAAAGTGAGATAGAGAGAAAATTTAACTGGAGGTTCACAGCCTACGTGCCACGGCTGCAGCGATGTATCAGTGAGTCAGTAGTCTCCTGTTTATAGGACATTTCATAAAATGAAAGAGGCCCGGGAGAACCCACACAGTATTGATAAAGCAGGTCTCGGACGTCATCGAGAACGACGTTTACAAAAAGAGTACCGGCAGAAAAAAGAAACAAGATAAATCACTAACTTCCTTATAAAAGCCAGAAGGATAGGCTTTTTTTTGGGCACGACTGATGCCAGCTGCACAGATACTGACTTGCTGAACCTGGACTGAGCAGCACTTATAGGACATTTATGGAGACCATGAACAACAACGTAGAGTATAAATGTCCAGGCACCACCATTAAAAAATACATTTTTGTTATTAAGTGTTTCATGGCAAAATCACTACAGCCCAACTAAGCATAAACTGTTATATAAAAAATATTTTAAAAAGAGCCAGTTGTATATCTACTGGCTGGACTGCTGGGCCTGGTCTGAATTGTACTGCCTATGGGGATTTAACTGTCCTGTGTACCCATTACCTCACATTGCACAGTTCAGTCACGGGCAGAACATCATCTTAAAAGGCTCGTATCAGCCTAGCAAGACCTGAAAGCAAATCTGTACACGGGCTCCAGATGTGCGTCAGATGGGCAGACAAGCAGCCACCCGACGCAGAGGAAAAGGGAGATACAGGCAGGAGAAGAGGAGACACAGAGGGAGCAACAGAACACACTAAAGCTAGAATGTTGGTATTCTTACATCACTGTGACAAGCGAGCTTCACTCTGCCCTGTAAAAAGAGGACAGCCGTCAACACTGCAGGAAGAGCCACAGGGGCGACGCCACCGAGCCGGCGAACCGAAACGCTGATCGTGCGGCCGCAGGTTCCAGGCCAAAGAGGAATATTGCTTTTCCACCCTCCAGCAGAGTTCAAACAAGATTTTGCACTTCATCCGCCCTGGATTTGAGTGTTACCGGCTGACAGATCTCCCTCTTCCCTCCCCGTGATCAATCAGACCTCTTTCTTAGACATTCAACCCTGTCACTGTGTCACAAATGAGCCGCTTTGCTTTTCGCCGGCAGCCTGCAGGGCTGTGGTGTACCCCGAGAGCTTCAAGGTTCAGCTCACACAGAGGCAGGGAGATCAGACCGTGTGTCTGAGTGCTGCCCTTCACAGCACAGAAACCCTGCAGATCCCGCTACCCTCATTTACACAGTGTACTAAGTGAATGGACCAAGTTTTAAAAAAAAGATTAAACTAAAGAGGAAAAGATGAGTGTAAACTGAAGAAAATATTAGAATTAGGAACTATTAGCATGTAGGTATAGTGCACGTTTGTTTAAACTGTAAAAATACAGGACTGATCCTGAACCCTCACAAACAGGAACAACGATTACGAAGGACGAGGCAAACACTGACATAAGTGCAAATGCACAGCAAAAGTAAACCATAAAAACCTTCTTCACATTTAAAATAAAAACAACCCAGACAGATACACAACCCAGGTCTGCTCGAACATGGACTGGCAGGTTGCAGTGGAGCAACGGACCACACGGAGGAGAGTTTAGACAAGAAGAAGAGGAGGAAGGGAAGAGAGCTGGAAGGAAGGGTCAGAGCACTAGACTTTAGACCAGCACTCCAGTGTAACTTATAAAGGAGCCCCACGGTGCAATAGAAGAGATGTGTTGAAGGGAGTCCCTCTTCCAGATATAAAAACGCAGGGTAGAGAGAGACAGAGAGAGAGAGAGAGAGAGCGAGAGAAAGCTGCAGAGAGACATGGCTGTGGTGAGAGGTGGGGATAATCAAGATCAGATGAGGGCCTGGTCACAGTCGGTCAAAATTGCACCATGCTACTCCTGCAGATACCGGAGGGGGGTGGAAACTGAGCGAGGATGTAGAGGACAGAGAGAGAAGAGACCACGACGTGAGACAGGGAGAGGGATATTTTGCAGCCACACATAGCAGAGGACCCTCTACTGATGCAGTGCCGACAGACAGACGCACACAGAGGAGTGCCTTACTTACAATCATCTGTGGAGGAGCAGAGGGAGCGGGATTTAATAACCAGAGAGAAGGTGTCAGTGATGCTGCAAAGATCCTGCCCCCCAAGATCAACCAACCAGCATCAACACACAGTCATCACAGATCAGGAGACGGAGAGGGAGGCGTCCTCGGGCAACCCCCCCCCCCCCCCCCGCGCCCCTTGCGTGCACCGGGACCTGACAATCAAGTGACAGTCCCATGTCTTCCTTCACAGACAGGTCTGCAAATGAAAAAGTGGGCTGTTTGGGAACTGTGTCCTCACTGTGTTCTGACCTGATTTCTGATTTCTCCAGGTCTCCGCGGGAGATTTTACAGTGCACATGCAAACCTGAGATCACAATCTTCAGCCCACATAAAGCCCAGAGGTAGTGAAGAGTATTAAAAAAGATTGTGTTCCCATTGGATAAAAAGTTCACGCACTTTGTGGTCCGCTGTTTCTATCGTCCTCTGCATCCTATAGAATCATCCAGAGCTATTTCAGTCTTGAACTGATAAAAAAACATCTCCTAAAACATTTACTCTTGTAAGACAGAGTACAAAGCCAAATGTGAGTCAGTTTTCTGAGAGATTGAGGAGGTGTCTAAGTGTGTAGGTACTCACCGTCTGATCGGTTAGAGGTGGTAGCACTATGGTTTTCTCCATGGTGTTCATCACCAATTTCCACAGCTCCTTCAGCACACGCTTCAACACTGTCTTCTCACAGATCTTGGCAAAAAGACTCAGGCTGGCAAGGGAGAGAGAAAGTTGCGTTCAAACTATGTGTGATGATGGGTGGGAGTTGGCCAATGTAAAGGCGTGTCTGTTAATGTGTGTGAGTGTGTGCTACACTCATCCTGCGAGTTTGGGTTGAAAGTGACATTCCTACCTGATTTTCTCCACTAACAATCGGACTCGCTCCACTAACAACCTGACAATTGGTATGATACCCTAGATTAGGGAGTGCAATGGGTGTAGGATGGCTGGACTGATCGACCCTCACTTGCTGTCCAGGAAGTCCATGATGGGCTGCAGCACGTTGTCTGCGTCCTGGGCCACACTGCTGCAGACGCTGGCTGGCATGTTGCCCGTCCCCTTCACCTGGCTCAGGATGTCCCCCATCTCCTTCACACGCTCCTCTATGTGGGGCTGGAAACTGGGCAGGGCAGAAATAGACATGACTAATGATCAGATCTTCCCCCTGCAGCCACAGAACGTTTACCTTCAGTCCTTTGCATCAGGGTGCATCATTAGAGGCTTTGTATTATCTACTTCAAACACATCTGTGGATTAGATGTGTGTTCTGAAATTAAAGGTCAAAGATGCTAATTGAAACGGTGTATTTATACATTGACGAGGAACCGCGTTGCCATGTGACCTCAATAATATCCTTTGGTGAACATCCTCCCATTAATACTCACCTGACAGCAAAGATCCTGCTAAGGTCATCCATCACGTTGTTGAGCTTCACCTGAAGCTCCTTCAGAAAGTCACTGGCCTCCACGTTGAGCTGGAAGGAAGGGAAAGTCCCCTAGACATGTCTACACAAGCAACACTGACACAGCACTGACACTCCATGAGCAATTTATCATAGGCTACACAGGGCACTGAAAATCACTCACATCTTTGCCTCCCATGGCCTCAAACATCTTCTCCAACTGGACTCGCAGTTGCTGAATGTTATTAATCAGGATGCAGGGCTGAAGGTACACATCAGTCATATGAAACACACACACACACACACACAAATATTGACAATGTAGTTGTGCAAACACTGATCTCGCAGCTGAAACAACCACAAATAGTTTGATATAATCATATGATCAGAACAAAACAGAAGTGTTACAGAAACTGCTGATTTACTGGTTGTAGATTAAAAAATAGCTATGGATCCTTAAAGTTCATGCCTACCACTTAGCTAATAGACCATCAGATTTTACTGAATCCTTGGAGGCAGAAGACTCACCACTTTCTCTTTGGAGCAATGATTGTGAAAGTCCTTAGCGATGATGTCAGCGTAAGAGAGCAGCACATTGCCAATGGTCTGTTTAGAGGCAGGGGTGTAGAGGAAGTTAAGTCAGAAATTAATCGGATTATAAATTACTTCCTGAGCAACACAGAAGCTCTTATACAATCAGGAATGTTTCTATCTTGTGAATAAAGGGACTGCACTAGAAGGATTACTGTCCCTCACAGCTGTGCAATTTATTAAGTAGCCTATACAGAAATATAGATTCTGTGAATGTGAACGATTGTTTTGCCAATAAATGAACAGCAGGTCAGAGGAGATTGATCGGTTGTCTCTTGATCCAGATTTCTACAGTTTATCGGATGCAGGACCTTTGCAAATCTCTTCATATAATGCCCCACTATCTCAGGGTCTGGACACTCCAGCTTCTTTATGATCTCGAAGCTCTGGTTGAGCTGGGAGAAGACGTCCACCACAGAGCAGGAGAACAGAGCATGCTCAGAAGTCTGCTGGAACTGGGAAAAGCAAGAGAGAGAGAGGTGGTTAAAATTTACAAAGAGGAGATAAAGTGCAAGACAAGGAGATGGAAAAGTTGGAACGAACCAACAACAGGAAATGAGAAAGTTAAACATCTTAGTGAGGGATTTTTAGTTATTGGCAGGTGGAAGCTGCTCTGTGGGAGTAAAAAGTTGGAGGTGAGTCCGAGACTGGTCCCAGAGGAACACATAATCTCCCCCTGACTAATGAGCAGAGAGGAGCCCCCGTGGGACAAATGCTGACTCATCACTGAAGATAGCTGGGAACGCTTGCATAATATCTGCCTAGCCTGTTTAACGCTACCGCTGTTGGGTATTCAGAAGATGACCGTCTCAATTTTACAATCCTATAAACCTGCTGGAGCATCTCTACCAGCGTCATTTTAAGACGATCATTATTCAAGAGAGTTGGGCCTGTCTGGGGTGTCACAGAGTTCTGTATGACCGATGATGCTAAGCAAATGACAGGGTACGAAATGGAATCACAATGATTTAACAGAGATTAGGTTTTTTATAGAAAAATACTGTTCTGCAGGAAATAGATCTCATTTACCCCGTCCTTTTTATCTCTCTCCAGTGCACCATGCAGGAAGTCTCGAGACACTTCCTCATTCTCATCTAGCCACTGGATCACGAATGGCTCAAACCACCTGACAAATATCGGTTATAAAGAGATTTAATGTTAGTTCCCAACATCAGGAAACACATAGTTCTGCACAGTTGACTGTATCAAAGAAGAAAAACTGTATAGACATGCAAATTCATCCATAACTACGTGCAAGAAAAAATTAAAGTTTGAGCCCGAAGAGTAAAACTCGTAGCAGTGGGAATGATCTACAGTGAAGCGGGTTATTTGCATTGGTAGGGGAATCTAGTCGGGTGACGACACTCACGCTGGGTACTCTGGCACTCGGCTCTTGAAGAAGGGCAGGTCCTTGCAGTACTCGTTGTACAGCCACTTGACCTTGAAGTGCAAGTTCATGTAGTCTGCACTCTTACACAGGCGGTTCTTTTCATGCTCTGTGAGATAAGCCAAGGCATGTAATTACTGCTTAATTACAAAGCACTCATACTACACAAGCCTTCAGAGAGAGTTGGTAGTTGCTAAGAACATTTAACGTTATCTGTCACAAACAGAACAAAAGAAAACTATAGAACAGCAATGTTGTTAAAACATCATGGCAACACTAAGGATGGTCTGTCGGGAACGGGGCTCACCCTCCATGGCGTACTTCATGTCCTGAGCAAACAGGTTCCACATGACCTCTGCACTGATCTTCCCCACATTCAGTTCCTGGGGAAACCTGTAAGGGGCAGAAGCGTGCAGCAGTGTGTATGGAGGAACAGGCTGCCCGTGGATAATGGTGCCGGAGGGAGAGTACTCACTGGTTCAGGCAAGGCGTGTACGAATTCTTGTCCTCCTCTATGATAGAAACAATGAGGGTGATCAGTTTGGACCAGAAGTCCAGATTCCTGATGCTGGGGCCCTGTTCTTCTGGAGGCACTTCGCCTTTCTTGGCCTGGAGACACCAGGAGGGGTTCAAGACTGTTCATCACTGCATACGCCCAAAGGCTCCAGCTGAGGTTTTATTGATTTAACTGATTTCCTGAATACATCCAGAAGGTGGTGGATAAGGTAGCTTATACAATGACAGTTATTTTCATGAATGCAGTGCAGTCTGCTTATAATGATCACATTTGTCCAGGATGTTAACCATAAGTGGCAAAAAATAATGGATTCTTGAAATGAACCAAATGGTTATGCCCTTTTTATGTTTATTTAATTATTATCTTGGATAAAGCCTTCAAATACTGATTTAAAAGTATGAACAATACATGCAGTAAATGCATAAAATTAGCCCGGGCCTATTATGAAACACAATACAGTTTCTACCGCAGGCGCCTTGGCCCTTTGCATCCACCTTCTATCACCCTCTTCCTTCATGGTGTAGACGGTGGAATTTTTCATTTCTCTGCTGCATTTCGTTTCATTGTTGTAAGATTCAGTAAGACAGCACTTTTTGTCCGTGGAAAATTACTTTTCCCTGGCATGACTAGCAATGCCCCTGATAACTTGCAGTTTCGTCTTTAGCACTGACTATGACAGGTGCTACTGGGTAGCGAGTAACACATTTAAATTAATTTATGCTTATTTTGCATGAATGTACTTGATTTACGGACATATTACACAGCGTTATACACAGTGCTACTGACCGGGTCGGTCTGGTATTCGCGGCTGTACAGCTCGTGACAGTTGTTGAAGATGTACTCGTAGGTGGAGTTGAGGCAGGCCTTGACGCAGTCCTTCACCACCTGGCTGGCCCTGGGGGGGCTCTGCAGCTCCTGGACCTGAGGAGAGCGAGAGGGAGCGTCACCCAGAGAAACACTTCGAGGAGCCTCCTCTGGGCTACCCTATCCCCAATTATCAACCCAACAGTGATATGCTCTGTGGAGGAGCAGGGAGACGGCATACGAGAGGCTTTCAAAGGTGCAGGTTTTGGGGAGAGGGCATGAAACCCAACAAACAGAAAAGGTTGAACAATTAGGGAAGACCATGAGGCCTTGAATGCGATCTAGACACTGCGTGAGAGAGCAAGACGGAGCAGAGGAGGTACCTTCATTCTGAAGAAGGTGATGCTGGTCAGCAGGTCTACCGTTGACTTCAGATCCTGCAGCCTCTCTGGACTGCTGGCTGGGAAGTTGTTCTGTCACCAAACACATGTGGACAGTCCCATTTACAATGAGCCATGGGCTGCGGGTGATTCACCACAACAGTGGAACTCATTTTCCCTCATTGACAAGAAGAGGGGACAGCTCATATTTTCTGATGCTAATTGACGGGGCTGCACGGCAATGCTGACACACACAAATGTCTGAGTAAACCAATCAATTAATCATATGTTATGTGTTATGTCCTACAATCAGGCTTTCACAAAGTGCTGTGCAAACACTTTCCAGGGGAAAATTGCATTTTTCCAAGACCTCTTGATGGAACATGATTGGAAAATGGACACAGTGACAAATGCTGAATGACTTACAATACCATACCAGTCCTTCCAGGTGAACTAAAGGGCGAGTTTTGAAAGCATTTTAACTGCAGTAGCAGCTGAGCGAGTGAGTGAGTGAGTGAGTGAGGAGGCCACATTACCCGGTACATGGACAGATCGATGCGGAGGGAATTGTGCAGCTGGTCCAGGAGCTTCACGAACCGCTCTTTCTGGAGACACACCAGTACACCGAAACGTACAAACACACAGTAAAACAA
Organism: Hiodon alosoides; assembly: GCA_025775065.1. Lineage (NCBI taxonomy): Eukaryota > Metazoa > Chordata > Actinopteri > Hiodontiformes > Hiodontidae > Hiodon > Hiodon alosoides. Next base: position 2,238,368 of record JAOYSI010000026.1, on the reverse strand, counting down.
CAAACGTTCTTATAACATCAATCGCACCAATTCAGTAAACGTTTGCCATGCACAATGCCGGTACCGCTACAAGAACACTGCGCAAAGTCTATTACTTCTCACCCAAAGCATGACCAGTCATTACCAAAGCAATAATACACCTTGTGAACATGCAGACTGGCAGAAAGCATTGTTATTTGGTAAAGAAGTGAACTGGGCAAACGATCTGAAAAACCTGAAAGCCAACACTTTAACTGACAATTTTGAGCTGTTTTTAACAGAGCTCGTCTGATGAGACGGAGACGTTACAGAGATGGAGGCTCAGCTGCACAGGAAACCTATAATCTGCTCCTGTCTCAGAGAGGAGCAGTGGTGGAGGTGGGGGTGGGGAAGCAACTCACCCCGAAGTTTGAGGCGGCGAAGCGGTCTGAGGCGGACACATTGTTGGAGGACTGGGTGGTGTGGGCGTAATAGGCGTTGATGTTGGCGAGCAGGGTGCTCATCACGGCTGGTACGCCAGGGCACATGTACTTAGATGACAGGCAGGCAAAGTGACTAAAGTCAAGCACAACACATACATATGCTGTTAACATAACTACTGGGGGCCAATAGAGTATAGTTCATTTTTAAGCAATTCTCTTTATATTATTCAGAGCTTTATACAATTGTATGAATTGAATCTCAAAGGTAGATATCTTTGCATTAGTGACAATTGCAGCCGTAAGCTAGCGGGCGGAAATGGCTAGAATTATTATTATCTCCTGGTTTCAGTTAATGGACAGTATTGCGGAGTACGGTAGATAAAATATCAGAAGTGCTGTATGTAAGTATTATGTTTGTGGTGTCTACGCAGTTCTCTGCATTGTGGTCCAGGGATCATGTCACAGAGATGCAGTGTATTCTGGGCCAATAGAGCTCACGTCATGGCCTGGTAGATGGACTCCACGCCGTAGCGCATGGCAAACTCGTCCACAATCTCCTGGGCCGTCTCCTCAAAATACACCTTCCAGGCGTCATCTCCCTTGGCGTCAGGTATCTTCACCACGCCGTTGTTCTGGACGTCGGTCACGTAGTGGAACAGGTTCTACAAAAAAAGACAGGGCGCGAACCTTGACCACCGCCCCCTCCAGCCAGTGCCTCAGTGAAGCAGTTTCCCGCCCCTCACACAAGCTGAGAGAAAACGTATGTGTTGGGCAATGAACTGACCTCGTGCAGGCAGGTGTACTGGACGTGATAGGGAGCCACCGTCTCCTCGCCCTTGATCTCCACACTGATGTGCATCCGGATGGCCCCTGAAACCGCTGACTTGTCCGTGCGCTTGTCTGCAGGCCAATGATAGGTTCTCAGTTCTCCATTTCTTTCCCTTCTCTCGGTGGGGCCACACTTTTAATAAACCTTAATCCCCATGGCAGTGGAACAAATAAGTGCACAAACTGAAAAATGCGCAAACATTTCCCCTGAATTAAAGCTTTCTCTTAACCCTTTGTGTCTAAAGGTTCTCCGCACAAGCACATAGCAGTCATTACCGAACATTTTTTTACATTGTTCAAAAGTCTTACGGCACAGAAATCTTTTTGAAGACCCCTGGAAAATGTTCATTTAATCAAGAGATTGCAAAGTAAAGCAGGTTTATCTTCTTTCCCCTTAGTCTGTCCCCCCCAGAGTTGTCACACATTGCTTCGGTACTGACCCAGGTTGTACCAGACATCCATCTCCCCACTCAGGGTGCGGACCTCGATGATGGTCTGGCCCAGGAAGTCGTCGGACTCCCTCTTGAACCTCTGTTTCACCCGAGACTTGATGTCGTCGTCCTCATCCCACACCCGCACCTTGATGCGGTCCGAGGAGTTGTGGCACTCGCTGTGGACACAAGAGCCGGACGAGTGCATTGCGTTTCAGGCAGTGCTCCTGATATTCCCAAGGCTGGTGGTCTAAACACATCTACACGCCCCCAATCAAACACACATGAACAAAATCACTACAAAACACCTGACAAAACACACTCCACAAAAGCATCGGCGTGTTACTCACAAGTGGAAGTTCTCTTCCCACACAGGGTTAAGGTTGCCGTAGATGGTCTTGGTCCTCTTTTTGGTCTTGCCCACCTGTACAGTGACATAGGGATCACTGGAACCGGTTTTGTCCTTTGCCTGGAGACCCTGGGCACACACCACTGTGGAAGAAGTAAGCATAACAGCAATTAAACTTTATAATAAAAACACATCCATGTCATGCTGACATAAGATAACAATAAAGCCCCCATGCTGTTGTGTCATTTGCTGTGCAATTAATCATAGTAGAAAGCCATCAACTAAACAGTCCACTAAAAAGTCTACTTTTTATGCACTGGTCTTCACAAACAGAGAAGCCTATAGCTTTTATAGGGTGTTATGTTTATGAATACATTTTATTTGCCAATGAGTATTTAACCAATGCTCTATATATAAAAATCCAAATAAAAAAGTATATGTTAGACATAAAGCTTACATGCTAGTTTTCGTGAACCCTAACACACATTGTGTGGAACACAGAGATCTGTGCAACGGCCAGTTCCACTTTCCACTCCGTACCTGTGATGCTGATCTTGGCTGACCACTTGGAGGTGCCGTCCAGCACGCTCTGTTTGATCTGCTTCATCTGGGTCACATGAGCGGCCTTGGCCACGGCAAACACCTCCTGGATCAGCTCGAAGATCTCCGGTTTGTTCCGCTCTCGGATCTTCATGCGGTCCTTTAGGACCATGATGATGTTCTGGGTCCGGTCCTCTGCCCCATGTTTGGAGCTCTTCTCCGCGGCCCCTGAGAAAGGGTGAGAGCAGTGGGGTAAACTGGGGCCCTGAACATTGATTCTTTTTGACTATTCAGGGTGATAAAGCAGTGAAACCAACAGCATATTTCACATATTATTTAATTTTATTGTTTAATCAGGGACGGGCGATTGGATTTAATTCACAAATGTTGTGCAATGGAATTTGGTTTTGACAGGGGTCATGAGGCAAAGACTTTTTCAGAAGAGGGAGAAAGGGAAGCAAAGAATACAGAAGACTGATAGTAATAAGGGAAGAGTGGCAAGAGAGTGGAATAGAGAACAGTCTGTAAGTCCCACCAGTGAGAGGAGAATACGTAGGGAAAGGGGTAAATGTGAGAGAGGTGGGCAGAAAGACGGAGGAAGCTGGAGGGGGTGCATTGGGCCTCACTCTGCAGGCAGTCGGCGTTGAGCAGGTCCTGGCACTTCTCGTGGCACTTGACCCCGCACTCGGTGCAGCGCATGCCCTGCCGAGCGATGCCCCACAGGAGCCCCTCGCACTCGTAGCAGTAGGTGGGCGTGGTGGCCGTCCACACCTCGAAGTTGTGCGGAGTGGTGCAGGAGATGGGGTAGATGAGTGCCTGCAGGGACTTGCGGTAAACGTGGCCTTTCTGCAGAGCAGGCAGCCACGAGCAAAGCCGTCAGAGAAGCGTAAACACAGGTACACAATAGAAATCCCACCGTACCCGCTCCACTCATACTGTGTGAACAGCATGAGTCCTCATATAAGACATCTTCACGTGTCTCGTCTAGGACTCACCAGCTCCTCGTTGTTCAACGTGCTGGACGCCATGGCAGATGTGATCCCAGCCTTTCGAGAGTTCTGGACCAAGGACTGTGCACAGGAGGTGAAAAAACAGGGGGAGGGTAGGCAGAAAGGTAAAAAGAAAGAAGTTCAGTGCAGCATGTTGACCAGGTATTCCCTGAGCACATATCTATCCAAAGAATCTATCCAAAGAAACACACCACCAATGAAGAAGATTTACCTCCGGTCCACAGGGCCAATAATATGACTAAAGAACAAAGAGGAGAGTGGCACCCTGCAGACTGGCACTTCAGCACACACTGAAAAACCTTAACTGATCATTTTCGAAGTATCCTATAACCTCACTATACAATTATAGGGTGGACGTGGTGGAAGTTAAGTACAGATTGAGAATATTAATGTTTAAATTGAGCTTCCACTGAAGAGCAATGAATGTAAAGCAATACGACCCCTCTGCCTAAAAAAAATCTCAGAAAAAACAACAAGAATAAATCATTGAAATATAAAACAATAAAAATCCTTCGTAGAGAACCATTTGCTACAGATGGCTTTACATTGCTTTGCACAGCTACAGCTTATCTAATAGGTTAATCAAAAATAGTTTTCAACACCTGACCTCCCCGCCCTAAACTCGTATGGCTCTAGAGTACACTGTGCTGAGTGCATTGTGTCGGACAGGTATCCGCTGAGAACACGTCGAGGATTCACTTCATCAAAAACTCTATATTAAAAGGGCGGTTACTCACCATAGCCTGTGGCAGGACAGGCACAGAAAGTAGAGGGAGAGAAGCACAAGGGTTAGATACGCACCCTCAATTTCCCATAGCGCAACAGAGCCATGCCGACATTAGTTCCCACAGGAAAACAAAAAGACTGAGAGATCAGGACCGATACAGCAAAAGAGCAAGATCCCTTAAAAAGATGGCATGGGACAAGCAAATGCTGGCAATTGAGGGGAAGACATTTGTACTGTGCCTTTCAGGGGGCTTCAGGGGGCTTCAGGGGGCAGACACAAACCAAATGGCTAACACATGAAAGCATTAATTGCATATGATATTTAGAAAACGCTAAAAAAAACAAAATCTAAAAGGTAGAAGTGCAGTATCGAGCAAGCCGAGAAGCCCTTGAATCAGACCACAGGGGAGAACAGAGCCAGATGGCTAGTGCCACCAAAAACAATGGAATCGGGTGAAAGCATTCATTGGTGGCTAGAGTGCCAATGAATCAATAGTGGTCCGACGTCAATGGTTTGAAATGAACGATTGCCTTTTCTTTCATATTTCAGGGATCACTTCCTATTACAAAGGAGTGGCCATTTAGTTGATGATATCTGAAATAATGTGATTTTTGGCCAATGACTCAGAGAAATTAAAATAGTGTTCTGTTTTTGTTTGTGGTATTAAGAAAATCAGAGAGAGAGAGAGAGAGAGAGAGAGAGAGAGAGAGAGAGAGAGAGAGAGAGAGAGATTAACGCACATGAAAGAATGGAAAAATCCAATAGGGTGGTTTTAATGTTAAGACACCATAAATCAGGGAGACGAACTGGGGAGTACAGGACTATTGGGATCTTAGCCCTTACCAAATCTCTGACTAGAGGGACGGCTTTCCTCTTTCGGAGATCCGGCATGCTGTCTATGCTATAGAGCGCCCCGCCTGGCCTGTGGAGAAACAGCAACACTACACCGGTGAACGAAAATACCTGCCCCTCTGCAGACACAGACTTTTGGTGGGGTTTGTAAGCATTACAGCACCCACAGACCAGTGCAGACCAGGGGTGGTACAATAACAAACAAATAATAACAAATGAGTTCCATGGCAGAAGTAGCCAGCTCCTTGGACTGGCGTATCAACAGCACAATTAGCACGTTAGCATACTCATTTCATTTTACTCTGGAATGAATAATAAATAATGATCTCCATACTGTACACTGAGTAACCACTAAATATGCGTTAACATGAGGTAAAAGGCAATCGTGATACAATTCTTTCTCATCATGTCCATTTACATTTTTGTTCCCTCCATTGCCCTAGAATCTGATGCATTAATTAATTCAGGCATGCACACACACGCAAACGCACACATGAACACATCTGAATTGCCAAAAGAGCAAAGGACACACAACAGAGGAGAGCAATGTGAAGACATTTAATATTTAATATATAATATTAATAATAATATGGATATATTAAACCATTAAAACCATCTAAACAACAGTTAAACCTGTATTACTTGTTTTGTGGTGAAAGGGTCCATAAAGAGTATGTGTTGTCTAAACAATTAAAAAGTTTCAATGGTCTTGCAGAGAAGCTAACTGGCTATGTCTCCTCTTCTGTATACTTCTGTAGTATTACTGAAGAGGCTCATAATGTAACTGTATTGGCAGAGTGAACTAAAATCAGCCAATCAGATATTATTTTGTAGTAGGCAGGATTGCTGCTCTATGGTTCTGCACCTTCTCTGTGACTCGGAGAAGGGGCTGTGCATGCTATTCATAGTTATGTGATCCTGCACATAATTAATGTAAGTTAGCTGATCAGATTGCATTTATGTCAGATTTGCTAACGTCATAGTTTTTTATTTTTATTTCTTCTGATTGTGACAAGTGAAATATGGCAACTGGTGGAGCCACTGATGATGTAGATATAGATTTAATTGCTGACCTGTTTTACAAAATGTTTTAAATAGGATTTTGTTCAGAGGGATTGTCCAACCCCAGCTCTCAAGATTACCCAAGCAGGAAAGTCGTGTGTGAGACATTTCAGTGTGGGCAATTACAAATGCTACTCCTACTCGAGCATGGGATTCGGGATTCTGGATTCGATCATGTCAGCTGTTTAACGAAGGCAGCTGAAGTGCATCAGGATTCGCAGAGACACCAAACTGCCGTAAAAATGTTATATCTAAGTGACCTGGTGAGTTTTATTGTCAATAAAAAACATGCCTAACAATTCATAGCAGTTGAAAGCTTGATAATCAAGGCAATGTAATTTTTTTGAACATTTTTTCAAGCAAGCTATGTAAATCTGATAGTAGGGAGCAAAGAGTTCAATCTAGGGCAAAGACAGCAAAAGGGGTATCCCAATTTGCACTGCACGTCACTGTCTGTTTATAATTCTGTTCTTGTTCATACACTCTACTTAATTACCTTTTCACATAGGAGCCAAAATCTTTCACTTAAGCAGTGTAGTTTACACAATGGCAATTTATTTGTAAGACATGAGGTATTGGGTAGCATTACCTGCCTTGGAAATTTCTGGGAGCAAGCCTGAGTGAAATGTGAAACTTACCCTCCTTTAAACCAAAGCGATTGGGCTGCGCCTGCCTCCCCCCGAGCCTGTGGGGAAGAGGAGAGGAGGTGGAGTGTTTGTCTGTGTGCACCCGTGGGGGGGGGTTCGCTCAGGGGGGAACACATCGAAAAAGTTTGCCACTTCGTAAATTGTTTGTGCAAACGGGTATTTTAGTTATAGGCCCCTCCGCCGGAATGGGTTTTTGGATGGAAGTCACTATAGCATCTAAGTGTTAGAAATAATGACACCTGAGGTCGCAGGTTCAAATAGAAATTTGTCTGGCACATAATTATCTTGTTCTCTTTTCTTTAAAGAAATTCCCAATTCTCTGCCATTTGGGTTATTGACTAATCTATACAAATATCATCACATAACAAATAACATCCACAGTGCGGCACAATAACTGAAATTGCGATATCATCCTGACTAAACAATCAATACACCCACCTGCTAGTTTGTTCCAGCCAGTCAGAGTGGATAATATGAACATCGCTATGGAAATAACAAAGAACTGAAAAGAAGCAAAATGGTGGGATATAAGCAAAAGGGACAATGAAAAGCAAAAAAACAAAAAAAACAATGAATAGTATAAATCGCAAAATCATAGTTACCAAAGTGCAACAAAGAACCTAGAAGCATTGATTCTAACCCAAAAGTGACGAACAGAAATGTTAAAGGGCGATAAAGTCAGTCGAACGTTACGGTAAAAGTATGGGCTCAGAAACAGGAGCTGAGGAGACGCTATGGGAAAAGGACATGCAGCCAACCGGTGGGGAGGAACTCCTGTGGTTTGCCCAGTAGTTCTCACAGCCGTTTTCCCCACTGGGTCAGATGGGCCGGTGGCGGAGCCATACCTCCTGAAGCTGCTGGCGGACCTTGTTGAAAAGACGAAGCCAGTTGGCCTTGGCTCGAGAGCTGGAGTCCTGCGTCTGGTCATCCGCCGGGCGGCTGCAGAGGAGGACAAAACCACGTAGAGCCCAGCGTGCTTCCACCACGGCACCGACGATCCAGCGGATCCCCGCAGCCACAGCGCAGTGAGGGGTGACAGGGGTGAGGCGCTCACCTTTCAGGCAAAGGCTCCTCCTGTTCCAGGGGAGAGGCTGGTGGACTCTCACTGACAGGGGATTCTTCTGTCATGGGGGGTTCCTCGATTGGGACATGGGGCTTCTCCACAATGGCTGGGGACTGCACCATGGTAGTAAACTGCTGAGCCTCGTGAGCAGGGGTCTGGTTCATGGTAGTAAACTGCTGAGCCACGTGAGCAGGGGTCTGGTTCATTGTGGAAAATGGCTGGGTCCCGTTGGCAGAGGTCTGTTTCAGTGTTGTAAATGGCTGGGCCTCGTGAGCAGGGGCCTGGTTCATTGTGGTAAATGGCTGGGTCCCGTTGGCAGAGGTCTGTTTCAGTGTTGTAAATGGCTGGGCCCCATGGGCAGGGGGCTGAGTCATGGTACTAAATGGCTGGGCTCCGTGGGTAGGGGGTTGGTTCATAGTGCTGAATGGCAGGGCTCCGTGGGTAGGGGGTTGGTTCATAGTGCTGAATGGCTGGGCCCCGTGGGCAGGGGGCATGTTCATTACTGTGGGGGTCTTTCCTATGGTAGAATTTGAGGACTGGGACTGTGTGGGGGGTATAGTCTGAGACTGTGTGGAAAGGGGTTGGATAGGGGGCTGGGAAGCAGGCCAGACTTGTGGCTGCTGCTGCTGCTGGCGGAGGGAGGCCTGCTTTTCCAGGGGCGGGCGAGAAGCAGGGGTTTCTGGGACAAGGGTGGGGGCGGTGCTGGTGGGGGTGTACGGAGGCTCCAACTCCTCACTTATAGGGCCATCGGGTGGATAAAGGTCTTCGTCTTCCTCATAGGCTATCTCCTCCTCTTCCTCGTAGATGTCCCTGGTCTCTTCCGGCTCGTACAGCTCCCCATCCTCTCCATAGGGGGCACCACCATCATCACTGTAAACGGCCTGGGGGTCATCAGGGTCCCAATCAGGGGAGCCCTTGCTGTAGCTGACAGAGGAGTGGCAGGAGTGGTAGGAGTCGTTCTCGTACAGCTCCGAGCCCCGCAGACGTGCGCCATATTCGGGCCCAAACTCCTCGCTCAGCCTGGAGCTGCCCTGGCTCAGCTCCACAGAGGAGACATAACTGCCTGTGGGGCTGAGAACAGAGACGGCAGACAGTAAGAGAGAGAGAGAAACTGAGAGAATGCGGTGAAGGTGAAGAGAGAAAGGGACGCCAGTGAATGAGAAAAGAGAGAGAGATCCACACAGAATATTAGGAGACAAGCTCAATGGGGAGGAAGGCGATGAGCACCGGTGAAGGAGCAGCACCAGCTTATAAGCGTATAAACCAGGGGACTGGAAAGGCCCAGACTGAGAGGCCGAGCATGGTACACACACAGACACATCGCCGAGAAGCGCTGCCACTCTAAATGGGGCATAAACTGTGAGATATGCGTTGAGGGACAGAACATTCCAAGCAGGCGCTCCAGATGGCAGACATACAAACTCCCCCACAGATGAACAGAGGAGGGAAAAAGCAACCCTCGCGAGCGATGACGGTCTCGCCCGGGAGACGAAGATGGGGAGGTGGAAAGAGACTTGAAAGAGTGCCAAGTTGGGGAGAGCTTCGGCGAGGTGACAAGGTGGAAAGAAAAGCAGTCTCATTAGGAGACAAACGAAAGAGGAAAATTCTCCTGAGCGGAACCAGGCTGTCTGGAATAAGGCAGTTAGAAAGTTAGAAAGAAAACACAAACAGAACACACATAAAATATAAACACATACACACATACACACACAAACAAACACACACACACACACACACACACGCACACACACAGGCCTGTTCTCTCACTGGGTTTAACTACCTACACAAACTTCTGCTCTAACCCATGCAACAACTCCATGTTCCCTGTCATGTCTGTATGGGTTTACCAGGAGCCGCGGACGGGCAACCAGTGTCCTGTAACACGGTTGGATTTCAGTGAGCTGGACTTTGCCAGTCAGCAGAGGACGACCGACCAACACAGCAAAGCAGGCCCTTGTAAGATACAGCTGCTAACCAGAGAAAGGGCCGGGTAAGTGGAAGCTATCTCCCCAGCTGTTTACTTTTGCCTACTTCTCCTGGCGGGGGAAAAAACCACATGACATTAAGAATTGCATTAAAACTTAGACAGAAGCGGCAGTAAAAAGAGGGAAAAAGAGGAAGGGTCAACATTTCACGAGCTCAGAATACAGAATACAGAATACAGAATACGCATGTAGAGGGGCCGAGCGCATGCATACAAGCACAGCGAGTATGATGGGACAAGTCCACCAATGACGTCACAGCGAGACGGAGCCACAGGCTGGAGCGGGTGGGGGTGGGGGGTGTTGGGGGCGGTAGGGTGACCCACCTATCAGAGAGGGTGTGCCTACTGTCTAGAGAGTACCGGCGGCTGGTCAGCCGGCTCCGACCTGAGGCCGAATCGAGATCGCTGCGGCCGTTGGTGACGGACTCTAAACTATCATAGCGTCTGGCAAAGGGAAGGCGGGAGAGGAGGATGGTCAGTGACCTCAGGTTACCCCTTTGTTCAAAGACAGGTGCCGCGCGCGCAGAACCCACTTACTGCCACAAGAGCACTTACTATGCTCCGGGAAACACAGAAAACTGCTTCAGCTGTCACAGTGCTTCTGGGTAATATGGCTAGACATTCCAGTACATTGGATTCATCCCTCTGCACACTCAATTCTCTTTAATGGTTTGGAGTTGTGCCTAATGTCTTAACGCAATTTTGCATTTCAGGCAAGGGTGCCTTCTTACATAGACACGTTTAAAACCTTTGTTTTCATTTCCTGCACATTGCCGGGCAGCCGGGGGAAGGCAGCCGTTTCTGAGGCTCACGTTGTACACAAAATCCTCCCTCTACGTCTCACTGGGGCTCCCACTCCACTTCTGCACAACGCCTGGCCTCTCCTTCCAACTTGGATACAGTGAGTGGGTTTTGTTGGAAAGAATACAGGGACCGAGTGGTCGGGCAATGTTATAATGATCACACTGTTAAAAAAAAAAAAAAAACCTTCGACAATCCAAAAGAGGAAGATTTGCTTGCTTCCTCAGCTCTCAGAGATAGTGTTCCCTGGAGTGCAGAGAAGGATCCGGAACAAAGAGAAGCCCTAGTTCAGAACTGGAGGTTGGGATGACGAGCGCCGCGGTTACCTCATGGCCTCTGTGTGGTCGTAGTCAAGGTGGCTGCTGTCGGCAGAGTGGGCGTAGGGGCCCCGGGCACTGCGGTGTGGGGGTCTCACGGGATACTGGTGCACGGAGGCGTTGGGCTGTGAGGTGGTGAAGTACGGTGGCGGGATGCTATTGCTCGTCTCGCTGCGGTAATCACTGTCCCGGTCGTCCACCGCACTGTCTGGGTCATCATCTGACCAGGGGGAGATTGTGGACTCAAGACGTGCCCGTTCGGTTCACTGCACTTTTCCTGTTCCGCACGCGCTTGGTGCAGTGTGCAAGTCAGCTGACAGGACACTAGAGGCCACAGTTCCAGGTACAAGAAAACGCAGCAGTACATTCAAAGTGCTTCTCATTCCTTCAACTTGAGTTGTCAGAGGCCATAATCGGAGCAAAGCAAACTACAGAGACTGAACAGAATTCATAACGAGACTATTTACAATAATAACCCTCTATAGTATATTTGCATGAACAGAGATCAATTGAGAGATAACTACATGAAGAGCACAATGGCCTATTCGTATGCAACGGGAGTGGGGCACCAAAGAGATCTTGATTCAGAACCATTGCATATTGTCAATATAAATGATGAATGAGACAAAATGTTAGAGAAGAGAATACTCACTTTGTTGGTCTCCCCATAGATTCCAGTTACCTACAAAGAAGAATGTGAATCAATGAATGATAACTGCGCAATCCTGAAGCTATATAAATATACTCAACACAATATGAAGAAAGTGCTATTTCTTGACAAAATTGTGACCTACTGTAAATTAGAAATAACCCCAAAGAAATAGATGTCCTTTGTCATTTGTGTATAACGCTTACGAAAATCTGAACTGATGTATGGGAAGATGACCTTGTAGGAAGGCCTTAGGTCATAGTGATTAACACAACATGAATGGAGAACAACAACTGTGGCCTCCTGAGACCCCTCCCTGCCCCCAGTCTGCTGTGTCAGCATTGCCGGCCGGCAGGCGGCGAAAATTAGTGCAAACTCATCTTACAGCCTCTATCAATACCGGGTTCGCGACAGGAGGCGGCGGACGCGCCAGCGGGCTTGTCCGTCTCCGCGTCTTGCCACTGTCACACAAAGGGTGAAAAACAGAGAGGGTGAGGAGGGCGAGGAGGGCGGGGGGGCGTACTCACAGCACTGCGTCCCTGGAACCGGCAACGGCCCCTCCTGCTCTTTTTGGAAGGTGTACTAACAGACACGACAACATAAACGCACCATCAGACCCTCTGTGAGGTGGCAGAAAGCAGGCTGAAACAGAACTACAAGACCCAGGGTTCCGATTCTTCACCTGTGGGCCTAGGGTGAGGCACAGAACTTTGTGGTTGCAGGATATTTCTGAGCGTATGGTTCAGTCTGTGTGGTGGTTAAATGACCGAAAACATTTAACCATTGGCATCGGTAGTATTATTGCAAAGACATCCACCGTATTTTCTTTTACTAGGAACATTGCCAATGTTGTACCTTAGAAATAAAACACAAAACACAAATAAACGATGTCACTGTAAACGGCAAACTGGAATGGGAACAAAGTACTTACATCCTGGTCTCTCATGGCATTGAGTTGCTCCAGCTTTTTGGCCCAGTAGCGGGCCTCCTCCTCGGGTATATCTGCAGCAGTGAAACGGCACATTTACCTAGCTGCTTTAACAGTCACAGTTTAGCCCAGAACCCATCACACCTAATCCAGAAGCAGTTTGCTAGCACACAAAACCATGGCAACTGTGTTTAACCAATGTATATGTTTAACATATGTATATGACCCAGAGATCAGATTCAAGGCTAAAGTATAAATGTGCAGGATTTATTTCACATGACCCCATTTTTGTTGCCAGGTTAGACAGGGAATCTATCAATGACCAACAGGCACAGGAGCGGTTCTGCAGTGACCCGATATCCACAAAGTCTCACCCAGTGGCAGCTCGAAGCGGGTATCCAGGAGGACGCGGTGAAAGGTGGGGTCTTTGGTGCCACAGATTTCATTGTCTGCCATGATGACCTCGGAGTCCAAGGTCAACCACTCCCCAGGGCCTTCCTATTGGACAGAAAATAGATGCAGGTAAAGCCCTGGGTATCTGCTGTTGGCTTTGCTAGTGTAGAGAGAGAAAGAGAACCACAATGGACTTTGCGGGATCATTCCTTACATTGAAGGTTCAATACAGGGGAATATTTCAGTGACCAGGCAGACGAGACACGTTGCAGAATACAGGGCAGGAGACATACCAATAGGCACAGCAACACACTCACACCCGGGCCTGTTTATGGACTCACCAATCCATCTCACAACTGACAAGTTTTTACACAGTGAGAGTAACCTGAATTGCCCTGAGGAAACCCACTTGAACATGAGGAGACCTCGCAAACTCCACACAGACATTGAATCCAGGCAGATTTGATGCCAGGACACTGGCACTGTGAGGCACTAACTGCTGAACAACCATGCCACCGTATTTATATAAAAAATGTGACTATTGATTGAATTTAAGATTTCTATTTGATATTTTCATCTCTTGACCTGAGAACGCAGGAGAGCGGGCCATACCTCATTGGACTGTCTTATGCTGCGCAAAGGAATCCACACAGTGCCCAGCATGGTGTCCCAGATCAGTCCCTTGTTCCACACCTCCACTGTCAGGCCCAGATCCAGCCTGTTGATCTCACTGTATAGAGCGACACATGCAGGAAGAGCCTTGTGGGCACTAAATAATACAGCAGAACCAGCAAATTAGCCACCTCATTCTGATATAAAATATATACCTAAAATTAAACTGGCTTAAGTCTAATAGAAATCGACAATCGCCTTCTGGATGTTAATCATTATGTGTATGCAGACCTAACAATAGCAAATATGGATAAATGGAAAAAGTCTATCTTATGTCTGACATTTAGATCACAGTAGGGAATTACCATAGGAAAAGAAAAAAGAGGGACTGCTCAGACAGCCAATGTATACGTATAAAAATTTGAGGTATCCCAACACTTTGAAACACATTAGAAAGGCAGGGCTTCATAGCACTGTGATCTAGATTACACACCATCAACTGGAATGTGATATTAAAGGGGAGGCTAGATTACACATCACCGACTGGTGTGTAATAAAAAAGGGAGGCCTACACATCATCGACTTGATTGTAGTCCACAAATCAGGTGAAATATTGAGGGAAGGTCTAGATTACACAACATCGTCTTGGAATTAGTATCATTAAAGGGAGTGCCCAGATTACATAACATCGACTCAGGAGCAGTACGATTAGAGGGAGGTTCCAGATTACAGCGACTGAGTGTCATTACAGTGTCCGTCAGCTCCCTAAGTCCCAGACAGACAAGGACGGACTCTGCGTTGGGCCATTGCACCCATGAGGAAGGACGCCTGGTCCATTACCCACTATGCCCACGCACAACCCCATGGCTGAGCGGGGAGACAAGCGCAGACTCAGGGGGAAGACTCACAACATGAAGTCCTGCTCCCAGCAAGGCTGGCTGCCGCACACGGCAATAGTGGTGCTCTTGACATTCTGCACCTTCAGAGTTACATAGGTGTTACATTTCTCTGTGGGGGACAAAGGGTACAATTAATTCACCATGGTTAATATACCCAACGGGTGTGTTCAGAACAGCCAGACTTGAATATTAATATTAAATATATAACTGGAAAGGACTTTTGGTAGTGAAATGGAAGACATGGGCTGATGTGACTCACCCTGAGGTCCGTCGAGCTTGGCTTTCTTAACTGCAAAACAGACAGAGCAGATGGATGAATAACAGAGAGAAAAAGAACAACCCTATCTTTTCTGGAACCCTATCTAAATTTAAGTCCCAAGCACGCTGCAATGATAAGCTGTTGATTTAGGGAAACGTTTGTTTCACAGAGAGACTGACGATTTGAATGCCGTTCTTTGATCACCCAAAGGAATCCAAAAGTCGCTTATTCAAATTCACGATTCGTCCCAACTAATGTAGCACTTGGATGGTTTTTTGCAGACTAAGAAGTTCCTGCAATTTCTCTGAGTTAACCTCCCCGCTGCCATTCACGGAGAATATGAAGGAACTGAAGATGGGAGGAGGTCTGGACCAGGAGGCTCTCAGCAGGGCGTTCGGAATGGGAGACCACAGAGTGTGATGAAAGGGAGCAGATAGTCATCCCCAACCTACGTCAGCCTTCACCCGAGGAGATTTCAGAGGGAAAATGTTGCCGTTTCAAAGGCTCTCAAAGAACCTTCTCCCTTTTTATTTAAAAAAAAGTTTTAAAAAAAGCTTTGACGTCAATTGGCTATAAATAATTGATGCCGCTCGCTGCTGAAGCCAAACAGACCCACACTCAGTGGGCATTAATATTCAAACCCCTCTTCCCTTAATCCCCCTGAAGGGCTCCCCTGGACCCTTCACTATTAAAAGGGAAAAACCAACACGTTTAAAGATGCCTGAGTCAGCGAAAGTGGCTTTAAACCGAATACCGGGAGTGCAAGATGGACCTGGATTTATGGAACTTTTCCTTTCATGAAACTTAATATTCACTGCTCTGACTGAGAAATTGACGTCATTTAATAGAGCATCAGAAAATAAAATAAATTTTTTTTATTTAATTTTAAATGTATTATCAGAGATGATAATGTCACCATAAAAACACTGGCAATATTTATAACTGTACACTGAACATTTTTTGAATTCCCCGTTTCACCTACCAAAATTCTATGTAGCCAATAAATAAATGTAAATGGATGATTTGACTAATGAAAAACAGATAGACTTTTCCCTCACTAATCTATAGCAGGAACTTTTAACATCAGTGATGTTACACACATAATCAGCGAAAGGGTTAAAAATGTAGGAGGAACTTCACCCTGCAGCTAACCTTGTGTTTTGGATCTGATCCAGAGTTGTACATATAAGGTTTTACATAATTCTGCATATGAACTTCACAAAACTTGTTTTTTCTAATCTAAATATGTGAATATAACAATAACTAAGACCAAAACTCTCTTTTCTGTAGGTCAAAAACAGAGGTGGAAAGGAATTGACTTCAAATCAATGTCCACTTATAATATCCCCATTTGGGCTAGTCCAGACCTGTTCTTTCCCAGAGGTACACCGGGAACATGAATGAAAAAGGGACTGGCTCCTTAGCAGAATTGATGACAATACAAGTCAGCCGTTCATCAGATTGCTTTAGTTGTCAATTCTTCAACACCTCTATTGATTACTATTGATTTCTGCCTCTTTCCCATCCCCCATTCTCTCACCACTTATCTCCTTGTTTTCCTGGGTCTCATGTCTTAACCTGTGTGCTGCCTGTGACTTGTATAGACGTACGCCCCATTTCTGTCTATGTAGCCTGCCCACTATTACATTCTCCTGTGTAGCCAAGCAAAAACAGAAACGACTCTGTGCCTACCACTTAATGCAGCTGCCATTTTAGGGTTGGAGAAGGGATTGGGAAGCCCAACTTAAAATTAAGTCAAATGGTAACTGTAAACATTCATAATACCTGACCACTTACTCACAGTGGAGTGACTATTTTAGTCTTAATGCATGAAAACCACAATAAACTTAAAGCTTTCTGACTGTAATCCCGACAGGTAATAGGTAGATAATTTATTTGTTCAGTACAAAGGGAAGCAGGGGGCTACAGAAACACTTAAAGAAATTAGACATTTAAAATAGACACTAATCTCTTATCTTAATCTTAATGACAAACAATCAGAAATTCATGAGTCTGAGAAAGAAAGCAAAAAAACCTGTAATATATCAATACACAAGTGGGATCAATGAAATAGGAACTGAATTTTTAGCGTAGGAAACTAATGCTTAATAAGAGCTCAAGATCACAAGTCACTGCCAAGATAAATCAGTCGGTAAAGCCAACATGAGACCCATTCTAATCAATGACCACAGCTTCTATTCCAAGGGGACGATTTCATAAAGATTAGATGAATAAGTTGCCATTATTTTAATTTTCCAGAAAAAGCAGATAAGATGGACTGCATTTAATTTTCTAAAACAGTAGATTTAATTCATTATCAGAACAATTGTTGGCGTAAGAGGAATACAAGTGGGCATGCAATAAATCTCCAGAACAATTTTAAAATATCCAAAACACATAAGGTAAAATTGGAATAGAATTGGAAATTTTAATTTTTTTTTAATCAAAAAGTTACTTAAATTCATAGAGTCAATTACAATTCAACATAAATGTTCACAATTGAAAATGACTTGGTGAATGTCAGTTGAAACTCAGCAGCTGAGATTCCTCATATAATTCCAGTCAGAGGGGTTTCCCTTCTGCTGCATACATTTATCGTCAACCTGTCTGCCTGTCTGTGGTACACCCTCTATGGAGTTCTGCTGTGTTTCTGCCGGCACTCTTCATGCAAAATGAGATCGACACACACACAAACCCCTGCTATAAAATCAATCCAATTGTATCCCTCCCCAGTCGACAATAGAGCAAAATTAGGGTATGTTTTTCTCTAATTCAGAGTGTCTGTCTGTAGCCCAAAATAGCCCCCTTTACCACGGGAAAGGTGAGCATATGACGCAACAAAACCCGAGTGAGAGCCTGATGATAGAAACAGTTGAAGCCTATTAAATTACAAGCACGTAGTAGTAGAAATAATAATAATAATAATAATAATAATAATAATAAT
>JAOYSI010000026.1:2199396-2213858 GCA_025775065.1 Hiodon alosoides | reverse complement strand
GATTTTATACACCTGTGGCAATGAGACTGAATGAAACACCTGAATTCAATGATTAAGAGGTGTGGCCCAATACTTTTATCCATATAGTGTATATACATACACAGATTAGTTTCTTCACCCTTCACCATCTCCTGAATGATTTTTTAAAGTAACTGGACAGGCAACCGTAATTTCACCAATCACTCAAATGATTGAGGCAGCATAGAGACATGTGGAAGGAATGATCCCCTAGGATAATGCCTGTGATGCTTGTGGAGTGGTAATGTAGGCATTGAGATGCTCCATGTAGACGGTGGTTTTGTTGTCCTCGCAGTTTGGAATGAGGGAGCTAGAGTGTTCTTAAGACTACTTGTGATGCTGGTGATTGATTTGCTGCATCTGAGAGTGATGGATGGTTGGAAGGGGGCTGATGCCCATCCGGTGTGCTGATGTTTGTTCCTAGTCATTAGTCTCGGCTTGATGCTCACATCAAACCAGAATACCTCCAGTACTGTGCAAAAGTCTTAGTGTTTGTTCCCAGTCATTAGTCTCGGCTTGATGCTCACATCAAACCAGAATACCTCCAGTACTGTGCAA
This sequence comes from Hiodon alosoides, assembly GCA_025775065.1. Classification (NCBI taxonomy): domain Eukaryota; kingdom Metazoa; phylum Chordata; class Actinopteri; order Hiodontiformes; family Hiodontidae; genus Hiodon; species Hiodon alosoides. The sequence goes on along the minus strand of JAOYSI010000026.1, from coordinate 2,213,282 downwards.
AAGTCTTAGTGTTTGTTCCCAGTCATTAGTCTCGGCTTGATGCTCACATCAAACCAGAATACCTCCAGTACTGTGCCAAAGTCTTAGTGTTTGTTCCCAGTCATTAGTCTCGGCTTGATGCTCACATCAAACCAGAATACCTCCAGCACTGTGCAAAAGTCTTAGGCAACCGAGCCTTTTTACATAAATGTAGTCTTTGATGTTTATTTTTTGTCTTCTGCATTAGTGTGTCAGTAGAAAAAAAGTAATTTTAGATGTCCAAAAACTCATTTTCTGCCACAGATGGTATGGCCTCCACAGTGGCCTGATCTCAACATTGTTGAGGCTGTTTGGGATTACCTGGACAGAAAGAAGCATGCGAGACAGCCAAAATCTGTAGAAGAACCGAATAAAGTTCTCCAGGATGCTTTGAACATTCTAAATGCTCGACAGTGTACCTAAGGGAATTAATGCTGTTTAAAGGCAAAGGGAGGTCACACCAAATATGGATTTTATTTATTTATTTGTTGTCTTTTATTGTTTACTGCCCTTTATAGTATTTATTTAGAGACATTTAATTTAATTATTTTTCAAAACATTTTAGAGTCATTTTACATGTGCCTGAGACTTTTTCAAAATGGTGTCTCTGTCTTTTCTCCTTGCACGGTTAACCGCAATCAAAAATGTTAAGGAGGGATGGTACAATACTGTGTTGCACACCAGGGCGTGCTCTGTCTAAGGAGCGGACACAAAGCCAAAGTGCTGGGTCGTGACTTTTATAAGCCAATGTAAATTAAAACGTTCTCAAATAAACTCAAATAACTCAAAACTGGAGAAACAAAAAAACACCCATTCGAGTAAGAAAACCAAATTAAAAAAGCTTCTCAGCTTTCAACACAAACTAAAAACCAGATGAAGCAGAGCGTAACCACAGCCATAGTTTTATTGGTGTAAAACCCTTCTCTTTGACAGCGCTTGCTGTCTCTCTTTAAACGTCTTTTAATTACAAATACCTGAGTGTGGTCCAATCAACTCAGCCACCATCAGGTGTGAAAATGAGGTCCTGGCTGTGGGTGTGGCCCCATGGTTTGCCTGTCCGAGGGCAGGTCTCCAGGCTGAGTGCCACAAACACATATACTGAGCGTGAAGCCTCATTGCTGCAATAAACTGAACTGTGTCTTTTGACCTTAATGCTCTAGGACAAGCTGCAGCAAGTGTCTGGGTAGGTCAGTGTTGCTAGATTCAGATGTTCAGCAAAACACATACAGCGTTTTAGGAGATGAATTACACTAGACTATCTATAAATGCAACAAGGACAAATTTCAACTATCAATGTTCATTTGTCCTGTTTAAGATATAGAATCTATGGTTATATGCTTAGAAATTGTTCAAGGAGGGTTTGTACTGAGGGGAGAACAATCAAGGTTTATATGAGCATTTGGTATTCATTATTCATGTAATCTAAGGGTAGGGGGTTTTAATGATAGATCTTGAATTGTGGTGATGTCTGTAGCATAGCAATATCGTTCACAATTTCCTAGACCCATTTATCGGACATTGCATTGCAGGCGGATGTTTCTGTGAAGAGCTGCGCCTTGCAGGACATTTTAAAGAATGCCTTTGTGTTGTTTTTTTTCAGCCGCTGTAGCCTACACCATGACATATGTGTTTGCGTAAGTCCCTCGTACTCAGAACCCAAAAAAGCTTGGAATATATTTCTGACGTCACAGACCTGTGGAGATTTAGTCCCACGAGTTAAGGAGCTATATTTGTTTCGTCCGTTAGAGGTAACGTTTATTCTGTATTCCAGTGTTCCTAGTATAAGCCGCTCTAGCGTTAGAACGAGATGGATTTCACAGACTCTGTCAGAAACATCTCTGTGAGCTGTGTGTTTACTTGGAACTCTTCTTAGAATGGGCTTCTGTGTTGTGGTTCATATCAATGCATTCAGCGTTGGTTTATAGTTTCAAATACGAATCCGAAGCTAAAGGAAACGCACTCATCTGTGACTATACTGGTGTGGGGGCGTTTCTGGAGACACATACGCACTGTTCCAATTTATTTTGCTGTGAAACCTTGTTCACTTCCTTGGGGAATATTAAGCAGTTATGGTATAATGTAGCACTTTTTTCAAACAAATTCAATATTTTAGCAATTTCTCGACTTACATGTATTTATCTGAAAAAGGTATGTGGGGGGAGTCTTTGTACATTGTTAACCTGAAGATGTATCACAAGCGTTTTTTGGACAGTGCAGCTGTGACCTGACAGACCTCTCTCTTCCCTTGCTGTGTGCCAGATCTTCCACATGACCTATGACCTGGCCAGCGCAGTGATGCGGATCTTCAACCTGATTGGCATGATGTTGCTGCTGTGCCACTGGGACGGCTGTCTGCAGTTCCTGGTGCCCATGCTGCAGGACTTCCCCTCCGACTGCTGGGTCTCACTCAACAAGATGGTGGTATGAGCCCTGTCTGTCACTGTCTCCGTAACGAGAAACCAGTGTTAGCGTCGCTAGAGTGCATTATTGCATTCAAGTTACCCACAAAATAAATCAATTGTCGCGAGACAAAAAAAAAAAAAGTTTCAAATCAAAGCTGATTGTATTGAATGAAATTAAAGAACTTAATTTAAAACTTTTTTTTATGAATTGAAAGGAACATTTTGAATGAAACTGAATTACTATTTCCAAGGGAAATAACTAACCACAGTGTGCCTGCTTTTCGTACCCGTTGCTAAATTATATGTGTTACATGGGGATTTGTGCATATGTTCTCACCAACTGCAGCTCCCCTCTGAGTTCGTCCTGTGTCCTTCAACTCAGTCTGTTCAGGCATTCCAGGGCTTTATTGGCGCTAAAAGGAATCCTTGTTCGGGGGTTTTCGTCATTGCAGTCGATTTTTAGCGACTTTAGCGAGTTTCATTGCTTGAAAGCCCAGCAGTACCAGTCATTGGTAGGTATAAAAAGGCCATAGAAACATTACTTCTGGAATCAATGTGCTCAATCTGTTTATGTTTATCATTACGTATATTATGATCACATTCATCATTTACCTACCTACATGATTTCCTGTTATTATAATTATTTTTTGTTTACATTAAAATGCCTGAAGCAGTATATAAGCACTGGGCTGAAAATATAACTGATATCTACAGCTGAGGGTCGATGTACAGTGTGAATATCTTCGTAAATTTCAATCTGGCAAATGTGGTTAGCTACCAAACGATCTATGGATATATTAGGAAGCACCTTTTGAACAGTTTTAAAATCTTTATATCCAGAACACAAATTCTGTTGCTAGGTGCCTTACGCAAACATGTCAGGCAGATAAAATGTAACCTAAACAGCAAACTAAATCAAGCTTCGCCTGGCAGTTATTTCATAAATTTGTTTGTTTTTGTGATTTAATTGGATTCGGTATTCAATTTATTCATTGTCAAATTCTAATTGAATCAGTTTGGATCAACATCATGTCTATGGCACTGTGATTATGAAAATCGTATCAAAAAACATCTCCGTAAAATATTTTATTCATTACTTGTAATTAAAGCTAATGGAATAATCAATTTAGTCAATAATTTTTAGTTAATCTTATACAGGTTCTGCAGGCTCCCTAGGCTCTCTGAAAAGTTTTCATCCAGACAATCTGATACAGGTTAACAGGGAGAAAGAAAAAACTGCTTTCATTTGCACAAAGTTGAAAATGTTTGTATTCTACTGAATTTCCCCCAGTGTGGTTGGATTCTGAAAAACTCAACAGTTTTAAAACGATAGCAGTATTTACACCCACCTGGTACAGGGGAGGATGATAACAGAGAGATGAAAGTGAGGAAACTGGGGATGGGAATGCACTGTCACTCCTGTCCTTTTTGTTCCCTTTCCAGCGTAAGATAAAGGCAAGCTGTTTATAGCTCTGTCAGTCCGTCAGCTTACGCCATCCACAAAAGCAACAACACCCAGACCTAGCGCATTAAGCCACATTTCAATTTGAGTTGATCAGACTTGGCTTGATGGATCTCTGGCATAGATTTGTCATTTCAAGATACTTTGCTGGGTACATCTGAGAGTTTCACTACATGCCTGTTTATATTTTTTTAATACAGTAAGGATGTCCAGTCTTTTATCCAATCAATCTGAGTAACTTCAACAAAGATTTTAATGAAGGAATACTTTTTTTTCCATGTTAAAATAGGAATAATTTAAAAAGTTGTGAGAATTTTATCATTCCAAAATTCAATCTGCTTGTGTAATTATTAGCTGTTTAATTATTGAAACTAGTCAGATTTTCTGATCTTCTGATTTCAAATTTTCAGTGACCTTTCAAAAGAAAAGAACATGTAATCACAGTTTGATTAGTCTCTTGATCTCCTTGGCTTAACTGAGGATTTGAAATCAGATCAGTATTGTTTTTTTCGAGGAATGCAAATAGATTACAATTGCTGACAGCTCATAAAAACCTTAGGATGTGGTTGACCCAATAAAGCATTTCTTCCGTGATACATTTTTATTTGAAATTTTTCCCCGATCGTTAGTTAAATAGCAGCTTCAGCAGACAACACTGCTGAATTAGTTAAAGGTTATTCAGGTTTGTTCTATACTTTCAATAACTTCTCTAGCTTTCAATATGACAGTGGAGTTCAGTCTTCTACAGTACATGGTATCATCTGTGGTCTTATCAGGTTTCCCCTTAAAAGCTTTTTTTCACCGGAACATGCCAGCTGATCACTTAGTAGTATCTCTAACCGCGAACACTGAGATGTGTCTCGTGGACTCACTGCTGATAGCTCTCTGTCCGTTCCCAGTGATCTCCACAAGACGGACTGACAGACAGACAAAACAGAAATGACCCACAGACACTCATGCAAACAGTGCCAACACTTTAGATTTACCATGCATTGCCATAGACTGTTTGTTGTAGTAATATTTATTAGTGATGGAAACCATATAAATTTTATACAGTGCCAATATCATTAAATGTCTGAAATGTCTTAAGTATCTCACATTAAGTTTTTCAGTTTTTTTCTAAATTTAAACACATCATACTTTTCTCTGACCTATTGAAGGGTTAGGTTGGATATGCATGTACGATGATCACTGTGAGGTAACATAGCAACAGTAAAATAGTTAACAAGCCGGCTATCACAGACTAACAATATCTGTAACTACGTAGGGAGGGCCAATCTGAAAGAACAGCTAATGGCTCTGATAAAAAGCAGTGACATGTGAAAGAAGTCAGAAGAAGACGATGTTGTCACATTTGCATCGACATTATGTCACCTCTGTTGAACACAAGGGCAATACCTCAAACTTATCTAGATAAGCTGAGTTCTGCAAATGCAGGCTAGTAGTAAGTTAGTAGTAATACAAGCTTTGATAAGCTTAATATGGAAAATAAAGAAAGGAATTTTAAAAATTATCTGTACTGCATCAAAGTTTCTGCATGGCTAAAAGGCCTAGGCCTCTAAGCAGTGTTTAAGCATGGCTTCAAAGCCCTCCCAGGCTCCCCCACTGTATCATCACCAGATCTTCAGCCCTTTGTTTGTTTCAGCTCACTGATGTTGTTCTTCCGGTCTATCGCAGACAAGGTTAGAATTTGCTGCATCACCAAACTTCACCACTTCCAGCTGTTGTGGTGAGGACTGAGTGACATCGTCTCTCTCCACAACCGAGGACTTTTTGTCGATGTTGCTCGCATCCCTTTCCCCACTCCAAGGGGAGGGCTGAGGCATCTCTCTGGTCCCAGGCATAGTGTGCTGCTGCCATCTGGTTGCACACTCATTATCTGCTTCCACCGCTGTAGCGGCATATTCATCCTTTCAATCATCCCACTGTTAACACCAATGTAATGTCTCAGGGGTTCCGGCTATGGTGTGGTTTGGACGCCGGTCTCTTATGTCACTGTGTGGAGACGTTTCTGCATTACTATAAGGCCCAGGCCTCTAAGCAAGGCTTCAGGGTTGCTATAGGATTATTATCTTATTATCTTTACTGGATTCAACATAATCTAAACAGTTCATTTACAAGATTTTACACATCAGAGCCCATCAATAGCAATTACAGATTTTACTTGTTATTCAATTATGTACAAATAATTTCTAGTATTTCCTATACTTTCTAATAGGCTGTATTTTTTCTTAGATAACATAACAAATTGCCAACTAATTTGTGAATTAGAATCAAATGCAGCTTAAACTAGCACAATCAACCTGTTAATTACAGCATTGTAGAGAGCTACTAATTTCTTGCCAAAGTGACACATTAATCCCAGAGAGGAACAGTAAGGCACTTTTAATGCAAGAAGAGCAGGGCCATTTTAATGCTTTCATTTTCATGCAGACTGACCATGACAATGTGGATTTGTCTCTCCCACTTGTCATCCCTTTACCTCTGGATGTAAGCCAACCAGGAAACAGAAATGTTCTTTTTGTGAGGGTTCCCTGCTAGACATTAGGTTTATGTCTTCATAAAGCTCCTTATAATACTTTGGCAAAACATTTCTATGATATTCAACTCCAGCTTGTCTAATTTGCCACTAGTAGCTGATTCCGTGTCCCATTGTCCAGGAAACCAACTTCTCATCTCAATGATCAACGTCTTAATTGAGATATACATTACTCTACACAAAGGACATAGTATCAAATGAAGCATCTCTTTGCCTCTTGAGACACTGTAACACCATGTTGCACAAACAGCCTATCCATCCTCAGAATGAGGCTGTAATGAAACGGCTGAGGACCTCTGGGCTCATTTCGTAAACGGTAATTCGTAAACGGAAGGAATTTGTTGTTTGAAGCCATTCACCCTGTTGCCATAAGCCCCTAATGATATTACAGAGCAATTTCCTGCTGAAGGAGTGCAATGCATCAATGGACGAAGGGGTAAATGGTAGCAACCAATATATTTTGGTAGGAAAGAAAAACTCCTAGCACAAAACAAGTGTGGGGTTCTGTCAATGCTAAACTAAAAACTGTGGGAAAAACTCATGTTTTAAATGTGTTTCTCAGTTTTCAGTAATAATGTGTTGTGTCTCTGATCCGCTTAAGTTCTCTATTAACCCAGCAATGGATTAAATCAGTATAAAGTTGGTCAACATTTATGTGTCTGCATATGACTAACAACTAGTAACTGTATTTTATCATGCCCATATGAACAAGAATGCATAAACATTATCTCGGATTTAAGCAATTTATTAGAGCAATCAATGTTTTAGAGTGATCAATGTATTATAGCCATCGGTGTATCCAAGAAATTGAGTTATTAGTGATCAATTCATGTGAATGATTAATGTATTAGATCGTTTTATTAAATGTATTCTTAAAATTACCAATGAATTAGAATGATTAATGTATTGGAGTTATGATTGTATTATAGCTATTTATGTTTAGGTGCGATTAATGCATTAGAGCAATCAATGTGTTAGAACAGAGGCAGAGAACCCAGGTCCTCGACATCCACAGTTTCTGCAGGTTTTTAACAACTAGTATACACCTGGATACACCAGGTAAAATAATTTCTGATTACAAATAATTGATTCAGTTAAATATTGAAGATGTGAGGTGGAACAAAAATCTGAAGATGCTGTTGAGGACCAGGGTTCCTTAACCCTGCATTAGAGTAATAAATGTATTAAAGCCATCACAATGTATAAGAGCAGGGGCATAAAACTCATATTTCTCACAGACTGCATGGTCTACTGGTTTTCCAGCTACCTTAATACTAGCAACTCATTTTACATGAGTTTAAAGGAATACCAGCATACCTTGTGGCCCATGAAGACTGGAGTCAGACACCCTTGTTTTAGATGGATTCACTTTTATTTTCTCCTGCCTACTAACAGTAGGCCTGCCCCTGCCCCTTGTTACCGGGACTATCCCTGGAGTTCTTCTCTCCCTTTGCTTCACCCTTTTACCAATGCCCCAAATGCCAGTCTAGGTCGCAATCTTGGCATATAGAGCCATTCTGAAACCAGAAGTCAGCTTGAAAGAAATGACTTATGATGTAAAATAGGAACTGGTTCCTGTGGCTATTCTCCTTCTCATCCCCCCACTAAAAACACAAAGACTTCATAGAAATGATGTCTTTCTTTGTAATTACAACACTTTGTGTGACATTGTGCTGTACAGGGAGTAGAGAGGAGCTGTTCGTATGGGTCTGCGAGTAGATTTTATGTAAGATTTTTGTTCTCTTGAAAGAAAATAAGAACACGAGAGAGTCTACTATTCTTTCAGGATTTTGCTAATGAAGTCCTACTGACATTTTCCATGATGGTTTTTGAGAGGGTGCACTTACATTGCTCTTTCTATCCTATCTTCTGGCTTATAAACTATAAGGTACGGAGGGCTGTCAGTGTAACTGCAATATGATAATAGCAAGTTCATAGCCGAGATTAACTATTTATCTAAAGAAACGCTAGGAACACAATGCCACACGTTGAACTGTCTGGATATCAACAGCGTGATGAATGGCGTTTACTGCTTGGCCTGTTAGATGGTGGGGCTGGTCTGTTACACGGTGGCGCTGGCCTGTCACAAGGGTAGTCAGAAGGGCAGATGATTGACAGTAATGCAAGGGGAGAGTGGTAGCGCATCCAAAACTGAGATGTGCCCGCTTCATCACAGCACTGTGTGACGCCCGTTTACCTCTGCTGGGAAACCACGGGTGCCCGTGTGAGGAGCGACAATCAGCTCTCAGCCTGCAGACTCTGTCGGAAAAGAGGGAACCTCTCTGCGCAAGGGCAGAGTCCGACCAGATCCCATTCTGGTCAGTATATATGACAATGTTGCACAGGAGCGAGTGGATCGATTTGAAAGAACGTTTGGTCATCTGTGCTGAGATTAAAACGTATATCAAGGGCACTTTCTGTGCTAGAACAAGTGTAGTCAAGCATCATGAAGGTTTAAAGGCTGGACGAAGGCTGTAAATCCAGATAAGACAAAGTGAACAGGGTCTGCACTGGGCTATCTGTCAACTTTACTGCATGCAGAGCTTTATCCGGGGATATTTGTTTGGCTTATCGCTCTTTTGCCACACGTCAATTCTTTCATCGGGTTTTCATAGAGCTTTTTCGCACCTCATAATTCAAATGTGGTTGGATTTTGTACACTTGACAAATTTAAACCATTGAATGCAGTTTTTTTAAAAGTACTTAAGCACTTGCTCTGATGACCACTAGTTGCAGCTGTTTTCCCTGAAGCCTGACTGCTTTGTTCAGTAATGAATTCTTTGTGCCGCAAACCCTGAGAAGGGCGAACTATCATGCAGCCTGACTCGTCCCCCTGCCTAGCGGATTTCCATGTGCGGCACGGCCAAAACGGCAAACTCTTCATATCTCTTTGACAATCTGCCATTGTGCCTACTTTGCTGGCCAGTTCGCCCACCCAGCATTCTGACGGGTGACGGGATATCTGCAGATTGGGCCCCCGAAGGAGGCCCGGGGCACAGTGGCAGGGCTGTTTAAGGACATGCTGTTCCTCATCTGTTCCTTCGGTTTAAGCCTGTCCGTCCCTCCCTCATGCAGTCCCACCCCCATAATTCCCTGTATGCCAGATATTATCCTTTCACATGACTTCATTTCTGACCGTAGTTTTCCCACTTTTTTTCTGCTTAATTCATCCTTAATAAGATGGAAGTCAATGGCTAAGGAAGTAGTTTATTCAATTAATTTTTTTTCTTCCAGGCACCAGAGCAGTAATCCTGTCTGCAAATCATAGGAGAGCATAGGACATGACTGATAACATTCCTCTGCAAATATAAACAGACTGTACGCCACAGTTCCCTGTTTAAGGAGAGCAACATATAATTTGCGTTCTATGGGGAATTACGGAGGACAGCCAGTGCGTACAGAGCGATATTAAAAAGGCACAATTAGTGCCTCTTTGTTATGGGCTGGAGAAAATCAGTTCTGGCCGAGGAGTGCAATGTAACGATTCACTTTGTTTAACTGGAAAAAAACTGCCCGATGTTATTTCCCAGAGATCCTGATGCCCTGCTTTCCTCTTGACCTCTGTGTAGAATGACACCTGGAGTGAGCTGTACTCCTTCGCCGTCTTCAAGGCCATGAGTCACATGCTCTGCATCGGTTATGGGCGGCAGGCCCCGGAGAGCCTATCCGATATCTGGCTGACCATGCTGAGCATGATCGTGGGCGCCACCTGCTACGCCGTGTTCATCGGCCACGCAACCGCTCTCATCCAGTCCCTCGACTCCTCCCGCCGGCAGTACCAGGAGAAGGTAGGTGCCTCCTGCTGAATGCCTGTCTGTGCGTACCCTTTCATGCCAAGGTCCTATGGTTCTATTCATTTTTTGCAGGTAGATCACAGTGGCTTTGTTACCAGCAGAGGCCAACCTGGTGGTGGCACCATTTTTATAGCGCAGTTAGCACTTAGTTCTGTAATTTCCATTGGTAATGTGGCAACCTTTGTTTACAGCACACAGCAACAAAACAATTCCTTCATAAAAGCATTGTTTTGTCTTTGTGGTTCCCCAGACGGCCTTTTTTTCTCTTTTCCACGGTAGGTTTCAGTATGACTCAGAAGGAGGAGGAGCCGTTCCGTTTATGCCCTCTATTGCAAAGCTGTTGCGTGTCTAATGGGAAATTGTATTCATTTTAAATCTCCGTCCTTGCCTTAAAGACATCACTGAGGGTCGTCGCTGTGACGGTCAGTTAGACGCAAAGCAAAGTAAATGTTGAAGTAACATTTTTTGGAATAAAAAATGTTCACAAATGTTCACAAAGGGGAAACGGAGATGTAGACCCCTTCGCTGGCCCACATATAAAATGTGCATAACTGTAGCGTCATAACAGTCTGGAAAGCCATGAAGCATTAAAGGTTGCAGGAGATTGTGTTGTTTTGGTTTGAAAAATTTCTGGTTGAAAGCTGGTTTAAGCTGCTCGGCCAGAGGAAATCTGAGTATCCTAAAGGCTGGGCACTGTTATTCTTGAGCTTACAAGTTAAGGAGCCCCTGCAGCTTTGGCGTATTGGTTCTGGTGTCTCGCGTCTCCAGCGAGAGATGTGAAAGGTGTACTGAGCATGGAATAACAGGCTGTCAGAAGAGATGGGCTGTAAATCAATCCTCAGGCATCTGTTGTCTTTCCACCCAAATTGCGAACTGCTGACATTAACAATTTTTTTTTTTAATCGTCTGAAATTATCCAGAGCGAGAGAAATGTGTCTATTTGCGTAGACCTTTGGGTCGTTACAAATGTGCATTGTTGTTACAGTTTGGAAGAGAGTATCGAGGCCAGTGCAAATGTTTCCAAAACATCTCATTTCTTATAGTTAACGGAGATACCAAAGAGCCAGGCTGTGGAAATAGCTTGTTTTCATTACTTTTCATTAAACGTGACAGCTCATTATTTAAATGTGCCTTTTTCCTCTTTCCATTGAACAAACCCAGTCAATACAGATGTTGAGTGCATCTGAGTGGAAATCTCAGAGAGACACTGAGTGTCTGAGATAATTCTTCATTGCGCATTGCCAGGACTCGAGTCTCGGCGCACAGAGCCTACTCACCATGGTGCTTTTTTGGCCTGCTATTGCACTCAGGGGTAGGGAAGCGGGGGGGTTGTCACTTATCTGGATGGGCCAATGGATTTCAAAGGTTGTGTTCCACCAAACAGAAAAGAGGGGTAGCGTCACTGTGATGTAGAGTCTGACCGGCCGGTAGGAAATTGATGAGGCAGCAAACCAACGTAGTGTTGGTGTCCTCCTCAAGGTGATGTAGCCCCTCGCTTGCCTGATTTTAGTGCCGCTGTCCTTGATGGCTGTCTGACAGGCTCAGCCAATACTGGGTAACCGAGGGCGTTTGCGTTCTATCTTGTAGAAAACAAAAAAACACTCACCGACTATGCTGCACAATTCCTAATGAAATTAATCGCACTTATTTTTTGAGTCTTTTTTTTTTTGAGCCTCTGTTTTTATTCTTTTAAAACAGAGAATAATGGTTTGGGCTTTACTGATAAAATGAAGTCTGTAAAATAACAAGAAACCAGTGCATTATGCAAAAGCAGTCAGCTTATTTCAAGTCAGAGGGGATGCTGTTCACAGAGACAGCATGTAAACCCAGCATTGGTCCTCTCTAAAATGAAGTCATCTCACACTTTTATAAGCGTTGTGTCAGATGGAAGCTCCCCCCCTGCAGTGTCCCTCACTGTTTCCATGGGTTATCAGCCACTGTCCACCTGCCTGGAAGTGTTCCACAGGCAGTGCGACCAGCCAGTCAGAGGAAACAGAATGCCCTGTTTGCCCTCCACGTCCCCACATGCTTGTATTATCCACAACGGACAGCCTCTGTGAGCCATTGTGGAATATTTATGGTGCATTTAGTCAGTGAACAATAGCGTCTCCTATGGGTGGTGGGCACTTTAATTCAGGCAAACTGACAAATGGACCTGCAGTGACGCGTGTTGCCCTGACCCCATGAACGTTCCCCGATTCCGGTTTCCATCACCTCTCAACAAAGTAGATGGGGGTTAACACCCGTTCATCACATATATTGGCAACCAGGGGCAGGCTTTACAACCATACATAAAATCAAAGTGTTTGCCATGATTAATCTGAGGAGGAAGGCAGGCGAAATTTTCAAAAAGTATGACGGTGATTTTTATACTATTTTGATTGGGAGAATGACAGGGTGCCTAGTACAGGTACAGGCATTTGTCAATTTAGGCATTCGTGGGTCCCTGCAACACATACCTGTTTTGGACTGCCTGCCTGCCTTCACTGAACGTTCTTTTCCTGAAATGCAGCATGAGTTCACTTCCAGAAGCTAGTTAAGACAGCACAATGGTGACTGGGAGAGGGCAAAGTGAAACAGCTTAATATATCAACAAAGCTCACATAATTCGTAATAGTGTACCAAAATAAACCAATTCATACATAGAGTAACGGTGATACAGTCATTCGTCATTTTCCTTCTGAGTGTCATTTAGAGTGAGTGTTTCAGTGCGTGTTTTGTTGTGTGCGAGTTTTCCAGGCCTACACACAATCAGTACTCTCTGTTTGTGCATATTTTTCATTTTTGTTTTAAGTTTTGTTTTAGGATGTATGATCTGTATTTGCCAGTTGAGATAAAGTGAGTCACGGCAGAGTGAATTACAGCTGCTTTGGGGCAAAACGCAACAGGACGGCAGCAGTTCTGCCCAGCAGGCGGGGTCGCCTACTTTGACTGACAGATGCAGTTATTAATCATCTCCAGAGGTTTTCACTCCGGCTGTTCCTAAGCTCACCCCGCCGTGTTGTCCTCACGGGGGCTGTTACCCTTTGGACCTGAGAGTTCCTGTCCTTTCTGTGTAATATTTAACTTGCCAGTGTATTTCTTTATTTTGCACGTGACTGTCCCCCGAAGCAATTTGTCTCCTTACCACACATCCAATTATAACTTTGATCCACCCGAGGAGTGCCGCTGTTCATGTGGCTCAGAGCAATCAGTCCTGAAAGAAATGCGATCTGGAATTAAGATGGCTGATGTTTAAAAGCAAAACAGACATGCCTGAAAGTAGAAGTGTGCTACCTACTTTAACCAGCGATGTGTCTTATGTCCTCCCCGATTTGTTCCGCCTGTTTTAACCAGCGATGTGTCTTATGTCCTCCCCGATTTGTTCCACCTGTTTTAACCAGCGTTTGCATCAGACCAACTGACGTAGATATGGGAAAACATTTCCTTGTTTAAATGAATCTGACCCGTTGTTGGCTGGTCAGATTTAACTGGTCAGTGGGCCATGATTGAGGGCTCATTGCTGGCCCCTGCTATATTCTCTTTGCCGCAAGTGTGACACAGTGCAATGTACACTATTTATTTCTTTTGTATTCTGAATGCTTACACGTGGACCTGGATGTTTTCATTCATTCACACATAAACTAGAGCAGCCCAGTGTTTTCTATCTGGTAAGACACTACTGTTGTACA
>JAOYSI010000026.1:2186109-2199296 GCA_025775065.1 Hiodon alosoides | reverse complement strand
CAGAAATGTCCAGCTTTAAATTGGGAAAACTGTAAGATTTCTGTGTGTTGCTTTTCTATCCTCTTGAACAATACACTTACCTCATCCATTACAGACCATAATATATGGTTTCACACGCATGGTCAGACAGAATATAACTCAACCGTTGCTTGCTTAGGTCAAATTAATTGCAGAGTAATTCCCCGATGTTAAGTTAGCCTTTAACCTTTTGGAAGTAGCTACTTCTCCTGCCTCACCTCAAAAAGGGCATTCATTTTTGCTGTACTCACTTGTCTTCTTAATTTGTGTATAAACACACTAAACACAAAAAAAGTAAGTCGTTTTTTTCCCTTTTCTTAAACGTCAGTTGGAAATCTGCAGCCACTAGGAATAGAAAGCCTCAATTCTATAAGAAGAAACTGGATGGTGAGAAAAATAAACTGATTTATGGCGTTGAAAAAAGGTGGCATACTACAGCACAAACAGTTTTTTCTAAACCTGGTTAGGCCCTGCAGGGCATGCTGGACCTGAGAGTGGAATCACTGTGCATGTTTCTAAATGAGGTGGTTAGAGAAATATCCCGGCCTCTGCATGCGTCCTCACTCAACATAAATCACGAGGGAACCTTAACCCTGCGCTGCTCTGAGATCAGCAAAGCGAATGTGCTCACAATAGAAGGAACCGGTTGGGGAAGAGGTGGGGCCGTAAGATGTAAATGAATTATACTGCCGCACGGCTGTCTGCTCTGAACCCAAATTAGAACTGTTCAGCAGGGAGTCGGAGTGCTTCTGATACGCTTGGAAGATTGATCGTTTTCTCTCCTTGGGACCTGCCAGTCTGAGTACGGTGGAAAAGAGAATAACTCTACTCTACACCTAGACCAAGATATGACGCGACTGTTAAAACGCAGTCACTGAATGATTTGTCTTAAGGCCTCATGTGCCAGAAATGAATAGCCTTTTCCCCTGAATGTCTTTTATTTACTCTGAAATTACTGACATGCTTTTTTAAAAGGTTACAAGGGATTTTTTTGAATAAGTTTTGTTCTTTAACTTAATTCTTATGACATTGCTCACATTTATTTTCCCATTTTAACACTGCAACATACTATTTATTATTATTTTTATTTATTACTGTTATTATTATTTACTATACTGTAACCAGACTATATTTATTTAACATTTTACTCATTTAGTGGGATTAGTTTATCCAGAGCAACGTACATTTTAGGAGTTAACGCACAATAACAGATACAGATACTGATTTTCTATTAGCAGTCTTTGAATGAAAGTGAATATCAGGCAATGAGTGGGGAGAGTAAAAAATAAAAAAAGTCCACCGAGAGAGAGTGAAATCAGAGTTTGGCTGGTTGAATAATCAGAATCAACCGCAGTTGTAGATCATATTTCCCTAATTTGTGTTCTGGCACACAGGAAACTAAAGGGCCTGGTAAGAGCTGTATCACTGGCCCTGGGCGCCTGTGGTGAGGCTTCTGTGCTGCGCTCTGCCGTTCTGCAGTGGTGACTCACTGCTCAGTTCTAACAGCCCATTAGCAAGCCGTCCCTGATCCAGCAAGGCACGACAGAGATATCTGCTCATGTAAAGCCCCCCCCCCCCGAATGACGAGGGCATGGCGCGGCCTCCCCAAGGATTTCGCAGGAAGACCATTATCAGCCGGTGTGGCCGTTGAATTATTCAGTTTAGCTCATTTTTTCCCCTCTCTGTTCTGGTAAATTGGAAGGGAAGGTCACATAGTTGTTGTGGATCTTCTCATAGCTGTGCCTTCACAGTGGTTTAGTTCCTCTCTATGTTTATCTAACCATTGTCACATATCTCAAACGCGCTGGCATCCTCCTTTTTTCACTGGAGCTGATCATTGCATTGTGTTCGTGCAGCAGTAATTTTGACACAAAGCTGCATTACATGGTTTAAATGAAAACATACAGGGCTCCATTGAAAAGCATTTTTTTCTTTTTTTTTTCTTTCCATTTTTGGAGCCAAAACAGGGATCTGTTGATAGGTCATAACATAAACTAAACTCGGTCCAAATAGGGTTTTCAATTGGTCTCATGCTTCATAAATAAAGTAAACTAAAAGGCCACCAATTAAGATTGTGTTTCTTCCTTTCTTTAAAGGATCTATTCAGCATCCAGTTGATGATATCCATGGTTGCCCTATGTCATAACATAAGTGTCACCAATAGCCAGCAGCACCACAGCGCATCTTGATCATTGATCGTTTCTGAAAGGATTAGGACTGGGTCTGGGATCAAACTTTGGCTTTGGGCAAGATTTATGGTTGGGGTTGGGTTAGATTCAGGCTTTCAATTTGGAGACGGCGTACAGTTGAGGGTTAATGAGGCTTATGCAATAACTTACAAACTTACAAAACAATTACATGGTCAAAATGTACGTGTTTAAAGAAATGACTTTTCCCAGAATCCTGTGTTCGCTGAAAGCTTATGGTGTCAATTGTACTGTTTACTTGTAGTGTCAGTAATGTTTCTTAACTACTACTCAGTGACAGTGGTGCTAAACTCTTATATCAGAAACTTTGAATTATTCATGCTAGCTCTCATTAGCTACCTGGATCCATTTGTCTGTGAACTAAAAACTGATTTTCTTTGACTTTTTCATTCACTCTCTCCACAGTACAAGCAAGTGGAGCAGTACATGTCCTTCCACAAATTGCCGGCTGACTTCCGACAGAAAATCCACGACTACTATGAGCACAGATACCAGGGCAAGATGTTTGATGAGGAGAGCATCTTAGAAGAACTAAATGAGCCTCTGAGAGAGGTGAGACAGGACTGGGTGTGACGCTCATCAGGACTTTTATTCGGGTGGAATTGTTAAAAACTGAAAAAAAATATTACCCATGTAGCAGTGTTCCATATTTGGTACATATAAAAGGCAGGCTAAAGAAAATGTTCAAAAAGAAGTGACTCCTAGAGAACAATGAAAGAGCACATGGGGTGAGCAGTGCTATCAGCGGAGCAGGAGGCCAGTTTCAGGACTAGATGCAGCCCATAACCAACGGAGGGTTAGGAACCAAGGAACATTCATCTATTTGTTGTTGAATTGACAGGGGTAAGCTAGTGCAGACAGTCAGCGTAGAACCTGATGTCTATGAAAACCACAAGATTCCTGGAAGTCTCTTAGAAAGTCACTGCACGACTGGAAAAGAACTGGAGCAGGGACAATTTAGCAATGATCTGGGGGCCTGAACTGGGTCACTGTTACTGGACAGGGTGACTGAAGTGTGGAAATTTAAAATTATGGGTCCTAATATTTTAATACCAGTGGGTTACATGGTTTAGGATACCGGGGGTAGAAGGAGGGTTAGGTGAGGGGTCCAAGTGGTTTTTGGGAAGAGGGGGGCTCATCTTACAGAGAGGAGCAAGAAGATTACATTGGACAGGTTTCCGGTTGGTAAGTTAGCATTAATGAGTCAGAAGCTGGTGCAAAGGTGAAGATGGATGGAAGACCAAGTTTTCGGCCACTGACGGACAAACTGGATGGAGATTTGATGGTTTCAGTTGGTATCAGCAACTTTATCTCTGAAGAAGGTGACAAAATAATCTGCAGTTCTACTGCAAATAAACTTTAAATAACTGATACTTATTTTCTATTATGAGATGTAACGTGATTCATGACTTGTGGCTGCCAGGTAGTTGTTGTTCACAACCAATACACACAAAAAAAGAAACAAAGAAAAAAAAAACTTATTGTGCAAATATCTAACCTATTGTGCTTTGGGATAACAAAAAACGAATTTAAAAATAGATTTTTTTTTTTAAATAACTGAAGTAAAATTACATAACGTATAGTTAAAGAAGCTGAAGATTTAGCATCACACCAATATTGCACAGTTCAACCTAGTTTCTCTCCCTTCCTCCAGGAAATCGTTAACTTCAACTGCCGCAAGCTGGTGGCCTCCATGCCCCTGTTTGCCAACGCTGAGCCCAACTTTGTGACAGCCATGTTGACTAAGCTGCGTTTCGAGGTCTTCCAGCCCAAAGACTACATCATTCGGGAGGGTACCATCGGCAAGAAGATGTACTTCATCCAGCACGGGGTTGTGAGTGTGCTGACAAAAGGCACCATGGGCATGAAGCTTTCTGATGGCTCCTACTTCGGAGGTACATTTGTGAGTGTGTACACAAGTGTTGCCAGAGTGAATTTGTGCACGACTCCATCCTGTGGAGTTTGCTTTGAGATAAAACTCATTTTTGTGAGGTCTGAATTGGTCGGTTTTCCGAAGCAATCGGACATCCTCTAAACCAGTGGTTCTCAACCCATGTGGGCCGCATTCACACACACACACACACACACACACACACACAAAATAATAATGTATAAGACATTGAATGAAACAAATGCATACACGGAAAAACTACAAACTACAGAACCTGCCAAATGAACACACTGACATTACAAATATACTAAATAATTAAGAACAAATTAACAAATTAAAGCTTGAATGGAGACATATGAAAGTGATAGAAATCGGGCCGCCGGTCGAGAACCGGTGCTGAAAGCGGTCAAATTATAACTTAACTAATAGTACAGTCATTAGACAACAGTGTCTCCAATCCGGAGGTTGCATTCTAAGCAAAGTTTTTGGTGTCTGTCATGAAAACTTATAAGCAGGTTGGCATTCAAAAGAGTAAGATATAGAGCATTTCCTTTGCTTTAGTGAGGAGTCAGAGACAGCGCACTGGCATTGGTTTGTATCTCGTGTCGTGTGTCCCCCTCGTGCCAGTTTGTCCCAGTTTCTGAGGCTTCCCTCAGAGCCTGTTAGAAGACCCAGATGCACTGTGGGTCCAGAAGGGCAGTGGTTTTTGTGTCTCGGGGGCCAAAGCCAAGGGTATTTTTGACATCAAAATCTGTGACTCAAAGTTAAGTGATGCTGTGAAAAGCCATGAGCCATCCGTCCTGAAGCCATCCATGCTGAAGCCATCCGTGCTGAAGCCATTCGTGCTGAAGCCATTTGTGCTGAAAATGCAGAAAACATATGGCTTATTAATTGCTCCCAGCTAGCTGTACGGAACAGCTGATCTGTAATATCCGACACTGTCCCTTATGGCACTGAAAAGGGAACATTTTATCACACATGGGAAGCTAAACACACTCTTCGTACATGTTTGATCGGATGTGATTTTTGTGGCTGGGTAAAAAAAAAATCTAAAAATTATCATTTGTTAATTGCCGATGTTCTGTCTGACATCTTCCAGTAAAAGAAAGCAGGTTGCTTAAACATGCAGCTGGTTGGTTTTTCTAACAGCACGATGTTAGAAGCCAGGCACAAGACCTTTCCGGAACAAACTGAGTTTTTATTTGGTTCGGAGAGACCAATCAACCTCAGAGGACAACGATTGTCAGACAAAGTCCAGTAATGTGGGAGAGCAGACAGACAGCTCAGCAGTAAACCAGCCAGAGGCTGTACTATGGCAACTTTGATTTATAGTCTGGAAAGCTGCCTCAGGAGCGTTAGTTTGTAAATTCGTTGACTCGCCAGTCACTCCAGCTTGCCTAACTTCGATTAGAGATGGCCGTCCTCAAAGAAGACGGTGAACAATACCTTCATTTCCTTCTAATTGGTTTGACCTCAGTGGTAGTCGCAGTGAATAGAGACTCATTCAGAGAGAGACTTGATTTGTAAAAACTGTTTATTGTACGCAAAAGAAAGGAGAAAGTCACTAAATAACAAAAGCAATATATCCTGCCTAAATCTTACGCCATCCTATAATAGGAAACCTCTAATAAACCTAATCCTGGAGACCACCAAGATTTGGACTCGTAAAGACTCATAGCATCACTAACACTTAAATAGAGAGAGAAAGTGAGAAAGAGAGAGAGATGGTGAAGAATAACTTCAGCTGCTAATGTCATCTGTCAAGCTGACACACTAAAATATAGGGGTTCTGCTCTAGTGAATCGGGTTTATTGAAAATATATTATTTTCTGAAATGTGTGCCTTATTAATTCTATTTCACAAAAAACAAATTTTAATGTTGATGTTTAATGTTAATTCTCTTTTGTGAATATAATAAAGGTTTAGTGGGAGTAACAAAAGTGACATTAACTGGGAATACATGTTCCGTATATGTGATAAATGAAAAGGAAAATTATGTTGTGCAGTGCATTTTTTTTTAAATGTCATGGAGTTTTTCCTGGTTACAATGTCTCTTGTTTTACCCAGAGATCTGCTTGCTGACGCGGGGCAGGCGCACAGCCAGCGTCCGAGCTGAGACCTACTGTCGCCTGTATTCGCTGTCGGTGGACAACTTCAACGAGGTGCTGGAGGAGTACCCCATGATGAGGAGAGCCTTTGAGACCGTGGCCATCGACCGACTGGACCGCATAGGTAGGGTGCTCCATCTGAACGTGGGATTAAACTGAGATTAAACCCAGGACAAAAAAATTAGCACTAAAAACTATCAGTATCATCCCACATCCATTAGCTTTTATTAACTATCCATGCTCAATAGTGGTAGCTATCTAGCCCATTTAGCTAGCCGTTTGAAAGCATTTACATTTGTGGGTCACGCCAAAGCACTAGCTAAATTACGACACACAGCCAAAAACGGATCTCAAGTTAGGACTTTATATGGTACGGAAAAAGGCCTCTTGGCATAACATTCACACATATATCAATTGTGTGAAAACTATTTTAATGTGCAAAACACACTAATTAAAACTGGGTAAAAATGTTCTGTTTGGTGTCATTTATGGCACCCCATGTATAACCTAAATTGTAATCAGTTGCTTTACAGTTGATTAAGTCAGTTTGATCCCGTATCAGAGTTGGCATATCATTTCTTTAAAAAAGGGATCAATTTGTATCCTCTGCCATTTTTGAGTACACAGAGAGCCACAAAAAGCATGAGAAGACGAGGGTGTCTGAGAGCCTGAGTTTGTTTGCCAGTGGGTTAGAGCGATCTAGAAGCATGGGAGTTGAAAGAGCTCACATCTCTGTAGCAGTGTTCCCAGGCTTTTTGGAGAGGCCACCTTCCAGCAGCTAACAGGTTCCACCCAGGCCTCTGCGGAGTGTCTTTGTGTGTGTGGGGGGGGCCCGAGTGTGTGTCCACGTCACAGAGCACCAGTCTTCTTTATGCATTTACTGGACAGGCATTAGGAGTAGGAAGGATTATTTTCTGTGACTGTGTGAAAAAGAGCAGGAATTCGAACACAAAAATCCCAAACCCTGCACCTTTTCCATGAGCTATTACTGGATGTTCTGAAAAGCAGACATCTGATAGTCAGGGAGACAGTAAGGGCAGTGTAACATAAAACACACTCTGTCTTTGATCCGGTCCTGTGCCAATACACATCAGACTCCTATGATGTACTGATTTAACACTTCAAAGAATAAAAAAAAATTAAGGAAATAATTAAAAGTATATCATTCATTAATGGTTTGGTTATTTATACTGTATTTCTTACTGAAACTTACTGAGAGAAACTTACTGCTGAAAATGTCCCTCTGTGCTGCCCAGGGAAAAAGAACTCTATACTAATGCACAAGGTCCAGCACGACCTGAACTCTGGTGTGTTCAACAACCACGAGAACGAGCTCATCCAGGAGATTGTGAAGTACGACCGCGAGATGGTCCAGCCCGTGGACCTGCAGCGATCGCGGGCCATGTCCATGACTCCGCCCATGCACGGAGGAATGTTTGCCCCGCCCGGCCAACCCCCGGTGGGCTCGGCCATTGCCACGCTGCAGCAGGCCGTGGCCATGAGCTTCTGTCCTCCTATGGCGGGTCCCCTGGTGGGCCCCATGGCCCTGCAGTCGCCCAGGATGGTGCGGCGCTTCCAGGTGGTGCAGAGCCTCTCCAGCCCCGTCTCCGTGTCCCCGCTGCAGTCCCAACAGCCCCAGATGTCCAGCGGGGCCTTTGCCTCGGCCCTCTCCAGCCCACCTGTTCAGAGCCCGCTGGCTGCCGGGGGGCGGACCTTTCAGTACAGCTCCAGTCCCATGGCAGGCCCCTCTGGCTCCCAGCTCTCCTTGGTCCAGCAACACGTGCCCAGCCCTTTTCAGCGCCCTGCGTCTCACAAGAGCACCCACTCTCTGCACTCCGGTGGCCTGAGCCAAGATGCCAGGGCGCTGTCTGCATCACAACCCTCGCTACCGCAGGATGGAGTTCAGCCCGCTGCCCCCAGCCCGCCCCAGTCCACGCGCGTCTCTTCCACCTCCATCGGACCCCCCCAGACCCAACCTGGCACTTCAGGGTCCGCTGGGTTTAGGGGCGCCGTTCCACAGAGGCCGTCGTTGCCCCACCAAATGTCAGCAGGAACGGCACCCGTCCCGTCCCTCTCCAGCACAGCAACGGGGGCGGCAGCAGAGCCAGGCCAGCTAGACTCGGGGGCACCCAAGAAAGATTCATTCGTCAGCCTTCCTGAAACGGACCCTGTCAGATCAAGGTTATCTTCTAACTTGTGACCTTGACAGAGCTGTGCGACGAGGGCTTTAAATTTGTGAGCCTTAAAGATCCCTTCATCCTCCCGTCCTCGGATCCTACTGTCTGAATGTATGTGGCGTGGGAGGTGATGGAGAGACGAAGGCACCCTACCACATGTATTACTAACAGCGTAAAGTCTTCACGATTGACAATTAACACAGATATAATGTTTGTACTCTACCCACAAACACATACCCGCAAACACACGGAGACACGCGCACACACGCGCACACACATGCACACACAGATACACTTCTGCTTCCAATGCCTCCTTGAGTCGCTTTCTTTATCATAAACTTATACAAAACCATAACTAATGTATTCCATACACGCTGCATAGAATTCAACCAATGCAAACTAGCCTGAGCTGGGACAATAGGGAAATCAGGGACCTGCTTTAGATAACGCTTTGCAAAATTGTTTTTAGTGTCCCTCTTTCTGTATAATCTACCGTAGCTGAACTAGATGTTCCACTCATAATGCTGTTATCTTAGTATTGCTGAAAAAGAGAAAGAAAAAACTTATCGTGTTTTAGACCGCTGGTCGATCTTAAATCGATTTGTAAATATGATTTTAAAAAAAGGAAAAAAAAGAAAAATCATAATTATTTTTTCTCCAGACCAAAGTTGAGCTTAAAAACAAAGTTGGTTTATGTCTATGTCAATAAAAAATAAAATAAAAAAAAATATGTAAAAATGCCATTTATTTAACTGCCTTGATTCCAACTCCAGAAGCCATATTCACGGTCCATATGTATGTATATGTGCAGTATTATGAGTATTTGAATTAGAATGATTATTTGTTTCTGATGTGTTGAATGGTTTTCTTGGGCCTGTTCTCAATATCGAGTAATTTTAAAATGTATTTATTTAATTTCATTTGTTTTAATAGTTTAAGAAATGGCACAGGCTTTATTCCACTTCAGCTGGGTTGTGTATTGTGCTGACGAGACCGTTGAAACTTTGCCGTAATTCCGTAAACAATATTAATGAATGGTCCTCATCTATGGCGTAGTCTGGGAAGGAAGTAATACATTTGGTAATATGTGTATCTATCATTTATTTACAGTCCATAACTTTAAAAAAATACATTGTGTCAGGGACTGGTTTTAGTGAAAGGGACATCTACATTTAATTTAATTTATCTGAATTTAACATTCAATTTAACTGAACTTTCAGTCATTAAAAAACAAAATAAATAGCCATCTCAATAAAGGTAGGCGTTTGCCTGTATCTGTGTTTAAACCTTCCACTAAAAGCATGTTCCCCGGCAGAAGTTGATATGGCTGCTCTCTACCCTACCATCGTGGAGTCAGACACTGTTGCTAAGCTCCCTATGACTCTTTGTATCCAACATGTTGTAGAGGGTTCTGGGTTTGAGTGCATAACATCTCCATCTAAAAGATGTAGCCGCTGCACCGCCTTGCTGGCTGCAATTCATCACAGGAGACATGCAAGTCTTGGTACACAAGATCTCAAACGCAGCTTATACCAGTTTAGATTCAGACAGTTGGACTGACATGTTGAGAGTGACTCTGAGTGTTTTCTTCCCAAGAGCCGCGGTTCCCTCACATGCTTGTCATCTCCTGCCGCAGTGTTTTACTTCCTTTGAGCCTGCTCAGGGTCAGATGTTTAGGTTATCCCACGCCGTCATTTTAAGAACCCTGCAAGAGGATGTTCTCCTCCCTAGTAGCAGAAGGTCGTGGGTTGACTTCCTGAGAGTCAAACCAAAGAAATATAAATGGCACCTGTTGCCACTCATTGCCTAGTAGTGTTGCCAGTATTAGTAGGGATGAAGTGAAACAGCTATATTTCCAGGAGTAAGTTGGAGTGCAGTGATAGGATGGCTGAGAAGGTGGGATAGTTGTCTTTTAATGCTTATTCCAAAGCCTAGCGGACTATTATTATTATGTTTATTTGGACTTTCAGATGACTTTATCTATCATTTATTGCGTAATAAATTATGGATTGGGTTTTGATTAGGTATCGTGTCTATTCAAGACACAGAAGAGTTTGATCTCCATAGTAACTTGATCTAAACCCTCAATTGATCCAGCCCTGAACCTTTGAGAACTGTCATGGCTCCCAAAGATTTTGCCAGATTTTGTTCAGGAAGAATCAATACAAAAATAATAATAATAATAATTAAAGCTTTAGATTGATATATCAGATGAAATGATGAATTAGAGCAGGTAGCCTCACAATGACTTTCTTCACCCTGCGACGTGTGGATTTACAGGAGTGGTGGATTAAACCCAGCCTTTCAGTTCAGAAGTATTTTCTATTTTTGAAAAGTGTTTTGAAAAATTGCTCAAGCAATAATTATGGTATGACTTTATGGTATAAACTTTCCAGAGTGAGGTTTACGTTTGAGAAGTTTGTTTTTGTCAATAATGAAATAGGTTATTTAATTTATGCCTTTGGTTTATTGCATAGAGGATCTTTGTTTACGGTCAAAGGAGAAAGAAGCAAACCTCATTATAGTTTAATTCCGCGTGCGCTAGTCCTGTACATGTCTCATGTCTTAAATTTTAATGTGGAAAGTTTTATATCATTTTAAAATATTATCACGTACTTTGTCTTGTGAGTCATTGAACATCTATGTAATTGATCCCTGGTAATTCGTGGGAATGATCAATGGTCATGTCTACAAGTCCTGGTTTTTATGGGCTTAATGCTTGATTGATGAACAGAGTGATGTTAGTATAGACAGCCAATCTGAGTGTGAGGGATTTTAGTTTGTGACCATTGCACAAATATATGCAAGCTCTGCATTACACCGTTCTGCAGTACTGTCGCTTCATTTAGAAGTCATAGAGAAGTAAGGAAGACGTTGAGTGAGACACTACTACTACTGATGGGGGAGACAAAGTAAAATTAGTGAAATAGAACAAAAATTTTACTGTTTTATTTTTCCTCCCATGTACAAACCTATACACCAACTAAGCCAATAACTTGAAATATTGCTATATTTTTTGCTTTATGTGTTATTTGATTTTTTTTTTTTTTAAACAAAATACTTTTATTTTTATTCTATAAGTGCAATATATGTGTATGTACATATAAATCCTATGTAAAAGTTTAATGGAAACCCCTTGAAAATCCTCTGGCAAGTACATATCAAGTGAGTTGGCAATAAGACTATGTTTAAAGATGCCCTGTACTACTCAGAAAGAGTTTGTTCTTTATTTAAACAGATCAAATTCACTGAGTGGCCTCTTCACCAGCTATCTTGCTGTACGTACCCGTTCCAGTATGTATTTGTGTTTGTGTTTATGAGTGCCTGTAAGTGACATCATCAATGTTTTATTTTGGAATTTGAATGATTAATTGGATCCATATATTGAATGAGAATATCACTGTATCTTTCAGCAAAATGCATTTCTTCACAATTGTCATTGGCTAAGAACTTTCTAGTTTCGAATCCTTTTGTTTTATTTGATTATAATGCTTTTGTCGATATACTTAGTTTCCGAAAGTTTTTTTTTGGAAACCATCTAGGTCAATCTTTTGCTAATACATAGTGATTCTGCAATTGCCTAAGCACAAATAAGGAATACTAGTGAAGTGTGTATGTTGTCTCTGATACTGTGATATGTCTCTGTAATTGTGAGGAATTATCCTGTAAAGGTTTATCTGACAAAATACGCATTTTTACTGTATTTACCAAACTGTAGCTATGTCAAAGCATATTGTCCACTCTGTTAAACTGATTTGCAAGGAGCTAGAGACTCTAATTTAGGTTCCAACAAAAGGGAATTTAGTTATCAAAAGGCAGTTGGAAGTTTTCTTTAGTTTTGGCACCCAGTAAATGTGGAGATACATTTTCAAATGCTTTAATGACATTGTAAAGCTCTGAACCACAGACATGGGATGTTTGTATTTTTATGAAACAATTACTAATATTAAATTATATTTGATCAGTTTAATGGAGGGTTAGCATTGAAGTGACCATAATGACCTATAATAACCATTGCAGCGCTAATCTCGATATACCTGTAGCCTTTTTTATGTTGAATGTATGTAAATGTTGATGGACAACAGCAAATCAAATACCATTTGTTATGTAAATAAAACAAAACAACAACAAATGAAAGGGAAAACATATTTATCAATGGATGTTCCTTGTACAGGTAAGGTGTTTGTTTGTATGTGTCTTCGACTATCCTGTACCCAGGTCTCACCCAAACACACCTTGGTTTAGTATGGGAAGACTAAACTGGTTCTGTAATTGTTTCTCATTGGCAACTTTGGGTGCGAGATTGACTTTAAACGGTAATTTTGGTGAAATCCTAATAAAAACAAATTGTGTTTCCCATTGGAGCCATCAAAGAGCTTTTTGGAAGTCAGTAATTTAAACTTTAGAACATGTTTATTCGGGTAAAGTTTTCAAATGGACAACTTGTCAGTGGTCATTGGCTTTTAGTAGGTTTTGGGGCAGCTGCCGACAGTGGATTTAACTTTATGATTGGTTCAAAACCATACTTCATAATGACATCATCATAATGATAATTTTACCATAATGTTTTTAAATATATTGGTTAAAAATGCTTTTTTTTTCTCAGTTGAACGAAGCAAATAGATAAGGGGTGGGGAGAGATCACATACAGTACAAAATCAGGGCCTTTTAATTTTGCCGTTGACATTCTATTACTGTGCATTCATGATGAATTTAAATATAAGCAATGTGCTTGAAAGGGATTTCTAACACAATTATGCATGAAGGAACAACACATTTTGTATAC
>JAOYSI010000026.1:2118439-2141669 GCA_025775065.1 Hiodon alosoides | reverse complement strand
TATATATATACACATTAATCAGTTGATAATCAATTATAAAATTTTGATTCTAAAAACTAAGTTCACCCATGAATAGGTATAACACTAAACTATGGCTAAGAATTTAATTAGTCTGCAGTTTAATAGGATTTACATTAGAATGAATTTCAGGTAGAGAAAGAAACAGTATGATACAACAAACAGTGGTCAAATTAAGTATTTTCATGTTTTAATCATGCATCTTGTTGTTTTGAACCCTCTTTGGTGGTGGGTTACTAGATTAATTGAAAAAGAGTTAGGTGGATTTAATTTGTCTTTGGTAACAACATGGCTGCCCCGTCGCCATGTGCGTATTGACTAATCTCAGTACAATAGTGTGAAACTGTTATTGGAGAATTTACACTGGCATGGCGGATGATGGCCATGATTTGCCATTGCAGCTAACAAAATAGTGACTAGTGGTTGTTGACCGTGAATGGTATTTTTTCCTTAGTGCATTCCTGTAATGACTGGATTTGGTTATTATCTCTGGAAAAAACTTTTATAAACAATCCTTAAACTGGACTAGCAACAACAGTAGAATTTAGCAATTCAGATTGTTACTGCGTCTAAAAACAGCAATGAAGGAGCAAGCTTAAGACATATGTGCCAGGAGGGGAATAAAGCTTATTTAACTGGGATCACTTTAATATCTGGCTTTTGCTCTCTCATAAAAGTTTATAGAATGTATGATTTTATTGACAGATTTTTGAGTTGTGCAGAGTATGTGCCTGAAATAACTACCTTTTTTTTGCCGTCGTCAGTCATTGCCTCACATTTGAATGGTAAATAGTAAAATACCTTGCACAGAAGAGTGAGCATCCTGTGCCTGAGTGCTACATATTTTCTCAATACCTATACGGCTGTAATTTGTGTGTGATCAATCGGGGGATGGTGGTTAGCAAGATTTATGCGTCCTTATCAGAGCTTAGTACACAGAATGATGGTCGCAGAAGGAATGCAACTGACCTCAGTATCCTGATTACTTTTATTTATTATTACTTCCCTAAGTAATTAGTATTTCCTCTGCTTGGTTTTTGATTCAGCTATCCTCTCGACCTACTCTAAGTGGCCTGCAGTTTAAATTCTGTCCTGGTCCGTGTTCTATAACAATTTGTCTTAAAAGTCTCCTAGAGTGGGAGCACCATGTTTACAATCTGACTGGAAGTGAGCTTTCTCTGATATGACTTGAGATTCAATCAAATTTTCTACTTGGTCTAAAAAAAAAAAAAAAACGTTTGTAAAGACAAAAAAATGTACGAGTGGTGTGCCTGTAACCCTCAATGGCTTGTTTTAATCTGACCTCAATAAAATATTTATCTCTATAAACTTCTTTCTTGCCCCTGTGTGTGAGGGTGTAGCACTGTTCCGTACTCACACATACTTTCATGTGCCGTTATAAACATTGCTACTATAATAGACTTGAAATACACTAATAACCGTTTAATAACGCTAAGGTTTTAACATCAACCCCAGATATTCAATATTTCAAACGTTTCACTTTTAACAATCAATTACAAAAGTCAAAATCGTGTGCAGCCTACATAGTTAGTTAAATGTATAAGGTCAAATAGAGTAGGAAACGAGGCACCTAATGAGACCAATTGTTATTATTCTTGAAAAACACTAAACATTCTATGTTTCTATATCCGTATTATTATACAATTTACTGAATAAACAGTTGCATTGATGGTAATAAAATGTATATACTCTTATGTCCTTACCTATATATATTTTGTCTGAATGATCTCCCGTAAAATGATTTATTCACTTAGGTAACTTTTTATATAGTACATCGAAGAAGTGTACGATCACTCCACTATATTTTTTACGATACTTAATATCTGGCAAATTTTTGACTGGAATAAATAACTGAAATGTAAAAAGTGATATTGGTTGTTATACTAATTGTATAGGTGAATAACAAAACATGACGGCTATTTTTTAAATGAGTGTCGGTCAATTCCAAAGATAAACTACGGATCGAGATGAATAAATAATAACAAAGCGATACAGCATAGACCAGGGTACAGAAAAGACCCATTTATAAAGACCAGTTGCTTTCCATGTAACAATCCACCATAGTTGACGTAGCTCTTAAGCCCCTCAAAGTTGCCCTCAATTTAGCCTGACTTAAAAGCCGAGTCCACCAAATGTTTATACTGAAACTAATTTACAATGAGTGTTTATGAATTAATTCTTTGTAATTATTATAATTTTGGTTTATAATCGTTAGGTGAGTACTTTCAATATTAAAATGTGTGTAATATATTACATTATATTTACGCGACTAGTTCTAAAGAGGACCCAAGAGTTGTTCACATCGTTATGGGTTCGAAAAAAAGGCACAGCAGGCCCAAGTCTAGGTCCCGGTCCCGGTCCCGTTCCTGGCACCGGGACAAAACCAGCCGAAGCAAAAGTCACTCTCCCAAAGAAAGAGTCGACAGAAGCCGTCTACGTGGAAATAAAGACAGCAAAAAACCTACGAGACGAGCACGGTCCGAGAGCAGCGGGTCTCGTAGCAGTGCAAGTTGCGGAGAAAGGCATCGACCCACAAGTCGAGAGCATCCTACAGAATCTCAGCTCCGGTATAGGTCAGGCTCAAATAGCAGCGACAGGAATTCACGGGCTAGAGGAGGACACAGAATGAGCAGCAGATCCACATCCAAAGACGGAACCAGGTAAAATGGCGCTTGTCTAATTAAAATCACACCGTAATGTCACTCTCGTCAATGATTAGAACAGCCCGTTGTTTACGGAAGTGATTGATCAGTTAAGTATAGTTATAGTTAAGTTCGCTTATACGATTTAATTATTATTTGTATGATCTGCTAAAGGTCAGATGGCACTAACAATCTCCAATTATAAAGCATCAACGTTCGGGCTCATACAAATACTGATCTGGTTTAAACGACAAGCTTCACTCAGTGCCTGTTAGAATGTCTTTTGTCAATTTAGATTTGTTAACTAAAGTTTGTTTTCTCAGCTCTGGATCAGAAGATGGGAGGGAAAAAACAAAGAGAAGAAACAAAAAGAGACAAAAGGATAAAGAACTGGAGAAGATGAAGCGGAAGAAGAGGTCCGGGAGCGCCACATATTCACATTCAAACTCCAGTGTAGAGCGAGAGAAAGAGCGGGTGCAGAAGCGAGCGGGAGGGAGCAGTGAGAGAGAGAGGAGGAGGCAGAAAAGTATGGATCGAAGTAGCAGCGGCAGTAGGGAGAAATGGAGAGGAGAGCGTGACAGGGAGACAAAGAGGAGCGAGGAGAGGGGCAGGGACAGGAGAAGCAGAGAGAGGGAAGGAAGAAGCCGCGAGAGTAAAGGGGAGAGAAGTGGCGGGCCAGACCAAAAGAGCAGAGGCAATAAGGACAGAAGCCGAAAGCGCTCCCACTCACAGTCATCGGTGTCCTCTCAGTCCTCAGTCTCACAGGCTGGGGACAAGAGTGACTCGCCGGGGCCAGAGGACCAGCTGTCAGCCAGGGAAGAGTCTAAGAAGAAGAGGGAGATGATGAAGGCCCTCGAGACACCGGAAGAGAAGAGAGCGAGACGACTAGCAAAGAAAGAGGCCAAGGAGAGAAAGAAGAGGGAGAAGATGGGCTGGAGTGAGGAGTATATGGGCTACACTAATGCAGATAATCCCTTTGGTGATAACAACCTACTGGGAACATTCAAGTGGCAGAAGGTAAGCTGTGGGGGAAGAGTGATTGTCAATTTCAATAATTTGGAATATGTTCTAAAAGGCTGGAAAGGAAAATAAATTTTTGGGTGTTCTAAATTATTCATCCCATCAGATGGGATTTAAATTTTATAATGGTGACCTGATTATATGACTATTCCTGCTGCCCACAGGCTCTGGAGATGAAGGGCATTGGGCACCTCGGTGAAAAAGACCTCAAGGAGAGGAACAAGCGCATCCAGGAGGAGAACCGCCGTGAGCTGCAGAAGGTGTGCTGGTCATCAGTTTCTCTCAAACAGAACGTGTGACGTGGACGTAAACAGCGATGCTGTGGTGTCCTGGTGCCGCGTGCAGGTGTTGGTGTCTCTCAGGTTGAGCAGCTTTGTCAGTGCTCCGTGCGCTCTGTCAGTCTACAGTGCTGTGTGTTGCTGTCTCTCAGGTTAAGCAGCTTCGTCTGGAGAGGGAGAGGGAGAAGGCCATGCGGGAAACAGAGCTGGAGATGCTGCAGAGGGAGAAAGAGGCAGAGCACTTTAAGACCTGGGCCGAGCAGGAGGATAACTTTCATCTGCATCAGGCCAAACTCCGGTGAGGCCCCGCCCAGTTGTACCAGTGGCCGGGCTCGTGGTTGTGTCTGGATCAGTGCAACGTGTGAAACGCGTGATGGTCATTGACTGCGGCTAGAGAGAACAGCAGGCGATGTCTCAAACTGTTCCCCGGTCAGATTGTGCGGCGTAACAAGCCGCTGCCTTTGCATCCAGGTCAAAGATCCGGATCAGAGACGGTCGAGCCAAGCCCATCGACCTGCTGGCCAAGTACATCAGCGCGGAGGACGATGACCTTGCGGTGGAGATGCACGAGCCGTACACCTTCCTGACCGGCCTCACCGTCACGGACATGGACGACTTGTTGGAGGACATCAAGGTGCGTGTTCCGGGGGAATTCGAGATGTGAGCGTGTGTTCCGCCCACTACCCCTCTGCAGAAATCTCAGGTGCTCCGTCTGAACTCCCTTCACTGCCTTTGTCCCCAGGTGTACATGGAGTTAGAGCAGGGGAAAAACGTGGATTTCTGGAGGGACATGACCACCATCACGGAGGACGAGATCAGCAAGCTCCGCAAACTGGAGGCTTCCGGCAAAGGGCCAGGTACAGCAGTATGTACACACCTACATGCATCGGCGCACCTGATTCCTGACTGGAAATCGAACAGAAGTCCATAAACCGTGGCACACGATCTGCTGCCTTTGCGACGAGGGAAACCATTTGCCCCTTGAGCTAAAGACTCGCTCAAGTCCATAGCTCAGGGAACCAATCAAGCTCTTATTTTAATACTGGGGAATGTCGTCTTCTGTAGTGAACTCATCCTCAATGTTTCTGTATTAGAGCTATATTACTGTTTTTTTGGAACAGCATGTTTCAGGTGGACTGAACCTGGGGATAATTATGATCTCAGTAGTGTGCCGTAGGTTGGATTATATATAGTTATAATGGTATATAAATCAAATCTAACATTTTACTGATTTGTAAGTTTCAGTGTTATATATGCTATTTATCGTCCAGTTATTTACAAACATATTTTTCTTCATTCTTTGTTCAGGGGACCGGCGTGAGGGCATCAACACATCTGTCAGTACTGATGTGCAGATTGTGTTCAAAGGCAAGACTTACAGCCAGCTGCAGGCCCTGCACCTCAACATTGAGAGCAAGATCCGCGCCGGAGGCTCTAACCTGGACATCGGTTACTGGGAGAGCCTGCTGCAGCAGGTCCGAGTCTACATGGCCAGGGCTCGGTCAGTTCAACTTCGTGTGTCTTTCTTAAGCAGGGCCTTGTTTTCTCAGACCATAACAAGCCATATGGTGACCGAGTTTAAGTCGTTTACGCCCTAAACCTCCGCTATGGTTAAACGGCTTTCGGAAAACGGGTTGCATTGCAGTGTAGTGATCTGCTCTTCTCTCCTTGTCCACCAGGCTGCGGGAGAGACACCAGGATGTTCTGAGACAAAAACTGTACAAGCTTAAGCAGGAGCAGGGGGTGGAGAGTGAGCCTCTCTTCCCCATCATCAAAGAGGAGCCGTCCGCCCAAGAGCCAGTGTGAGTCATCGCCACTGTTCTCAGTCCCAGTACTATAAGTAGTTACTTATTTTTCCATATTTGAGGCATTTTTCTTTGCCAAAATGATGCCAAGCATTGCCCCCAAAATGAAGGTTTGATTTTCTCGTCTGCAGGACCCGTGTGGAGGGTGAGAGTGCTGAGGCAGTGGAGCCTTCCTGCTCCTCTTCTCCTCCACGGGCCACTCAGGGAACCGAGGAGGGCGAACGGGAGGGCGCAGAGGGGGAGGGGGAGGGGGAAGGCGAGGGCGAGGGCAAGGCTGAGGCCGTCCTGACAGAGGAGGACTTGATCCAGCAGAGCCAGGCGGAGTACGACTCTGGCCGCTACAGCCCACGCCTCCTGCTGCCCTCGGAGCTGCCCCTGGACACGCACACCATCGAGGCGGAGGAGGACCTGCACCGCCTGCACCTGGCGCGCCGACAGCTGCAGGTCACAGGTCAGTGGGTGTCCTGCACACTCGCCACGACTACGCCCACCGCAAGCGCCACAGCGCTGCACGCATACAGATGAGCTAGTCTCAGATGGTGTGCCGTCCTTCAGTTAAAGAAAACCATTTAAAACGCTTGCTTTTGCTCCCCTCAGGTGATGCCAGTGAAAGCGCCGAGGACGCGTTTGTGCGCCGCGCGCGGGAGGGCATGGGTGGAGACGAGGCCCAGTTCAGCGTGGAGCTGCCGCTGACGGGGAAGATGTACCTCTGGGCCGACAAGTACCGCCCACGCAAGCCCCGCTTCTTCAATCGCGTGCACACCGGCTTCGAGTGGAACAAGTACAACCAGACCCACTACGACTTTGACAACCCGCCGCCCAAGATCGTGCAGGGCTACAAGTTCAACATCTTCTACCCCGACCTCATCAACAAGCGCTCCACGCCGCAGTACTTCCTGGAGCCGAGCCCCGACAACAAGGACTTTGGCGTGCTGCGCTTCCACGCCGGCCCTCCCTACGAGGACATCGCCTTCAAGATCGTCAACCGCGAGTGGGAGTACTCGCACCGCCACGGCTTCCGCTGCCAGTTCGCCAACGGCATCTTCCAGCTGTGGTTCCACTTCAAGAGGTACCGCTACAGGCGCTAGATCTGGAAGTAGACGGACACTTGAGGACGGGAGAGGGTTCCAGGGCTGTCTGCCAGGTTTTGAGTTTAAGCGCTCGACTGTTGCGGGTGTTACCAGGTTTCATGATTCAGGCCTGTGATTAGAGGCTGCTGCATCGTCAAACCTGCCCAATGATATTCCTGCTATCCTAGGAAAAAAATGTTTTTTTTTTAAACACTTCAGTTTTTTTGTAATCTTATCTGCTGTTCTGTGGTCATGTTAGTTGGCAGTGTTGTAAATGATCTGCTTGTGACCAGTGTCTCCACAGACAGGCAATTAGGGTTGCACACCTGCTTCCTGTTATAACCCATTTTTAAAATTGCAAATTAAAGGTTCTTTGACAATTCCTTTTTCAGCTGTAAGTTATTATGCACCAACTGTATGGGGACCAATGTAATAATGACCAGTAAATCTCAACTCTCAACTTTCAAGGAAAGGATAATGCATTTTGTATTGACCTTTTATTCATTGACTATTCCCATGAAAATAAAAAATAAAATAATTTTCTACTTCATAGTTTCATAAATGTTGCTGGTGTAATCAAGTCAGTTGATGCAAATATCTAATGGAGATAGTAGTTATGTAATTCCATTGACGGTCTAAGCGGCCTTGAAACATTGACCACCATCAAGGTTAGCTATCCTACAGACTTCCTCCCCCATTATGAGCCAAGGAGAACACACGCATTGGCACCCGTTACTGCGCAGTATGTTGCAGAGATGTTACTGAAACGGAGTGAGCGAGTCTAAGCACGTGCAGACTGAGACTTTCCTCCTGCCGACCGCCTGTTGTGCAATGTTTACTCAGCAGCACATTGGGACTTGATGGAATTTTAAAAGCTCAGTGTATGTGATGGAACGTCAGCCTGCCAGAGAATTTCCATATCTTTTCAACTTTGTCTTGTTTTCAGGGGCACCACTGTGACAAATATTTAATATACCACCAGCAACGCACCACAGGTTTACACAAATATGGAATGGGAAAACCTTTCTGTTTTTAGAGAAAATAATCTAAAACATGAACAAGAACAAGTAGTTGTGCTCAAAAGTTTGCATACCCTGCAGAAGTTGTGAAATTTTGGAATTGATTTTGAAAATACGACTGATTACACAAAAAAACTTTTAAAGGATAGTGATCATATGAAGCCATTTATTATCACATGGTTGTTTGGCTCTTTTTTTAAATCATAATGATAAACAGAAATCACCCAAAAGGCCCTGATCAAAAGTTTACATAACCTTGAATGTTTAGCCTTGTTACAGACACACAAGGTGACACACAGGTTTAAATGACAAAGGTTAATTTCCCACACCTGTGGCTTCTTAAATTGCAATTAGTGTCTGTGTAAGTAAATAGTCAAAGAGTTTGTTAGATCTCAAGTGGGTGCACTGAGCTATGGGAAGCAGAAAATAACTGTGTAACAAGGTAATTGAACTTTATAAAGATGGAAAAGGATATAAAAGATATCCAAAGCCTTGAAAATTGCAGTCTGTAGTGTTCAATCCCTTAAGTTACGGAGAATTCTGGGATCTCTTGATACCAAGCCAAGGTCAGGTAGACCAAGAAAGATTTCAGCCACAACTGCCAGAAGAATTGTTCGGGATAGAAAGAAAAACCCACTGGTAACCTCAGGAGAAATACAGACTGCTCTGGAAAAAGACGGCGTGGTGGTTTAAAGGAGCACAATAGGACGATACTTGAACAAAAATTAGCTGCATGGTCGCGTTGCCAGAAAGAAGCATTTTACTGCGCCAGTGCCACAAAAAACGCCCGGTTACAATATGCCCGACAACACCTTGACACCCCTCACAGCTTCTGACACACTGTAATTTGGAGTGACAAGACCAAAATAGAGCTTTATGGACACAACCATAAGTGATATGTTTGGAGAGGGGTCAACAAGGCCTATAGTGAAAAGAATACCATCCCCACTGTGAAGCATGGTGGTGGCTCACTGATGTTTTTGGGGTATGTGAGCTCTAAATGCACAGGGAATCTTGTGAAAATTGATGGCAAGATGAATGTTATCAGAAAATCCTGGCAGACAATTTGCATTCTTCTGCACGAAAGTTGCGCATGGGATGCTCTTGGACTTTCCAGCACGACAATGACCCTAAGCACAAGGCCAAGTTGACACCCCATTGGTTACAGCAGAAAAAGGTGAAGGTTCTGGAGTGGCCATCACAGTCTCCTGACCTTAATATCATCGAGCCACTCTGGGGAGATCTCAAACGTGCGGTTCATGCAAGACGACGAAAGACTTTGCATGAACTGGAGGCATTTTGCCAAGACGAATGGGCAGCTATAGCACCTACCAGAATTTGGGGCCTTATAGACAAATATTACAAAAGACTGCACGCTGTCATTGATGCTAAAGGGGGCAATACACAGTATTAAGAACTAAGGGTAGCAGAATTTTGAATAATACAGGTCTATCAGATGCCTGTTACATAAAATGGAGGAAAGGTACCGGTACCAGTACTCCTTACAATACTAAAAAGATCCATTTGTATATTAGCATTGAATTCATGTTGTATGACATATTTGATCCGAGTGCCACTATTGTAAAGGCTGCAAATGAGTAATTTAAACAATGAGGTTTTCAAGGAGGGTGAAGAGAAAATTTGGTTAGAGGTTAACATGTCTGTTCTGTATTATTAAAGGTCTTCGTTAATTGGCAAAAATATAGACTAATGGCTTTTCTCACTGTAATATTCCAAAAAAATATATCAATTTTGTTATTTTGATCAGAGTATTAAAATGGACTTGAATTAGCAACATAGCAGGAAATCTGTGGGTGGG
Source organism: Hiodon alosoides (assembly GCA_025775065.1). NCBI lineage: Eukaryota > Metazoa > Chordata > Actinopteri > Hiodontiformes > Hiodontidae > Hiodon > Hiodon alosoides. Next base: position 2,131,977 of record JAOYSI010000026.1, on the reverse strand, counting down.
GAGGGGGTATGTTATTTTAATTCCAAAACACAGCCTGTCCGGTCTTGCCCTAGAGATTAGGCAAGCAAGTCTTCTGGAATCTTTGTCTGCTACATACAAGCAGAGGAGGAGGGATAACTGTCTGTTACATACGAGCAGATGAGGAGGAAAACGAGCAGAAAATCTGTTCCAAACAAACTGGTAACAGAGGAAAAAGCATTTTCTTTTACTCAAGACACTCTAAAAAAAATAAAAAAATAAAATCTATTACCCATGGCCTACATTGGTTTTAAAATCAATTAAACATTTAGTAAAAAAGTATTTCTTGAAGAGGAATGTATAAAACAATCTGCTTTTCACCATGCTAAATAATTCAGTGGAAAATCCCAGATCCCATTTTTTCCCCCACAGATCCCCTTTGTTCCTGCTACATCAGCCTCAAAATACATTTCAAAATAAAAAAAACTCAGCAATGACGAGATTTCTCCATTGGTGACTGGGGAAGAGGGATTCATTGGCTCAGTATGAACTGAACAGCATCAAGTAGGAAATAAAAAAAAGAAAAAAAAAAGAGCTCCCGTTTCAAAAAGTCCGGGGACAGATCATACTTTTGTGGGCCCTTTCAGATCTCAGACTCGTCATTAATGTTCTTTATATTAAGAAATGGTGAAGGGTTGACATCATGTACCTGGCTGTACTCTAGACGACTGTCGGAAGTTTCACTGGAACAGTTATTGTTGGGGCGACAGGTTGCGCCCGGCATCAATGGTTTGTTTTCTGGGTCCCTTGTGGCTTCAAGGGGCAACTGATTGGGTAGGGCATCTTTTTGTTCAGCGGTGGTGGCAGCGGATGAGATCCGACGGCGCCCCAGCAGAGGGAGGTGTCCCTGGAACAGATTCCACACCAACAGGGCAACGAACAGAAACGCCAGCAGAACCAGCGACACCTGTAGTGCCACAAGGATGCCTCTCATCCTCTGTGCCTCTGTAGCAGGCAGAAGCTTCTCCTCCTCGAGCACATCTGAGGAGGGAATGAGCTGATAGGCCGCCAGCGTCCTGGAGTACTCCGTGCCACCTCCCTGCTCCACGGATAGGCAGGTGTACACGCCGGCGTCCGCGGCCGAGGCGCGGAGGATCAGTAGGCCTTTGCTGTGGACTTGCTTCTGGTCAGAGGGGTACAGTGGCTGGTGGGCAAAGTACCAGCGCGTCTGTGCCAGGTTGGATCCAGGCGGGCACGGCAGCTCTATGTTGTTACCCAGGATCACCGTTAAGTTCTCTGGCTTCACACTTGCTGGAAGACAAATAGGCAGACGCCATCAGACAAGGATATTTAACTTTTACAATGCATCTGCAAAGCAATGCAAGAATTACTGTAAATGAATAAGCTCTTTTTACTATTTCAATATTTATTTTTCCCTGCACAAGACTGATATGAAATTTCTCGAAAGATTTTCTCACATATAATTATTTCAACCTGCTATATGGAATTTTTAATAACTGCGGTCAAAGGGAAATGTGCTGTAGAATTTAAACAGTAAAAAATTGTAATGTTACATATTAAACCCACTCTGCAAGCAGTATGTTTAAATGTATGTTTTGTCCATTGAATATACATTTAAGTTGTCAGCTTGTTTGATTACCTGAATTTGGACAAATAGTGGCATTCCCATCTTTCAAACTCTGAATCAGGTTCCTGAAAAGACATCAGAGTAACACAATATTCTGAAATTGTCCCCCAGGCCCAGTGTTATACACACTAAATAAGAGTGATCACAGATATCTGCGATGTTAAAGTGAACACCGTACCTCCTGGAAGCTGACCGAGAGCTAGTGAGAGCAGTGCACTGACCATCAGTCAGGTTCCAGGCACAGTAGGGGTCTCTGGCCAAAACACAGTCCAGACACGTGATGTAACGACTGCAGTTTCTCAGGGGTATCTGCACAGCGCCAACAGACGAGCCAGCATACAGATGACCCTGAAGCAGGAAACGTGCACAAACTGCATAAAGTGATAGCTGTACTGTAAAATTAAGACTTTCCTGTTCTATGGCCTTGTACATGGTATGACATTCGCTGACAAAGAAATGGCCCCGAGTTAGACACCTGATCACATTAAGAAATGTAGTCATAAAGTATGTTGCAAGGATGCGTTATCTGACTGCAGTAGAAATTAAGCGATAGTTTTTTCCAAACACTTGACTGGTGGTGTATTTCTGCAATACCGTAGTGAGGGAGAAACGTAGGATCTCAATGGGCACTTTGGCAGCAAACAGCTGGACCTCCTCAATGATGAAAATCTCTCCATCGTAGTTCACAGCTTTCTGCACAAACCCGTTCTCTGAGAAGAAACAGCACACATGCATTCTTTTCCTGCTCCACTGCTCACCAGGCATAACCAGGTGCTTCTGTGATGAAGTGGGCTGGGATAAAATACCTGTGCCAATAAACATAACCTGATAGCCGTGTCCATCCAGGGCCACCACGCTGTCCACGACAATGCGAGTGAACTTGGGCCCCCTCTTAACTAGCAGCGGACCCTCTCCAAGCGGCTGAATCGTCTGGTCCATGAGCGGATGGGTGCGGATGAATTGCAGAGTCTTGTCCGGAAGGTCCTGTGAGCTTTTCATACCCAGCTGCTTTGCAGCATTGTTAATGCACTGCAAGACAAATCCAACCCATGAACATGTTTAAACGAGCCTGCCAACATGTAAAGACCACCAACAAGGCCCTATGTTTCCAAGATTCAAATTTTAAGAAAAAGTGTCACTACAGCCACACACAAAAACTCCACTCAAAACCTCATAAACAAACATGGGCCAGATTTAGGTTAATTGCTTTGGTCCATCATACCCAGTGCTACAATCAAGCAGCACTGATAACAGGAATCGGGAAGACTCACAGCTCCAGGTCGGGGAGTGGGCACCTCGCCGCTGTACATGACCCACTTGGTCTGGGTATTTTCCACTGTTATTGGCGTTTTGTACTTCCCTTCAGAAAACACCTCCCCAATTGCTGACACGCTGTACGCACACACCACTGATTGGTCTGTTGCAGCCCTGTCATACATTTAGGGGAAAATGTGTGTCAGGAGAATGCTCAGTACATTACAGTCCAACAAATGTTAGAGAGCCTTACCGTTTGCCTCAGTTTTCGGCACTCACCAATGGTCATCCCAGCCATATAGCGGACAGACACACAGGGGTTCTCACAGAGGCCAACTCACGATTGGGGGTTGAACACAGCATAGAAGATGCTTTTTCTCCAGTCACTGTCACGCCAAAGGAAGACGTCATCGACAATGTAGGGCAGTCTGGAGTCCAAGACAGGGCAGTCCAAATGGGCCTTCAGAAAAGTAGTCCACTTCTTCTGCAATATTCGCTGACCACCCAAGTCTCCCTGTACATTTAGTCACACTATTAGATATAACTGTTCAAACATTTTTTGGGGAGTCCTGCACAAACATACCGACATTGATAACATATTTAGGGATGAACACCGTTGTGTAACATATCCAAACAATTATCTGAACCTTAAATCAACCCAATAGGGAGGACTGCACCTTGCAGACGCGGGCAACCCGTGACACCATCAGTGTCTTGTAGAAATCGTACTCAATGGCAGTCTCGCTGAAGAACAGATAGATCTTATCATCATCCCCTTCTGGGCTGTTGTCACTCTCAGGAATTGTCTCCATGTAGGTGAACCTGGGCTCTGAAACCACACCCACAAAACCCACTGTGGTGGATCCATACCATTCGTACAGATGACAACATTACATAAACTAATTGCCTTTCTCGTTCACACTTATGAAATAGTAAGCCACTGGACATAAACTTTCGATTAGACCCAATGCTCATCCTGAAACTACAAATGAAATGCTACTGTGGAAATGCCAAAACAAATTCATTTTAAATCAGTGATGAGAAACGGTATCTGACAAGTTTAGGGAGGTGTTAAACAAATACACATATATACACACACACTTGACAAGTAGTTCTGTGTTTGTGAGGTACAGAAAGCCAGTGTGAGTCTAACCATTGAACCAAGCACTCTCAAATTCAGTGCGAAGAGCTGAGACGGAGCTGCGCTGAAGCACCGGCTGAAAACCCAGGAAGTTCATGGAGGTGGCCGAGTACAGGTCCTCGCCTGGCGAACAGATGGACCGGCAGTCAACGCTAACCAAACACGGCAATCAACCATTCGTCAACATCAAACAAATATAAATGAGCCATGCAGAGCTGGATTGGTTTGTGTTCCGACCTTAAGTTAGGCATCTACACATGAAACCAAACGCAAAAATGCTGCAATTTGTCTCTCACCAACTTTTACTCACCACAATATGGCTGGACCCTGCCTCTCGATATTACTGTGGCAGAAAAAAAATGTAAGCTTACCGACCATGAGAGACGCATATCTTTGTAAAGGATCAAAGGGACATTTTCCTTTCCCATCCATCTCTTTTCCCTCCAGTGTCAGCTGTTCTTCTGCGTAAGTCTGTAGATACACACTGAGCTTCAGACAGTATGTAAATAAACATGACAAAGAATCCAGTGACCAGATTACATGAGGACAAAAGCTGGAAACCCCAGGGCTTATAAATCGATTAGATTTACCCTGAAAAGCCTACAGGTGAATAAACTACGCTAGCGCCAAATTGGTTCTGCTCACGTGGGTCGCTCCACACTCACCATGTACACACAGGTGGGATTAAAAGCCTTGGTGCCACACACATACACCCGGCTGCCCTCCACTTTGTGCAGGGTGCGAATGTAGTTCTTGCAGTCTACCTAGCAGCATGGGAGGCAGGCATGTTAAAACGCAAGTCTACAGAAAAAGGACAAGCAACTTTAATACTAATCTCAAAAGATGACCAACGTTTTCATCATGAGGCAGCGGTGCATGTAACACGTTTGATTTTTTAAATCCAAGGGAGTCCTGATGTAATACAGGATGACTCGGTTGATTTCCTTCACCATGTCTGGGTCCTCAATTCGTCATGTTGTTTCAAAGCTTTAACTTGTCGTTTAACAGAAATGATTGGTTAGCAAACATCTAAGACACATCGGAACATGCCATTACTACATTTCTGTCTGGTATTGCGAGACATACGACAATCACCCCACAGAAATTAAGGCATTGACAGTAACGTAGACACTTACTTCACGCTTTCCTTTACTTGTGCAATCATTCCGCTCAACATCTGTGACTCGCCAGTAAGTCTGCAACAAAAATTTTTTATTGAACATTGGATTTTAGAATGTTCTTTTTAATTTTGTATATATATACATATACGTATATGTATGAATCTATACATCAGGTACATGTTGATACATATTAGTCATACGTTTCAGCATTAAAGATTACCAAGGTCTTAGGACATAATATCACTTTTAGCTTATAACGTATTCGTTTTTTATTGCTAATGCATCACAGCTTTTTTCTACAAATCCTGCCAACACAAATAGGGAGGGTGAGGAAGTACAACTAGTCTCCTCCAATCCTAGCCTCTCAACGGTTAGCCGACAGCAGATGCTTTTTAATGACGCACCAAGAGAAGCTCTGCCGATTGGCTGTGCCAATTGTGCACTGCCTTTGTGCTCCACAAGGGGTCTGCCCCTTCTCCGTGTCTTGGAGAAGGGGCTGTGCACGCCACTCATAGATCACAGCTATGTGTTTCAGTACATGACTGCTGTTGTCTTCCCCCCCCATATGATCATTTGAGCTGCTTAATGACAGAAGCTACAGGGCATCAGGATTCACAGAGACACCAGCGAGCAGTTATACTTACCATGTTCTTACCTGTGACCTGGATCTGGTGCGTTTTATGGCTTTATGTTTTTGATTATTCTATTATAAATAAAACGTTTCCTAATGCTACGTAACAGCGGAAAACTTAATGATGGTTGGTTGGGTTGCCTTTTAATTTGGAAATGTAATATTTTTTATAACATTTTTAAGAGTAAACTATGCATGCCTAGTGGGCGACTATAAAACATTTAGCAAAAAGCAGAATCGGTAGCAAAAGGAGTAAACCATATTTAAGTAAAAAAGGAGTAATCCAAATTTCACTGCACGCAACTGCATTTAACAATAATCTTAAAGAAAAAAAAATCCTGTGATGGAGCAGAAATTCATAAAACGTAAAAAAGTCTCCTAGGGCGCAATACAAAGGCTGTGGTTTAGGTGCAGTCTTACATCACTGACTGCAGGATTTCGTAACTACAAATCCAGACACATTTTAGGACAGCAGGCTACCACAGATCGTCTCTGCAGGTATACACAGTCATGGCTAGTCCAACGAGGCAGTTATTAGCCAAAACTGACAGGGATTTCATGACAAATTATGAAGCATGGGGCTATAGTATAGTGAGCGCACTTGTGCATTGCTGTTTGCTAGGAAGTTTGTAGCCCAAAAAAAGAAGTCAAAACAGGTGCATTGCCTGATAAAAAAACATCTAGTTAATGTTATAAGTAAGACTGTATTAAATCATATACTAGTAATGGGAAATGCCAGATATAAAGGCATGGATCTAGTGAAAAAGACTTCCCTTGTACTTCAGACAGTGGGGAGATTTTGGGGATAGACAATGTGGGGTTATACAAGCGCTTACTGCCGCTTTTTTGTGGGAGATGTCATTCATGTCCAAAGCAAAGATGGCTTCCCGAGCCCCGACGAGCAGAATGCCAGAGTCCTCCATCAACAACATGGACGAGTAGTTCCAGATCCCTTCCTCTCTGAACAGCTTGACATTCTCGTCTACCGGGATAGAGAGAGCACCGTTATGGATTCCTTGCAGTCATTTGTGTTGTTGTAAAATGTCTTCTTCAGATATAAACGTAATCCAAACAGAATTCAGACCATGCCATTTAAAACATACACAGGGAAGAATGCCACTAACTGTTCATACAACAACCATACAAGCCCACGTCCACAGCTTTTCATTTCTAAACTTTTAGACAGTTCTGATAGGGTGGGAGTGAGAGGAGCCTTACTGTGGTATGGTACAGTTTCGCGTGGGACACCACTAGGATGCCCAATCAGCGGTGCAGGTGTGAAACCCCAGATAAGACACAGTGCTGTAAGTGGAAACATGACTCACAACCCAGGTAATGCCCTAGCCAAAAAGGGGCTACATCAGTTTCACACATGCTTGAATCTGGTCACTTTCATTCTCCGGATCATTGGCAATGGCTGGGAGTAGTTTCCAAGGCAAGCCCTTCCAGCCTCTGATTGGTCAAGAAATATCAAGGAAATCAAGGTGCTGTTTCTTTTTTACCTATCATCTGTTAGAAGAATAAAAGAGAAATAAGAGGGAATTAAAACCTAAACATGCTCAGAGTGCCTTTAAAACCACACTGATTTTAATGCTATCCCCACCTTAATACTAATCTTACTCAGGAGCAATCCCTATGCAGGCTTTGTTACTTAATTTTAGAGAAGTTTAAGTCTTTTTTTTAGGTTTAAGAATTTTTTCCCCCACACAACTAGAAACACCCACTGTCTTACGTGTGCGTTTAATAGCATCACCTCCCCCACTCTGGCAGGTCATTTCCTGTTCCCTTCCGATAAGGAGCTGTGTTCGTTTGCTTTAACTATGAAGGAATGCATGCTGGAGCACATTCAGGCTGAAGCATGGGTGCACGCGCCTACAGGTTAGCCAGCCGCCAGCCGATCTTCTCCGTCATAAACATCATGCACTGAGCAGACTTGTACAGTGAAACATCCCAGAGTTAACCCTTTGCTGCCAACACACCCCCTTATGCCTCAGTTCTATGTGTCGGTGCTGGAACCCTTAAATACCGCCGCTGGAAAATACCTCAGCACATATCCTTGGCTTCAAGTAGACTGTCATCCCAAATTATAGCTTAAAGCAGACTTTCTGAAATCCTTCTATTGGCAAAAAACGCTGCATTTTCCCCCCGTTCCAGAGAATAATTTCTGCAGTGCACGCTGCACGCTGCACTTCCGGCATAGCAGAAGTTACTGAAAAGGCTCAGTAAACTCACATTTTCATATAAGCTAGGAAGTTCGCCCCTTGCACTGAACTTTTATCTGTTGTGGTAAATTTGCAGTCGAGCTGGAGTGGCTCTTGTGGTCATTCTACAGAAAAGGAGCATCATGTTGCCCAGAGAGATACAACACTAGACTTTGTGCTGTACTCCGATAACCCCCCCATACTAGCTCACAACTGACTCAAAATGTACTTGCAGTTGGTATTTTTCTGCATATTTTAATTTTATTGGGAAGCTTTATAATACACACTTATTCTACTAATGATACTTTCAAAACATAACTTCAATATTATCGTGATAAAATAATACGAGTGGACAAAACCTACTAGGAGATACTGATTAGAGGTGGGGCTGTCACACTATTCTCTAAAGGGTGGCTTGTCTGACGCACGTATAGTTCAGTTCCAAAAAGTCTTAACAATAAAGCAAGCACTCTCTGATCACCCTGGCAGTAAAATAAACAGTACATGTGCTTGTTTCGACTCCGCAGAGGCACACAAGATACAGTAATATACCTTCAGGAGTAAAAGTATCTTGAAGTGGCTAGTCCCAACTCTCGAATCACATAAATACTACTTGAAACCCAGCCTCCCTATTCCGTGTCTTAAACGAACCAAAGAACCGTTAATATAGTACGCGTTCATACACAATGTAAGTAGATTTAGAGGACTTATTGGACATGTGTTTGTCCAAGAACCGTAGACAAAAACACCTGTGTAAAAGCTACACTAACTACAGTGGGCGCAACCATAAAAACATTGGCCGAAAAATAGCCCACGCTAAACAGCTTACCTCAATTAATTATATCCACTGACGATAACAAAGTAAAATATATTACTTTGCGATGGCATGATGATATTTATTAAAATAGATTTTGCATTTCTCATCAAATTTCTATTCATTTCAATAGATATTGTAGCGTCCCAAGTAACATAAATCACGGACGCAAAGCCTTTTTAGTAAGTCGTTTTGGCTTCACAAATCAACACAAAAATAGTAGGTCACTGTTCGCCGTGACCTCACTAACAAAACAAAGTTTAACAAGAGCGAACAAACTCAGGTAACGTTCGAGATCAATAAAACAAGCAAACATACAGGAAATGTCCCCCCAGACATTTAACAGTCTGCCTGGTCGCTACAATATTTATTTTTACTGTTTTCAACTGTTTATGGCCAACTTTAGATAGTTTGCAACTTAATTTTAATCTGAAAAAGAACCATTCTATGTATATAAAGGGAGATACGTTAAATAAAAATAATGATTAAAGTAGTATTATTTTCTATTCTACAAAAACACAAACCAGTGGTCTTACTGGAGTTTGTTTCCCTCCTGGCTCCGCTGAAGAAACATATAACTGATCGGTCTTGTGCACTCGCCCCTTTCTACAAAATCAGATTCAAAATTGCACGCAGTGACACAAAACCTGGGTTAATCCTAGTTTCTCAGATTCTAGACTCCTGGGGCGTATGAGTTTGTGTGTATCACGTGGTACGTTGTACCAAGCACAAAATAAACCCTGCACATAAAAAATGATGTTATAACGCCTTAACCATGCCCATCAGCTTTCATTGCTTATCTGGTAGTTTGCCATTTTTCACTTGGATTACAATCGTACGGGCGTCTATAGTTTAATTGAATGTAGGCGTTTGTTTCTTTACCCCTTTCATGTAACACAGGCATTTTAACTTTTGTGTTATACATTAATGACTTCTCTTTTTATCTTCAATGTGACTGCATTAAAACTACAAAAATACAAAAAAGTGCCTGCAAAACAGGCCATTAGTTAATCACAAATAAGTGTAGCCTACATTCTCAATTAATAATAATTTGGGTTTCTGTTAATTCAGCCAAGCAGGGTGTGTTTTGCAGTTAAATATACGCCTACTATGTAGAAAACATAGGCCTATATATAGAATGATGACACTTAACCAAGACTAACATTGGTGTTAGTATGAAATCTGGTATTCTTTATTGAAATAACACAGAATCACAGAATCCACCTAGTTTCCACTTTCTCAGCATGTAGGCCTCCTTGACTCACAGTCACCACAGCGAAATCCAAAACATTCCCTCAATTGCTTTTGAAATCTCTTGTCATGAGTGAAAACATCAGCATTAAACCCTTGTATCTGTATTTAACTATCTCCACTGTGTCCTGCTCCAAGCCTATGTACTCGCATTGACAATTTAATTTTTTTACTTTTACACAAGATTCCATATAATGACAATTTTTTAAACATAAATGTTAAATAAATTCACTGTTTTTCACATGTATATATGTATAAAACAGTGAATTTTTTTAACATTTGAGTAAAATAATTCCAGGGTCCCTTTTCACTCAATCCCTGGTAACATTACATGGGACAGAAAGGATATGATTCTAACAGAGCGTGTGACTGTAGGTCCACGCAGGGAGCCAATTGTATGGTAGGACACACATGCTTGCTTTCATCCACAGTATTTCATAACTAATTGCATTTTTCAGGCGGAATGAACCTTAATTTAAATTAAAATGAATTGTAATCTCAGTTGCAATCTCTGTTCTTTTGGGAGAACAGGGCCATACCCAGGCATAATACATACTTGAATAAACACCAAAAATATAATTTAGATATTTACATTTTTGAGTGATGCAGTTTTAGTGAAGAGGCTCAGCACTAGGCCAAGAGAGATGTCAAGTCCGTGGCTTCTGACTTTGTTCTTTGCTGGGAGTTCTTGGTGTTCTGAGGGCGCCCAGGTGTTTTTGATCACGGGATCTTGTCTGCACTCCTGGACGCAAGGCAGGTTGAGTGGCGGGAGCTTTCCGAACCGTCACATGCATGTTTGCATAGACTGGGTTCTCTGTGGAGGGTTATGAAAAGGGGAGACTTTAGGTCTGATGGTGTGCCTGTTCACTGCAGGGAAATTCAGTTAGCAAGGTAATAAACGAACTGTTCAGTTGAATAATTGCCTGAGGGTCATTTTAGAATTCACGTACATTAAACCCCAAACTGAGATGCACATTACACTTCTGCATGCCGTTGAAACAAAGGGGTCAGATTTTCACTCCTCACCAGAGACTAATAATACTGTTACTCGCAAAACAAGTATCATTCAAAATATTCAAAGTGGTTACCCAATGCCTGAATTTCTGCCAGAGAACAAAGAGGCCTGACCAAACTATCACAAGCAAATGCTGCCCTGCGTGGGAACGAGGCAGAGAGGAAATGGTCAAATATTGAGAAAGAAGCACTAGAGTGCGTTTCGCTTTGCTGCTTGTCATCATTTACAGCCCAGGTATACAAAACCTCGCTGCTGGTCGTTCATGGAGATCCTCTGCCCTCTAATGATGTTGCAGTGCAAAAAATGGTTGCAGAAATGTCTAATTCTCTCTCTCTTTGCCATGTTACGGGTGAAATGCACGGAGTAAACAAGGTTGAAATGCATGGAGTAAACAAGGTCAAAAGTACACATTTTAAAAGGGTTCGGAATCTAAATCTAAGTTTACTGAACCATTGAGTGGTAAAAAAAGACGAAGGGCCTGGTGTATACCAACTTAGTGGTGGGAAAAAGCGGCATTGACTACGGCATTGACTAACACCAATGAAGAAGATGAGCAAAAGAAAATCGTATGCCTTCCATGAAGTAAATGATTTGGAAAACTGCCTGCATGAAAATTTGTACTCCCCTAATGCTGATAGCTAATTATAATAGCTTTATAGTTCTTTATAGTATATAATAATCTTTTAGTTACATGGTTATTTGCCATTTTGTTTTGTATGTCTATGCAGCAAAATCTGTTAGTATCGGCACTGTTATCTGGAATATTACTGATTATGGTTTTAAGTGAGAAGCAAGCAAGTCAAGTAAAAGAAGTAAAAGAACTGTTTACAAATGTAGTTCCACAGCAGGGGCTGAGTGACTTTCATGGCTCACAATTTTATACCTCATTCATTATTACATATGGGAATTTTCTAGATTTTCTATATTTTTGTCACAGTAAAAACTCTCCACTTCAGATATGCACCTACAAATTACTGTTGATAAATCCGGCACCTTAACCGTTGAGTCAAATCTTGTCCATCAACAACACTTCCCTACCTCTTAGATTCCTCTGATGCTTTAGCTTCATGAAGATCCAGAGCCCCCCCAATGCAGCTACCACGGCTATCCCGGCTACCACTGTCACCCAAACCCACCAGCCTGCATTAACTGAGTGGAAACAAGAGGGACAGGAATTTATCTTACTTTGGGAGTTGAGAGGGGGAAAGGCAGCTGTTGTTCACTCAGGGCAGAAGCATTAAACACTGGAAAACCTTTTTAATTCTCGTTGTTCATCAAAAACAAAGAGACTATATTAATCACTGGTAATGGAACACCTTGGGTAAAATTCCACAGGCATTTTTCACATTTTACACCCTTACATTATTTGTGGTATGTTTTTTCCAGTATTCTTGAGAGGTTGTACTGTGAAATAGTCAAGTACGTAGGATGCAAGTACGCATTTTGGAATTCGGCAAATGACACAATTTCAACAGCAATCACAGACTATGAGTGACCATTATTTCCACCATCCAAAAAACACATTTAAAAAAAAAATCTTTTTAGCAGCGGAGCACAATTGAGAGTGGGAAAATCGTCAGGGTTTCTCTCTGCACGTCGAAAACAAGCATCTCCTGTTGGCATCCCGGGCCACCGGCAAGCCTTCAGCACCACCGAGAGGGATCTGCCTCTTATCCAATTGGCTTTGACCTTCTTGTGTGGGCAATGAAGCCTACAAATTGTGAAGGATTGGAGGAGAATAGTCGTACTTCCTCAACCACCATGTGTGTCGTGGAAGGATTCGTGGCGAGAATTTAAGCAGCTGAAATGCATTGCGGTGACAGGAAGTTATCAGCTGAGGTCAAAAATAGCGTCCTGTGTGTGTGTTTCTCAAAAGTTAAAAAAAGAGAGGACCAAAGCCAACTGTAGCTCAAAACAAGCTTAAGCTAAATTAACCATGACTGAATATTACCAACAGCTTAAACAATTAAAGTCATTAAATGAGAAAACAAGAAAAATATATACTTTTGATCTCTTCTGCAACCACACTGCATCATGCTACAGTACAAATAAACTATTGTTATGTAACTATACATTAATATATAGTTGTATTATGTACTCTTTGAAACAGCACAATGGAAACAAGATGTGCTGTTGGTGATTTAAACACTATCATACACAAAGGTGTATTATAAAAGGAACGATGACTGTACCTGACTTCTCAAGCGGAAGCGGAGTGTCTGTAGAGAGAGGAGGTAAAGTAAGCTTGTGCCTCTAGATTAAATAACTGTTAAACTGCACATGTAAAAGCATGTTATTTCATGCAAAAAGCCAAATCTTTTAAAAATTTGCTTGGTTTCATGTTCTACAGGCATTGCCTGGGTACTTACTGATCATAACTTCAGTTCCATTGCCATTACATTCTTGAAGAGTTGGTATCTCCACAGTCACTTTGCAGAAGTACATCCCACTATCCTCCACCTCAGCTCTCTTTAGAGTCAGCGTAGACCAGGTGTTCCCTGTCA